>VZTH01010820.1:22086-84811 GCA_013397815.1 Aleadryas rufinucha
ACACTCTGCTGCCTCAGGGACAGCTCGGTGTCCCCCAGGACCCCCAGGACACTCTGCTGCCTCAGGGACAGCTCGGTGTCCCCCAGGACACTCTGCTGCCTCAGGGACAGCTTGGTGTCCCCCAGGTCCTTCCCCTCAGAGCTGCTCCAGCAGGGACCCCCCAGCCTGTGCTGGTGCCCGGGGCTGTTCCTGCCTGGGTGCAGGACCTGCATTCCCCTTGTTGAACAAGGTAACACTGTCTGTGTTAAACTTGGTGTAGAAACGTGAAACTTCCTTCTGTAAGCAGGTCCTAAATAACACCCAGCTGTTGTGTAGCTGTGTAACACAGGGGCTACAACCTGGAGTAGCAGATGAAATGTGGGATCTCTTGGCTTCCATGCTGTTTCCTACTTTTGGTAGGTAATGGGAAACAGGCAAGGAATAGCAAGTGATTCAGGTGATAAAAAGCTGGTGCTTAGGAGCAGATGAGAGCAGCAGTTGTGTTGGCTGATTGAGCTGTGTTCCTTTCCCAAAATCCTGCAGTCTGGAGCATGCTGGGAGCCGGGTGGGTTGGGGTGGCAGTGTGCCAGCTGGTGCTGGGGTGATGATCAGGTTACCCTGGTGCACTGCACACAGATGGGCCCCAGCATTTCCCTGCACACTCGATTTCCAGCCTGGCACGATGTTTGGGTAGAGCTGGAACGCTGGGATTGCACCTTCACCCAGGGAGGGTGAAGGTTCTTTACGCTGCACGGCGCTTTTTACTACATGGGGGGGTTTGCTTGGCTGCCATATGGAAGGACTGAATTTCCCTGGAGACTTTGACGTTCAGCAGCGTGTGGGTGTTGGGAGGCTTTGGGAGGTGGAGGAGGATGGAGTTGGAATAATGTCCTTTGAATCAGAGCTGTTTTGATCTGCTAGAAAGAAACTGGCTGCTGTAAAAGGAGGGGAGAAATCCTCAAACATCGGACTACTCTAGGATTTTGTGCAGGGAAGGAAGACTTGGAGCAGGCGCTGTTTCAGAATTGATCCTGGTCTGAGTGGGGTGGAAACCCAAGTGTGAGTGAGCACATGTGGGGTCACTGACATGCTGCACACACATGCTCAACAACCAGACCTTGAAAATGGAAATAGACTCTTGGTTCAGCGGGCTCCAGCCCAAGGCATGGGTTTGGTGACCTGTGTGATAACTTGGAGAGTAAATTCCAAGTGATTTATCCCTCTTCTGATCTCTCTTGAACTCCGACTGCTCGTGTCTGTTGCTGTCAAGTGGCTGCTTCTGTATTTATGAGCGAGGTGGAAACTACTGACCTGCTTTGCCTGCTCTGAAAGGCAAGTGATAGTTCTCTCTGTGATGGCAAGGGCAGTATTTCTGCATGTGCTTGGACTAAATTTACTGTAGGGAACTGGTAAGTGTACATGGTGACGACTGCTGGAAGGGAAAGCGTGTATTTACTGCTCGGTGGCAATAGATTTATAGACAGATAGCTTGGTTTATGGATAAATATTGTTGCCTCTATTTCTGTAGTCATAAGCAGTAGATTTTAAAGCCTAAACTTTGCTATAATCTAGGGACCTTTTTACATTTTTTTTTCCCCTATCCCATCTGCCGAGTTCTCCACTGGCGGCTGCGGCATCACGTGGCGCCAGGAGAGCCAAGAGAAGTGACGCATCCCGGTATCCCATGGTAACTCTCCCTTTCCTTCGCTTTTAGCTCGTTTGCTTTGCTCCCAGACAGAATAACCTGCCTGTGGGATCAGGTCGGCTCTGCTCGCACTCGCAGGTGAAGCTGAGGTTGCAGGGTTTGCCGTCCTGGAAGCGGTTTGACCGCGGTAACCCAAATTGCCCTTCGAAAGGGAAACAAAAAGCACAACAAAACACAAGGCAGCAACCCCCGCTCCAAACCAGCACCAGCCCCCACCAAGCCCAGAAATCTCTGAGTTCCCCACCCAAACTTCTCAACATGCAGGAAGCATCGGTGGGAGTTTACTCTTTGTTTGCCAGTCAGGATATTGCAGCTTGTCTGAGAAGTTTCTGCAAGCCACAGGTAGATACCCTGCGAGCGGAGGTACAGTTCTCACCAAAGCTAAATTTGCAATTCAAGTCTTGCAGTTCACACAGGTTTTGCTGCTGGAAACTTGTTAGGTGAGGCTTGTTTTTTTTTTTCCCCTTTCTTCACCACCCCCACCAGTTGTTTTTAACCTCTGGTTGCTGTATGCAGTTACTGCCTGCATTTTCATTAGAAATATCCTACTTATCCCCCAAGAAAAGCTCATGGTTTTGCATTCAGATATGCTGATAATTTTTAGAATTCTGATTATTTTTTGAAAAACGGGTCATTTAATCATAGAATCATAAAATGGCTTGGGTTGGAAGGGACCTCAAAGCCCATCCAGCCCCATCCCTGCCATGGGCAGGGACACCTTCCACTGTCCCAGGCTGCTCCAAGCCCCAGTGTCCAGCCTGGCCTTGGACACTGCCAGGGATCCAGGGGCAGCCACAGCTTCTCTGGGCACCCTGTGCCAGGGCCTGCCCACCCTCCCAGGGAACAATTAATTGAAAGCCATTTTCTCCTCTGTGTCTGTATATCCAGTGTAACTTTATTGTATTCAACCAGCCATGGTGTGACTCGCTCAGCCTGAAACTCGAGGCTGCAGATAGAGTAGCTCCTCACCAAGTGTAAACGGTGAGTAGAGCCCTTGCAATGAGTGCCCTCAAACCTGTTCTTGCATCCTGTTTCCAAACTCTTCTGTGCCTGTTTTCTGTGTGCACTGAAGCACAGCTAAAGCAGTGTGTGTCTGGTTTAACTCTGCCCTGCCGATTGGATTTTTGCTTTAGGGCAGAGCTTTCACAATCCCAATTTATCCTCAGGGAGGAAGAAAAAAAATCGGTTTTGCTCACACGTAGTCCCCGTGTACTGGAGGAGTGTGTGGTGAAGTTTTTCAGCGTGGCAGGATTTGCATTTGCTGTTGCCACAGCTACAAGTGAGCTCACAGCATTTCAGTCCCTCGCCCAGGGACGAGCAGGAGTTTTCAGAGTGAAGGCACCAGTGCACCGAGATGACTCATCCTGGGGTGTCCGAGGGCTGGGGAATCACTTCTTGAATGGGAGAGGATGCCCTGGTGTGCGGGGGAGGAGGCAGGAGATGTAGTCTGAGCAGTTCGGGGCTGCCTGGATTTGGGGCATGAGCTGGGTGATGCGTGCTGGGAACGGGCTGCTGAGCTGTCACCTGATGCACAACGTCCCTGCGGGCACCTGGATGTTGGGAAGCATCCCAGGACTCCTCTGATGTGCTTCCTCTGGCTTTGCTCCAAGCAGGTATTTAGTACAAACCTCTGTTCTCATCCTAACGGGACTGAATCCCCTTCTGTTCCGTTTCAGTTCTAGGCAGTCCATCATGCTGCCCTGGGCTTGCATGGGGAGTGCTGCTGCCTGGGTAAATCCAAACAATAGCCTGCTTGTGGCAGCTGAAAGTGATGCTGGAAAAAAATCCCTCTTCTGTAATTGCAGGAAAAAAACAAGCCTGTGTGCAGCAGAAAGCAGCAAGACTCTATTAAGTCATACTTTCATTTTTTTTCCCTGCGTCTTCTGCACAGTCTGTGATGATTTAAGCATAAATTGCTTAGGAAAAGTCCTTGGCCTGTCTTTTAGTTACCGATTGCCTGCATGGCAGGGGGTTGGAAGGTTGTCTTTAAGGTCCCTTCCGACCCAAACCCATTCCATGATTCTGCAGTTTGGGTGGATGTCAGAGGATGGTTACCCTGTAACTAGAGATTTGCCGTTGTAACCACTGTAAGTAAGTGTGGGATAGTTAATAAGGAGATAATTGGATGCCTACCTTCATCTAGATAAGATTTAAAAACTTTGAGCTGTCTTGCTGTCAGGCTTCTTCCTTTTCCCAACCAAAGCCTGTCTGGCTGGTGCCTTTCACCTCCAGGATTCCCTGCTGCTCTTTTTACCAGTGTTTCATAAGCTGCCTGCAATGGCCTTTTCCAGCTGATTCTTACCCTTGGAATGGTTAACAAGAAGCTATTTCCTCTATGTTATCATATGCAAAATGCTACTGTGACACTGCTAGTCTTTGACCTGTTGTCTGAGACAGAGGTTGCAGGGACAGAAAAGCTGGAGATGGGAGAGAACTGTGATACGTGGCCAGCTCAATTAACCCAGGGATCTGAAATGAAAGGGATGAACTGAATCTGAAGTGTTGTGAGCAGGGTGTGACACTTTTTCCCCCCCCAAACAGCTGTAACTTGTCACACAGGTCACTTCACTGGCGTCGTGTCTATCGACCTGGGCTCATTTAAAGATTTCATTATTGCACTTGGTTGGTACTGTTGAGGTTTTGAATATCTGTGTTTGAAAGTGCTTTTGTATTGATGATGTGCTTAAGTTTGGTTTTTTTTGCAGTGTTGGAGGCTTTTTTCTGCTGTGACTTCTTATGTTTGGAGCTATGGGTGTGTAGGCTTATGGATTAAAAAAACAAGGGGGGCAAGAACCCTCCAAACAAAGCCCAGCTGTGACCTCAGTAATCAAACTGCAGTCTGACCCAGAGGGAGGACAAGGGTTTAGGGCAGCATGGATATGAAGTGAGGTCTCCAGAGGATGTCAGGCAGGAGGGATGATATCCCCAGAGGGCAGTGTCTTTTCTGAGCTGTGGGCCGAGGGCAGGGGCATCTCCAGGCTCCACTTTGCCTTTGTGTGCACCCTGGAATAGACTTGGAATGGGGGAATTCAGCTTTTGTTTGACAAGGAAATGCCAGGTCCCGTGGCAGGTGGAACAAAACAAGCAGCAGATCAAACTGGAGGGCTACTGACCACATTGCTCAGCTTGTGGGAGTCCCATCAGTGTGTGGTGAGCTTGTAGGGTGGACAGGGAAGCTAAATAGCTAAATTACAGATTTGTTACTGGGATTGATGATAATCTGGAAGAAGACTGTAGGCTGTAATACTGGCAAGAGTGCCAGGACTGTGAGACACAGGAATACTGCTGCTCACTGCTTTTTTTGGACCAGGCTGGCCGAGGAATAAAGGTCAGAATTACTGGGGAAAGCCTTTCGGCACCAGCACAGTGCTGTCTGCAAGTGAAGTTTATCCCTGCAGGCAGCTGCTGGCTCCAGGGACTGGCCAGTTTTGGCTTTTGTTGTTCGGTTGTTTGTTTTTTCTTCTCTCAGTAACTCTCCACAGCACCCTGCAGGGTGTCTGGTTGCACCTAAGGGATTACCTTTGTGGGCAGGAGAATAAAGAAGAGAACACAGCTGCTGTCCTGGAGATCTGCATTTGTGCTTCTGCCTGGAGGTTTTGGGCTAGTTGTGGTCCCTGTGCCACTGTGATGGTCATCTGCAGGTGACACGAGCTGCACAGAGTCTGGCCTGAGCTGCTGCTCTGCCTCTTGGCCACAAGGATTTCCTGGTCTGTTCCTCTGGTAGAAGCCAAAGGGGGGGGTCTGGGCACAAAAATTATTGTGGGACCACCTTAATGTATCTGGTTTGGATGCCTAAAGATGCAATTAAGGCTTGAGAGAAGTGTTTTGAACACTTCTGGAGGGTGTGGATGGATGAAAGAACTCTGCAGGATCCAGCAGAGCCTGGGGAAGTGCTTACACAGAGTGCATTGGCACGAGGTATTCCTGTGTTCCTTGAGCTCCTTTCACCATGAAAAGGCGAATTAAAAAGGGGTTTCTGCTGCCCAGTGGGTACTGGGGAGGTATTTATATTGGGCAGTGTTGTTTCCCATGGGAATCCATGTCCCTTCCTTTCTGAGAGGCTTGTTTTCATCCCACACCGTGGTGGGATTTAATGCTTCCAGTACAAGAAGTTAAACAGAGGTTTAAAAATAAAAATACCCCCTCACCCCCAAATCTCCAAATGACTTTTGAACCAGCACAGGCAGGAGAGAATCCCTGTGTGGATTATTTGCTCTCTTGGGTTTTGATCTTGGTTTTTTTTGGCCCTAAAAATGTCCAGAGGTTAAAATTAGAATAATAAACATTTACAAGGGAATTTTCTACGGTCAGCTTTCATTTAGCACTGAAGGCCCTGGAAAGCCTGGTCCATTTTGGGATGCTGGAGACAAAGTGAGTTTTTTCCTGTTTTATTTTAGAGCTGCATGATGGATGTGGAAGCTTGAATTTTCCTTTATTTAGTGGTGTAGCAAGACCAGTCTTTTGCTGTATTAACAAAGAGTCACATTCATAACAGCAAGAGCAACTAAGCAAGGGCAGTGACTTAGAGGGGGAATATCTTGGTATTGCAAGCATTTAATGAATAATGTAGGTCTTTTGTGCCAAAATCGTCCTGAATTTATAACATACTGATCACAGAAAGTCCTGCAGCCTCTCTTAGGCAGGAGAGAGAGCTGCTGTGTCCGTCTCTGTCACCCTGTCCTGTTACACCGTGTGTTTGGGGAAGGAGCACTGTTCCTTTTGCCACCAGATGAACGATCCTAAACACTGTTGGAGTTCCTGTTGGGTGAGTCTGTAATGAGAACCCCGACTGTGCTGTGTTGGTTTTATAGCTGGTCACCCTTCCTGCCCTCAGTGTGGGTGTAGGGATGTTCCCTGTGCCTCAGTTCCTGCTTTTTGATTCAGGACCACTCCAAAAATGCGTCTTGGGCGCCAGGTTGTAGCTGCCTCAGCCAGGCTCCAGATTTGCTTCTTTGGGGCAGGATGGAGTCCTGGCAGCCTCTGGGCTGATGTGCTATTTCCATATATAATTATTTCTCTTCATGTGTGTGTGCCTGTGTTTTTATTTCTCCAGTTCCCTGAAACTCGAGCCCCTTATTGTGCCAGCAGCATCCCAGGCTCCTTGGGGTGGATGTCACAGCAGTGTGCTGGACATGCAGCATCCCTGATTCCCTGTTTGTTTGGCTTGTTCTGGGCTTCAGTGCCAGGTACAACCTGCTGGCACCTTCCAGCTGTGACTGCCGTAGAGGAGCTGCTCTCCTCCAGCAGGGTAACATGGAGACAGGGCTGGTGGTGCTTGGCTGGCAGTGAGGAGCTGAGTTGGGCTGTAATTAGCAGCCTCTCCTTTCCCTTGCGAGTCCAGAGAGGATTCTGCAGTTCTTTCTGTGTTCAGTTGGTTCTGCTTTGTGGGGTTTAATTCAGTATGAATTCTGCTGCCCAAGAGAAAAGTCCCGTATAGATGGGGTTTGTTGTGTGCTGAGAGTGCTGCAAGTGTAAGGCAAGAGCTCAGCCTGCCCAGGAGGAGCTGCTTTGATGTCTGGAGATGCTGCTCGAATCTTCGTGCTCACAGCTGCAGGAAGTTTAAAGACAAAGCTGTGAGCTGAGAATCTGAGCCCCTGTGCAGATCTCTGCAGGGAATGTCTTGTTTTGGGGCTGCCTCTCTGTGCACTACTCATGGAGCCCCACAACAGCTGGGGTTGGAAGGGACCTCAAAGCCCATCCAGTGCCACCCCTGCCATGGGCAGGGACACCTTCCACTGTCCCAGGCTGCTCCAAGCCCCAATGTCCAGCGTGGCCTTGGACACTTCCAGGGATCCAGGGGCAGCCCCAGCTTCTCTGGGCACCCTGTGCCAGGGCCTGCCCACCCTCCCAGGGAACAATTCCTTCCCAATATCCCATCCATCCCTGCCCTCTGTCACTCTGAACCCATTCCCTGTGTCCTGGCACTCCAGTTCCTGCTGCAGGGTCCCTCTCCAGTTTCCCTGTATCCCTTCACACCCTGGAAGGAGCTGGGAGGTCTCCACACAACCTTCTCCTCTCCAGGCTGAGCAGCCCCAGCTCTCCCAGCCTGGCTCCACAGGGGAGGTGCTCCAGCCCCCTCAGCAGCTCAGTGGCCTCCTCTGGACCTGCTCCAACACTTCCATGTCCTTCTTATGTTGGAGGCAGCAGAACTGTGCACAGAATTCCAGGTGGGCTCTCACCTGAGCCCAGGGGCAGAGGGGCAGAATCCCCCCCTCCCCTGCTGCCCACGCTGGGGCTCAGCCCAGGGCATGGGGGGGGTTCTGGGTCCCAGCTCTCACCCACAGCACCCCCAGGTCCTTCTCCCAGGGCTGCTCTCAGACACTTCCCTGCCCAACCTTTTGCATTACACTAAAATCCATCTTGGTAGCTACTAATGGAACTGTCCCTAAAACCCTTCCCAAGCTCCAGGGTGAAATGTGGTATGGATTAGAGCAATAGATCCTTCCAGAAAATGCACCTGCCTGGGGCAGGGACTGGGCCAGCTGACCCCAGCAGTCCCTTGTCACCTGGGGCATCTGGACTTGGTGACACCAGGCTGACATTGGGAAAACACCCATGGCAAGAAGCCAGCACCATGGATGGCCTTAAATCCCTGCGAGCCAACGCTTGCAGGGAGTTAGGTTAAAACTGTAGTGGTGCCCTTTTTCTGCTGTGTGAAGAGACCTCGAGTGCCCTGGCCCCAGCTGTGCCAGCTGCCACCACAGCAGAGCCCAGCTGGGCTCTCCCTGTGCCTGCTGAGCCCCCAGTGTGCTCAGTGTATTTGCAAAGAGAGGAGAAGGAGGAGGAGGTGTGCTAAACTGAGAACCAGGCAAGGCAAATGCGCTGACAGTTACACAGAAACATGTTTTATCAGGAGCTTTTGGACACAAAACTGAGTTTTGCACAGAGTTTTCCCTGTCCCTCCTTTTTAGGGTGAAATATTGACAGATTGGATCAGTTTTGTGCTTCCCTCTGTTGCTGATGACTCGCACTTGGCCTCTTTTTGTCAGACCACCTCCAGCTGTGGGAACGGGGAATGTTGGAGATCTAAAGAAATAACAACTTTATCTCTTGGCCTTAAAATAAAAAACTTTAGTGTTTCTGTTGTTTTACACCAGCAAGAAGTAGTTATCTGCTAAGTTAATGAAGATTTTAGCTTGTAAACCTAAATGATATCCATGTCTGACTCTTCTTGCTTTGTTGTAGGAGTGGATAATCATCCTCTGGTTTTTAGAGGTGTAACAGAGCATTTGTGGGGCTGAGGGCTTTTTTAAAGCATTCATCCCAAAGGTGATGTTTGAGAAAAAGAAAAAAAAAAGGCAAAAGGGCAGCAAAACTCGAGGGAGAGGGAGACTGTAGGGGAGCTTTATGGAATGTGAGTGATGAAACACCTCCTGACTGGTCTGTTCACACTGCCTGTCTCTGACTCCTGTGTCACATTGAGAAAGCAGAATTGGAGTCAAACCACAGCCAGGGCAATTTAGCAAGGGCTGGGAACTGAATCTCGGCCTCAGGAGTGAGATAGGGCACGTGTCAGTTGTTCCTGCTGAGCTGGGGGTGACCTGTCAGTGCTGTGACATCGTGGGACCGTGCCTTAGACAGGGCCAAGGTGCTGCTTCAGAATTCCTGTGGGTATCATAAATGATATCCGGGGTGTGAGAGTGAACTGGCAGAAGGACCCCAGGATCACAGCCCGGCTGAGCTTGGCAGGGACCTCTGGAAGGTCACCTTGTCACACAGGATCACCCGGAGCTGCTTGCCCAGGGCCATTTGCCAGACTCTGTCCAGCGTGTCCGTGTCTCTTTCCCACTGAGGACTGCAGAACTGGACCCAGCACTTCAGGAATGGTCTCACCAGTGCTGAGTAGAGTGGAAGGGTCACTCTTGTGATGATGCAGCCCAGGATGCTGGTGGCCTTCTTATCTGGGAGGGTGTGTTGCTGGCTCCTGGGAGCTTGTTGTCATCCAGAGCCACAGGTCCTGCTTGGCAGAGCTGTTCCCAGTCCGTCAGCTCCCAGCCTGGGCTGGCTCCTGGGGTCACTCTCCCCCAGGTGAAGGAAGGACTCTGCCTTTCCTTTATCAGAGCACCGTGAGGCTCCTGCCTGCCCTTGGCTCCAGCCTGGCCGAGTTCATCCAAGTGGCAATGGGACCCTCTGGTGTACTGGCCACTCCCCCCAGGTTTGTGTCACCAGCAAAGTGCTGTGGGCACACTGTGCCTCCTCCAGCTCATCAGCAAAGAGGTTAAACGATTTTGGCTCTCATATCAACCCCTGGGAAGCGTCTGTCCTCCAACCGGACTTTGTGCCACTGACCACTATCCACTGGGCCTGGCCATTTGGCCAGTTTTCCACCCACTTCCCTGCCCTCCTGGCTGCTCCATACTTTGCCAGCTCATCTGAGGGTGTGAGAAGAGCCAGTGTTGAAAGTCTTGCCAGAGCCAAGACAGACAACATCCTCTGCACTCCCTCCATCCACCGAGATTGTTTCATCCTAGGAGGAGGTCAGGCTGGTGAAGCAGGATTTTTCCCTTCATGAATCCATGCTGACTACTCCTGATCACCCTCTGGTCCTTCAGGTGACTGGAAATGGTTTCCAAAGGTCATCAAGTGTGGCCTCACAGTGACAGCAGCCAGCTCCCTCAGCACTTGTGAGTCCATCCCATCTGGTCCCATGGGATGAAGAATGCCCAGCCCACTGTCCCCTAAGCTGATCTTCTACTAAGGATTTAATTCTTCCTTGTTTGGATTTTCCCTGTGGCCGCAGGGGCCTACAGTTCCCACAGGTTGGCCTCACTGGCACCCTTCACATCCCTTGCCAGATTCAATTCCAGATGTGTTTTGGCTCTCTTAGCCCTATCCCTGCACCATCAGTGTTCCCAGATTCCTCCTGGATCACCTGCCCCTGCAGGATCAGTGCCCCCAGATTCCTCCTGGATCACCTGCCCCTGCCCCTGCCCTGCACTTTGCCCTTGGCTCTGATCAGGAGCTCCGTGCTCCTCCATGGGGGCCTGCTGCTTGTTGGGATGGGCTGTCCTTCAGCTGGAGGAGGTGATCCTTTTTATCAACCAGTTTTTGGGCCCGTTTTCTCTCCAAGCCCATGGGATTCTTCAGGCACATCCCTAAAGACGATGCCAAAGTCTGTTCTCCTCAAGTCCAGGGCTGTTTTTTCCATGCAGCTTTTCCCCCAGCTCCTTCCTTTGAGGATTCTGAGCTCCATGGTCAGCACAGCCAGAGCTGCCCAGACCTTCGCATCCCTGACCAGTTCCTGCCTGTCTGTGAGGATGGGATCCACTCCCATGGGCAGGGACACACTCCACAATCCCAGTGTCGGGAATATTAATCCACAAACACCAAAAAGGAGACAGAGGAGTCCCGTTACTTTATTCGAATAAAGGGAGAGCCCATGGGGCATTCCCCTGGGGTCTCTCAAATTTTTGGAGGTCGCAGCCTCCTTTTTATCCCAATTTCCCGGCCTCATTTCCCTCTCTCTTTCCCCATTGCCTGAGGTACTCGAGAGGTACAGACTCCCCCTAATACCTAAGGTTCCCTTCTAATATATAACCCCGCCTTGTATTTTTAGTTCTTATTGATTTTTATGGATTTCCCATTGTTTCTTTCATTTCTCAATATCCAGTTTCATTTATCAGCAGACCTACAGTCTGTTTGTAGAGACAATTCTCTTTCCATTCATCAATCAGTGGAATCCTTCCCATTGTTTCCCGTTATCTCTCAGTGCTAATTCCATCTACCAGCAGGCCCAGAGCTTGTTTGGAAAGACAAGTCTCTCATTCCTTTCGCCGGGCTGCTCCAAGCCCCAATGTCCAGCCTGGCCTTGGACACTTGCAGGGGTCCGGGGGCAGCCGCAGCTGCTCTGGACATTGGCCCGCGGAGCCCTGCAGGCCATTCCGTGCCCACCTCGGTGTGTGGGGGCCGGTGCCTTTCCTGGCGTTTATTGCGATGTGCAGCCGTGTGTGCGAGCTGCAGGATGGCAGCAGAAATAGCACAGCTCCTGGCACAACCCCGGGCTGTGGGAGAGCCTCCCTCTTACTGGATGGATGCAGTATTTCTCTTGGATCGTTCAGCCTGGCTGTGGAGTCCGAGCCGAGGCCGTGCGCGTAGCTTTAGGAAAATA
Source organism: Aleadryas rufinucha (assembly GCA_013397815.1). Classification (NCBI taxonomy): domain Eukaryota; kingdom Metazoa; phylum Chordata; class Aves; order Passeriformes; genus Aleadryas; species Aleadryas rufinucha. Next base: position 33,879 of record VZTH01010820.1, read on the forward strand.
GAGGCTTCATTTCTGTCTGGTACTCTCCCCTAGTTGCGTGTTTCCTAATGTATCCAGACTCTCCAGAAGGGCTGTGCTTCTCCCTCCTTCTCCTCTGCCTATTTATATCCGCGGTGACGTTGCAGGAGTGTTTGCTTTAGGAGAAATCTCTCCGGCTGAGCCAAACCGAAAGCAAACCCGCAGGAGAAAGCGTTCCTTTCTTCTGCTCCTGGGGAGAAGGGAGGCCTGGAGAGTCATAGGAAATGATCACCTGGGAAGGACAGGAAGCCTGGGAAGGTAAAGGCCTTTTTCTGTTTGACTAATCCAGTGACAAACACCCCCAAACCCCGTGAACTTCTCATTCCGGGGGGCGGAGGCGTGAAACTCCGGGGTGGTTTTTAGAGAGGAGCTGTGAAATGAGTTGCTGAAAGCCTCCAGGCTGAGGACAATGGCTCTTTAATAATCCAGCAAGACCGGTCTCATCAGCTGCGTGCATGCACAGCATCGCAGCTCAGGGATTGCTGTTCCCCCTCATCAGCTGATGCACAGGGGCTTTTCCTTCTCCTCCCCGCTCCCCAAATATTATGATTGCACTGTGGAAGTGATTTCATTTCAGTAAAACTGAATTTCGGCTCATCTATAGCTTTCTAAGCCCTTCAGAGCCCTGGCTCTGAAACTCCCCAAGCCTTTCTATTTTTACTGTGCTCGGTCTGAATTTGAAATAAGGAATTTGGATGATAGTTTTGTAAAGGTGTCAACTGAATAGTCTGTATTGTGCTTCTAGGGTGGTTTGCAAAATAAGGGCATTTACTTTTGGTTAAGGTCAGGTTTTCTGATGTCTGAAGCTGCATTTGCTACTTTTTGCTGCTTGTGAGCTGTAGAAGACACAGAAAGTAACACTTGAAGGTTTCGAAGTGCTCAGCATGAAGCTGAGCATGTTTGAGCCCTGGGTTTTTGCAGAAGTGCCAATCCCCGAGCAAACATAACAGGCCAGCATAAATAAACAGCCAAGAAAGCAGGTCTGCCTCTCTAGAAAGTTTAAGTATTTACCTTCACCGTTTTACTCCCTATTAAATATTTTTAACTCCTAACCAAACTGCATTTTTGTGACCTGTAATTGCAGGGGTAAAACCTCTGACAGTGATTTTTAGGAAACACAACAGACAGTGGAAGTTCCGTGGAAATGTTCTGGATTGGAGCTCTTTGGTGTGGATGGGGAAGAAACGGAGCTATTCTTGCTCTAGGAAAGCGTGGGTGCAGCACAGTGGTACCCAAGTAAGGTCAACGTTTGGGAGCAGTTACAGGTCCTTAAAAAGTAACAGGGGTTTCTTTGATTGAGAGCATGGGAGGGATGGGGGTGTCCACAACTTGAGATACACACCTACCCCACTTAAATCCCATGGAATCAGCTCTGTGATAACCTTGGGTGATCCACTGGGAATAACCAGGAGGCAGCAGGGTATCAGAGAATCATGGAATCACAGTGGTTTGNGGGTGTCAAGCAGAGTGACTCCCCTTGTCTTTGCTCCTGGAGAGGGGTTTTTGACATTTTGGGGTTTGAAATCACGAATGTACTCTGTGTGTTGTGACTGGTGTCGAGAGCAGAAATGCAAGTGCCAGCACAGTAAATGCCAGCCAAAATACATGTGATGAATGCCAGGGGAAAGGTATTTGGCCATGGCTTGATTTAGCTGCTCTGTGTATGCTACAGCATAATATTTTTGTGTTGTAAATACAAGTTTACTTTAATTAGTGCGTGGTGGAGCCCAGACAGAGCAGGTTGCCCAGAGAAGCTGGGGCTGCCCCTGGATCCCTGGCAGTGTCCAAGGCCAGGCTGGACACTGGGGCTTGGAGCAGCCTGGGACAGTGGAAGGTGTCCCTGCCCATGGCAGGGATGGAACAAGATGATCTTTGAAGTTGCTTCCAATCCAAACCATTTCATGATTTCATACCTTTTGTGGTCAAAGCTGCTGAGAGTTGGCTTTGGTGGGAGCAGGATGAAGTTCCTTCAGTTCCCTGTTCAAGTTCCTGCTTGGAATTGCAGTGAGAGACACATAATTCAGGTGCTTGTAGAAAAGTGTCCCTGTGAGAAATATGAGTTGGGATTTCACTGAATGCTGGTTTTTTTAGGGGATATATGAGCCAGAAAGCAAAATTTTAATGGTCCTGGTGGAAGGACCAGGCTGTTATTTTTCATGCTTACACAGAGCTTATGCTTGAACATCTTTTAAGTATAAATTGGACTGGAGGTCAAGGTTATAAAAACAAGGTCTAGCAGGCCAAGTTTTTATTGCACTTTGATCATTGGTAGAGATAAAAGTACTGTTAGATTTTATCTGAGTGGCACCAAAAGCAGCCTTTGCTTGTGGTGGCGTTGCTGCCTGTTCCCTTTCTTGTAGGATGAGATAAGGGGACAAATAAACACACTTCCTCAGTAAACCCTTTAAACCTTGGGATTAATGGCTCTGGCTTCCTGAGCATAATTTCTTCTTTCCAGCTCTTAATTAAGGTCATCCTTAGAACCCAGATGAACTTCTGGTCAGGGAAGTCACAAGAAGGAGGATGAGAGTTGGAATGACGGAATTGCACAGCTCACCCGTGTGTAAAGCCCTGACACAGGATACTGGGAATACAACACCCGGCAGCCCTCACCAACAGCTCCTTATCGCTCCCGTTGTTCCCTTTGCCCTTGGGGCAGAGGAAGTGGATATTTGAGCGTTAATCCACACCATGCTTATTAATGAGAAAGGTATTGGATAGATGGGGATGTCAGGGCTGTTTAACCCGTGGATGTTGACTGGTGGTTCCACAGGGAAAAAAGGGGAGCTGGAGGCCAGGATGAATTGATAACTGGTGTTTTATCTTCAGGTTCTTTGAGTGGAGTGTCTGTTGTTCTGGGTCTGCTGCCTGGCTCTGAGGGAGATGCTCCTGGCAGGTCGGGTGTTTGGGATAACAAATAAACTTCCTGCTGAGGAGCCCCAAGGAGTGGATTTCTCGCTGCTCTGTGCTTGGTGTGGTGTGGCTCTGGTGTGCAAACAAACACTCAGGATGTGGAGACAGGGTTGGTTTATCTTTAACAGGAAAAAGCCCCCTCCACACCCAGGAGCCCTGCTGCTGACCTCTAGCACCAAACATCATCCTGTATTAACTCTTGCGTTGGTTTTGGGGCCATGGCTGGGTTTATTTTTGGCTGGTTGGGGTTTGTTGTTTTGAAATGTTTATTTTGCTCGATGTCTCTAAGGCCTTAAAGAAGCCAGATCACCTGACAATGCCAAACTGCTGATGTACAAAGCCAGCAGCCTTGTCCCAAGGTGTGGGGCAAACAGCAAAGGAATTAACTCTTTTGATGGAGAAATCAGTGGGACACCAGTCTGTGTCCCATTACAGGATTTGGTGAGGAAACAATCTGTAACAGAGGCCTTTGGGTTGAAATTTTGGGTTTGGAAGATATAGAAGCAAGTTGGAGTTTTGAGGCGGTGACTTCTTTAACCAGAGGTTTTTAACACACCTGGGTGATGAGACTTCTGGGAGGGCAGAATAAGTGGATCAGGGAATAGGAGTGGCACTTCCCAAGCTGGGAGTGCTGTAGCTGGATGTGGGATGCAGTCATATGGGAATGATACCCTGCCCTGTGAAAAAGGTCCTTATTCTTGAGTGGGAGAGTTTGAAAAAGGTGTCTTGTTTCTATTTTTCTCTTTTGTGGAAAGTTTCACTCTTCCAGGCTCAAAAGAGACCTCAGTGGTATTCAACTCTTGCTTCGACCTGGGTGTGTGATCACACGTGCCCTGGATGGAATTGCCATTCCAGAGTGTTTTCCCTGGAGAGGGGCTGGGTGTTCAGCTCTGCAGAGCCACCCTGGGAAGATCTGTGTGTTTCTCCAAGGATCTAAAGGTCAGCCACGGCCTTGAACCGGGATGAGTAGAAGGCTGGGCACACCCTGCAGCCCAGGGGAGCACACATGATGAGCAGAGGGAGGATTTTATCCATTTAGATTAGATGAGAACTCCAGGAGCTGCTGGGACAACGAGTGGCACCGAGTGAAGACACTCCACCGTGAGATCCCGTATCCTGGTGGACCTCCAGGGGTTTGGGATCCCACTGCTGCTCCTGCCATTCCTTTTAGAGGTTCCAGCTACAGTGTGTGCACAAGGAATGTGTGTGATCCCTCAGAGCTGTCCCAGCGGGTGCAGCCCCGTGCCCGGGCGTTCGTAGGGAACGGGAGTGGGCTGGGAGTGCCCGGGGTCAGCTCAGCCGGGCAGAGCATCCCGGATTGCAAAACTGCTGCGAGGGCAAAGGCCAACCACGTGTCCAAACACGGCAACACGAGGTGTTTCTTAACTCCCTGCTGAACGAGGAGCAGGGCGAGTTTCCAGCTGATTTTCCAGAGGATTCCAGTTTGCTGCCAGGGTTTAAAATACACCTTCACTCTTGCACACGTGCTCGAGCGCATGATGCTGAAGTTGGAGGAATTCTGCTCAGGGAACTCAGTTCAACTTGCAAGCAGGCTGAGCTTTTTATAGGGAGAGAGGGAGAAGAGTGGTTTCCTGCGGACGTTGCTCTGTGAGTCACACGTTACATGACACAGCATTCCTCCCGGGAAACTTAATTGCTGGAACTGATGAGCACATCGGCGCTCTGGAATCTCCCCTTGTGTTAGCACACACACCTGAACACTTCACCTGGCGCTTCTGGGAATTGTTCTGATAATGCTTTGGAGATTTTAAACTCTGCTGTTTCATGTTTTTTTAGTTTCTGTCAGAACCCCATTAACGTAAATATTTTTAGTTTCAAAAGCAACTGTCCATTAACAGCCTTGCACGTAAGACATAATGGCTGTTAATGCTGTAACACAGATGAAATAATAATTATTTTATTACACCTGTAGTAATAAAGTTTCACATTACTTCTCTAAGTGTTTTAATGCAAACAAAGGTCAAAGTAGCTTTATAATGCTCCTGTAGCACATTTTTTCTGATGTATCAGTGACCAGAACAGGTTACTTGAATGGACAGACCAAAAAAAATGATTTGAAGGTTTTTTAGGATATGTGGGGTGGATGTATGCGTTTATATTGCTCGTGTGAAGCCACATGAACACATCACACAGTCACAGTGCTGGGCTGGCCCTGCTGAGGGACCTCGAGGGCTGTGTCCAGTTCTGGGCCCTCCCGGCCACAGAGCCCTGCAGGGGCTGGAGCGTGTNATCTTTTTCTTACTTGCACTAGACTTTAGTTCCCACCTTCAGGGCTGGATTTCATCTCTTAATACATAATTCTTTTCTGATAGGTGGGGAAAAAGAGGACTCAACATAATCTGACTGGTTTTGATGTTTAGGCAGATTTAAGCTGTCAAGGCAAGGAAAGCCTTTCCCCAGGCCTTTGGAAGGACATTCCAAATGCACACGGTGCTTGAATGATCAAGACACATCAGCACTGGAGCTTGGAAGCAGCTCTTTCTCCTCAGTGTCAGCAGGCAACCTCAGGTCTAGTTTTGTGTCACATTGCTCATGTTCTGGTGGGGAAAGAAGCAACATCTCTGTGGCCATCTCTGTTCTTCAGGCATTTTTTGGGTGATTGTCACTCTCCTGTTGAAGCAGGATGGGGGAAGGTGGAGGTGAAACAGCAACAGGCACTGAGCTGAGAGCAGTACTCCCAGATATTCAGTCCTATAGAAAGAAAATGATGTCATCAGCTCAGGCTGTCCTCTCTCACAGCCCTTAGGCTAAATATGTCCTGGTTGGATAGTGTAGGAGAAAAAAAACCTCCTCCTTTACACGTCCTGTGGAAGAGTTCATTGTGTTTCTTTTTATTTGTTTAGGGCTTTGCAGGGTGTTATGTTGTATCTGTCTGGACACATGCAGTATTTAAATGCACCACGGTTGAAAAGGTGTTCCCAAAGCTCCCTTTTAATTACCTGTAACACTCGTCAAACTGTCTTCTCTTCTCCCTCCTGGCCCCACCTGACTCGTGGGAAAACAGGGCTGGCTTTGTTATGTGCCTTGAGGTCACTGAACTCACACAGGCCTGGATCATGGGGGAAATAATATTGCCAAGATAAGATCTGCTGGAGTAACACAAGAGCATTTCTGTCAGATGTGAACGCATTTATTGTCAGGAGGGAGTTACTGAGTTGGTCTCTGGCCTCACCAGGTGACTTCTGCTGCCCTGGGAGGTGTGTGAGGGCCCAAAGTAGACACGAGTGTTGTCAGCATAACAAGGAGTCCTTGGCCTGTGGCGTGTCTTCTAATTAAGCTGTAGATTCCTTATATATATCCTCAGTGGGAGGGATTTACAGGGCTGGTACCGATTGAATTATGGCTCAGAAATCGGTAGGTGATGAGCAGTTATCAGTTTCACTCCGGAACCTCCCCTGGAAAGCGGGGCCAGGTTGGGCAGGTGACATCTGTTGGGTGTTACAGAGCCCAGTTACTAAAAGACTGCTGGAAAAAAAAGGGAGCTCACTGGTGGCTCATCCACACTTCAGGTCTCTCCTCAGATTTTAAATAAAATGGACTGTGTTGGACTTGACCGTGGGCCATTTTTAGGCGTCTAAACTTTGTGGAGGAGCTGATGGTGAGCACATTGTTCCACTGGGTACTTGGCTGTCTCCATGTGTTAGGAACAAGCACTGCTGGGCCATGGATCTATAGAAAACCCCCAAAGCAGCTACCCCTTTAAAATACTCGTTTTCTGTGTGACAGGATGAGTGTGGAAGGATTTCTGTGTGCAGCTTCTGAAAATACTTTTTTCCACCCTGTGCTTCTTTGATGTGGCTCTGCAGATTCCTCGGTGTTCCTGGCAGCAGGCTCCCTCTCTTGGGATGGAGCTCAGAAAACCCGATGCTGCTATTTGTTAATGCCGCTGCCTATTTTTTAATTTCCACATTATTTCATCTGTGGAGTGGAAGCAGGCTGCTTCCTACGCCTCTGACTTCACTCCTGGACAGTGTCTCTGTTGGATCCAGCAGCCAGCGGACTCAGGAGAGTCCGTGCTCTGCTGGAAAACACTGCCAGCGCTGCTCATCCCATCAGTCTTCCCAACATGTGACTCAGCCTGCTTTGTGTTGTGGTTTTGTACTGAATTACAGCAGCTCCCCGCTGACCCAAGGCAGCGGCCAGCAGACATCCTCTGCTCCCTCTCACCTGGGATGCTTTCACCAGCCTTTCCCGCTGCATCTGTGTGCCAGGAGGTCCTGTGTGCTTCCAGTCCTTGCTGCGACTTTTGGGAGAGAGGCTGGATGCCAGCCCTCGGGGACGGGTGATGCTCCCTGGCCAAGGACTCTGCTGCTGGTGGCAGCAGTGGGATGGAGCCAAAAAATTCATGGAAAGCTTGGGGAATTGGTTGTTTTGCTTTGTGTTAGTGTGTTGGAACACGACTTTTCTGTTCGGTGGAGGTTTTTTTTTTTTCTTTTTAGGGTAGGACTTAACATCTGGTACTCATATATCCTGGAAAAATGAATCTTTCCTCCCTGCAGTGACTTGGTCAGCTTTCAAAAGTGACACTTAAATGAGAGCGTTAAATGCGTGCAGTAGGAATCGACAGACTGAACTTCGGTGATAAACCCATTTCCCCTTGTTTTAGGTGCTGTTTGCCGGCAGAGCAGCACTGCCGGGAGCTGTTGCACCACCCGCGGCCGGGCTGGCACTCCCGGCCGCCTCCACCTCCTCCTCCTCCTCCTCCTCCTCCTCCCGCTGTTCCTCCTGCCGCGGGCGCTCCGTCCCTCCTCTCCCGGTGCTGACGCACTGGCGCGCCCGGGGAAGGAGCGGCGGGAGCGCGGTCGCTCCATCCCCTCTGGATCTCCGCTCACCTCTCCCGATTTCCCTCCGCAGGCGCTTCCCGCGGGGCTGGCGCGCGGCTGGGAGAGGAGCACTGACGAAGCCCAGCCCGGGGAAAGTTGAAAGGCAACTTTGAAGGCAAAGGAAGTCGGGGCTGGCGAGGGAGACGCGGGGCCGGGAGTGGCCGCGCCGCCGCCGTGTCCCCGTCCTGCTGCCGGGAGCGGCGCGTCTGCCTGCAGCTGGAAGGGGAAAAGCCGTGTTACCTGCTGCTGTCTGCCGCCTGATTTCCAGGAGTGAGTAGCTCTCCTCTCCGGATGGTCCCGTTTGAGTGTAAAGACGTTTGGCTGCTGCTGGAGGGCCGGGGGCTGCGTTTGGGAAGCGACAGAGAGACTTGGATACAGTCAGNGGTTTGTTTTAGTGTGTTGGAACCCGGCTTTTTTGTTCGGTGGAGGTTTTTTTTTTTTCTTTTTAGGGTAGGACTTAACATCTGGTACTCATATATCCTGGAAAAATGAATCTTTCCTCCCTGCAGTGACTTGGTCAGCTTTCAAAAGTGACACTTAAATGAGAGCGTTAAATGCGTGCAGTAGGAATCGACAGACTGAACTTCGGTGATAAACCCATTTCCCCTTGTTTTAGGTGCTGTTTGCCGGCAGAGCAGCACTGCCGGGAGCTGTTGCACCACCCGCGGCCGGGCTGGCACTCCCGGCCGCCTCCACCTCCTCCTCCTCCTCCTCCTCCTCCTCCCGCTGTTCCTCCTGCCGCGGGCGCTCCGTCCCTCCTCTCCCGGTGCTGACGCACTGGCGCGCCCGGGGAAGGAGCGGCGGGAGCTCGTTCGCTCCATCCCCTCTGGATCTCCGCTCACCTCTCCCGATTTCCCTCCGCAGGCGCTTCCCGCGGGGCTGGCGAGCGGCTGGGAGAGGAGCACTGACGAAGCCCAGCCCGGGGAAAGTTGAAAGGCAACTTTGAAGGCAAAGGAAGTCGGGGCTGGCGAGGGAGACGCGGGGCCGGGAGTGGCCGCGCCGCCGCCGTGTCCCCGTCCTGCTGCCGGGAGCGGCGCGTCTGCCTGCAGCTGGAAGGGGAAAAGCCGTGTTACCTGCTGCTGTCTGCCGCCTGATTTCCAGGAGTGAGTAGCTCTCCTCTCCGGATGGTCCCGTTTGAGTGTAAAGACGTTTGGCTGCTGCTGGAGGGCCGGGGGCTGCGTTTGGGAAGCGACAGAGAGACTTGGATACAGTCAGATCTACAGCCTAGCTCTGGGGAGCTGGCTGTCTTTTTGCTTGGGTGACTTTTTTTAAAGTGGCACTTAAGCTTGTGGTTACTTTCTTGTTTGCTGCTCGGTTTTAATCTTAGTCTTTAGTTTCGCTTGGGGTCTTTTTTCCTGGAAACCAAGCAGGCTGCCAGCACGTGGGACAGCAGTGACCTGCCGGTGAGTCCCCCTGGCTCGTCCCCCAGATTGTGTCAGGGGTGTGTTTCCATCAGGCAGCTTCGTCTCCTGCTGGGGCACGGAATCTCCCTGCGGTTTCTGGGTTTGGAGGTTTGTTTGCAATACACCTGTGGGAGATAACCAGAGTTACATAGCGTGGCAGCGGCGTTGCCCACACAGACTAAAAGCCGGGGACAGTCTGCTGTCCCTTTTGTCACCTCGGGCAGCTCTCCCCGCGCCTGACCTCCCCCTTGAGTGCTGCCAGATATCTCCAGCGCAGTGTTTATGTGAAACGGCAAGAGCAAGAAGGTGTTTTAGACTTCCTGTGAGGTTGCAGAGTGGCTGTGCCTGGGCAGTGCCGTGCGCCTGTGCCGGCTCCGTGTGTGTCACGGTGTCACCGCTGCCCCACCGCGTGAATGCTGCGGCTGTGCAGCAGGGTGGCCCTGGGTGTGGAGCAGAGCTGTGAGTCACAGGGAGAACGCAGAAATCCTCTCGGAGAGCTGCGGGTGCTGCAGCAGGGGGAACAGAACTTTATCCGTGAGCTGCGCCCTGGATCCGCTGCGGAGTCTTTCCAGGGGCTGTGATCCTATTTGTGCGTGTTGGGCACAGCCGCCTTTTCTTCTCATCCTAAACCTCTTTGGAACTCAATGCTTTAATCTGGAAGCTTTCTAATAGATTTAGAGCGATGAGTCAAGGGGTTTTTTTACTTGACTTCTGGGGAAGAAGCTAAACCAAACTGCCTGCAGTAGCTCATCTGTGTGTATTTTTTATACATATATTTGTGTGTGTGCACATGCAAGTGTACACACACAGAAGAGCTACTCCAGGCATTGGTTTTTAGGCTGTGTATGTATAGATGGGCATGTGTGTCTATATAAAAAATGTTTTTCTAAAGTAGGATGGTGTGAGCAAGCTTAGAGGAACGTGAATTTCTTCCTGCTCTGTCAAGTAATACCCTGCCTCCTTCATTTGCCAGTTGATTTGGTTATGCAGACAAAGGCAGGAAAACAGACCACAACAAAACCACTCTTATCTAAGCTAATCTGCTTCCAGCACTGTCAGGTAAATCATTAACCCACAGGCCCAGTGCTTGTAAAAGCTGCTAAAAAGGTTTCCTGCCCCTGAAACTCCCGTTTTCCAGAAGGTAGGAAGTGAAATTACTTGCAGACCTTGGTTTCACACGTGGGTGTTTGCTGCTGCCGTGGTTTCTGTGCCTGTTAACAAAGTGCTGTAGTCCAGTGGATTAATGATGGGAGAGGACCTGCTCCCTGAGGTCATTTTCCTACGAGAGCAGCTCCAGCTAAGGCAGAGGGGAAACACAGCATTTACTTACCTGTAAACGCTGTCATTCATTAATGAAATGTATTTTCACACGGGTTTATGGCTGATGGCGTGCTTTGCTCAGCAGTTTTGTTTCCTGGTGTCCTGTGATTCGAATCCGTTTGAGCTGGGAAGATTTGCTGCGGGTCTTGCTGTGCTTAATTCCACACCAGACTTCTGTTTTGGTTGACTTCTGTTTCTGTAGGCATGTAAGAGATGGTTTTCTCTGAGGCATTGAATACGTAGAGTCTATACAGTCCTGTCCGTGTTTGCTTTACGTTTTGATCGATCGTGTTGGCAACGAGTCTGTTTTGTGTGAGTAACTTAAAGCATGGCAAATCTGTAGCACATGGACAACAGCAGAAGTAGCTTCATTTGTAATGTTTGCAGCAGTTGCCTGAACAAAAGAAAACGGTCTCAAGAAGGGCTTAAGCTATTCTGGTTGCCCGTGTTCAAGAGCATGACTCAAAACTTCCAGCTAAACTCCTCTAAGCTCCCTGAGTCGGTGTTGGAGTTGTGCCTTTCCCCCCTAAGCTGGATCTGTTTTAGGTGCCAAACTCTCAGCCTGGCTGTCTTCTGCCAAAAGTCTGCCTGGTCCTACAGGGGGATTTTCAGGCATCTCCAGGGAGAAAACGGGTCCAAACAATTCCTTGGAGGGCACGGCTCAGAATCCTGGAGCTTGCTTTCAGTGAGAGCCCATGCTCAAAGTGCTGTGTGCCGTTCGGCACGGCTCAGCGCCCTGCACAGCCTGTGCTCTGCCTGCCCGGCTTTCCAGCTGCCTCTGAAAGCTCCAAACTGCTCCTGCTGCTCAGGAAAGTGCCCTTTTTGCTTGGTTAACTTTACAGCCTGGCTGCACATTAGCTTTTTAAAGCTGAGCTTTTTAAAGCTGCTCTCATGTGAGGAGGGAATTCGGGGGTTGCTGTGCATCTGGGTTATGCCTGAGACCAAGTGCCTGAGGGGGGAGATATCCAAACCTGGAGCAGAAGGTGACTCCAGCCCTTTCCCCAGGGGGTGTGAGCTTGTGGAAGGTCTCTGTGCTGGGGACACCCCAGCAAGTGCTCCCGAGTGCTGTATCAGGACACTGGACTGCAGAGGGCAGGGCGGTCCCTCCTCCCTGTCCTGGGCAGCCCAGTACAGGAGCAGATCCACACTCTGGATCTTTGCTTAAGCCTCTCTGAGTTTTTAGGGACAAGAGGTGCTGACTGGGATCTCAGCCAGTTCAGGTGAGCCGCGGTCCCTTGGGCAACCAGGATGCCACACTGTGTGTGCAGTCAGAGCTGTTGTGGCCACAAGGGACAAGGAGAAGGAACACACCTTGTGCACTCTCCGCTGGCCCGAGGATGGTTTTTTGCCTGGAAAATTGCCCTGATGGAGCACTCTGTTGTCTCCAGCTGCTTTCTGCAGCTGTCTGCATGGCAAAGGAGGTGGGGGAAATGACTCTGGTTAAAAATAGAAAGGCGGATTAGGAAATGTGAGGTATGGTTTCAGCATCCAGTCGGGCTGCTCTCACAACTCGCTGCTGCCACCGAAAGGGGAAGGGCTTGCTCGTGCTTGTGTGCCTGCAGGAAACCAGGCAGAGAGCAGGTTTTCCACCGTGGAATCACCCAGGCACAGGAGAGGAGGAGGGGGATGCCTCTGAGAAAAGCTTGTTGAGCTCTGCTGGCACAGGTGACACGAGTCCAGGTGTGCAGGGACTGGAATTCAGGAATGCTCCCTTTGGAAAGGTTGGGTTTGGGCTTCTAGCTGCAGCCGAGCTCATCTGGGTTAGTCTGCCCAAGTTAAGGACAAAGATTTAAGGAGATTTACTCTCCTGTTTGAATTGTTCTTATTCTGCTGTTTTATGGGGAAGGTTCTATTCGGGAAAAAAAACCAAAGCCAAGAAGTGCTGGGGGCGTGATTTCCCTGAATGTGAATGTGTAATATGACACTCTCAGAAGAGACTTTATTTCGCAATAAGTGTGTGAAGTGTCAGGAGAAAGAGTCAACAGACAAGCCAAGGGTAAATAACTTGTGCTTTGGAAACCATGGGCTTTTAAAGTGTTGCTTTTAGGAAGTGGGCACTGTACAGTGTTTAGTCACCAACCTTCAGTGTTTATCACTGTTCCTTGTGGTTATCACTGGTCCTTTTGATATATTTTCTGTTGCCTTTCCTAAAACAACTGAATTTCTAAAATCCAGTTAGGAAAACCATTATTTTCTTTGCTGAAAAGTTTCTTTCATGCTGCTTTTTTTGTCTTTGGTTTTGGGGGTTTGAGTTTATTTTTATTTGCTTTCTTTAATGTTTTTTAACTCTTTATCAGCCTTGAGAACAGTTTGAGTTCTGCTGCCACTCCTTGGTACAGCTCCTGTTGTTGTAGCACTCCCAGCCACACACTGATAAACAGTGAGCCATCCTGCTCAGTGTTCAGAAAGAAATATCCAGGAGCATTTTAGATATCCTGGAAACCCATCCTAGATGGATCCTAAAACCCAGGATGCGTCCTGTACCAAGCATTCCCTGCACAGGACGTGGTGAAGGGACTACAGCAGTTACTCATCATAGCTAAGGAATGCTTATCTAATATTTAGTTCAGAAAACCTGTCACATAACACATTTCCTGGGCAAATAATTGGAAGACCAACAGCATTTATTCTTTTCAAGGAGCTGTGGATACAAGGTGGAATTCAGCATCAAGTCAGAGTTTACCTTTACCTGGAATTATTCTACCTTTTAAAAGTGAATTTAAGAATTGAAGTTACACTTTAACCTCTGAAAAAGAATCTCGAGGACAAGTAGGTATTTTTACTCAGTTATGTTTCAAAACACTTCAGCATGATCTCTCACTAATTACTGCGCTGCTTTTTATAACCAGGAGTAAAAATTCATTGGTCCCAGTGATAGATATAACACTGTTTTCCTGTAAATTTGAAATATCACTTCAGCAGTCAAACAGATTTTTCACCACTAAGAATATGGATGCTGTAATACTTGATTTATTTTTTAAAACAATGAAGCTGAACACATTTAACTCCAGTTTATTTGTATTGGAGAAGCTGATGCTTTGGGATTGTTGGGTATTAAGCATCAAGGATGAGAAGGATTTATTTGGAAGACCACCAGCTAGTGAGTTTTGCTGCAACTTTGATTTCAGTTTCTTCATCTTCCCAGGTCTCTGGGTTTTTTCCATATTATTTCTAACTCCTTTGGTGTTTTGAAATTTTTGATCTCAGCCACCTGCTTTGCTCTGGGGACATTGGTTTGTCTGTTCTAAACCGGTCACACCCCACCTAAATCCTGGCATTGTTCAGCTCTCTCAGTGTGTTTGGATGTTGTACTTAGGTTAAAGCAACAAAGAACAACTCCACCACCCGCACAGGCTGGGGGGTCCCTGCTGCAGCAGCTCTGAGGGGAAGGACCTGGGGGACACCGAGCTGTCCCTGAGGCAGCAGAGTGTCCTGGGGGTGCTGGGGGACACCGAGCTGTCCCTGAGGCAGCAGAGTGTGCTGGGGCCAAGGAGGCCAATGGGATCCTGGGGGCAGCAGGAAGAGCATTGGCAGCAGGGCAGGGAGGGATCGTGCCCCTCTGGGCAGCCCTGGAGGCACCTCTGCAGTGCCGTGCCCAGCTCGGGGCTCCTCAGCACAGCAGGGCCAGGGAGCTCGTGGAGCGGGGCCAGCGGAGGCTGCGCAGCTGAGGAAGGGCCTGGAGCATCTCCGTGCCCAGGAAAGGCTGAGGGAGCTGGGGCTGCTCAGCCTCGAGAGGAGCCCCAGCTGAGAGGGGCCCTCAGGCCTGGCTGTCCCTGGCTGCAGGGAGGGCTCCGAGCAGGGCCCAGGCTCTGCTCCGGGGGCCCAGCAATGGCCCCAGAGCAACGGGCAGGGCCTGAGCCCAGCAATTGCCCTGCACAGGAGGCACAACTTGTGCCCTGGGCAGTGCCCAGCCCTGAGCAGATTGTGCACAGAGCCTCTGCGCTCTCCTCCCTGGGGCTGTTGCAGAGCTGTGTGCACACAATGCTGTGCCCTGTGCTCTGGGATGGCCCTGCTGGAGCAGGGAGCTGCCACCAGCTCCCCCTGTGCTCCCTGCAGCCTGACCCATCCTGGGATCCTGTGATTTGACCCAGGCAAACCTTGAGAAACTTGAGTTTGTGTTAATAGAGTTGCAGAGAGATGTTTCAGGTGGTGAGGGGATCTCTAGTCCTGGTGAAGTTATGAAAAGTGATATTGCAAAAGCTGAATGAGAAACGGAAGCAACTTTCTGCTGTGTTTGCCTTGCAGCTTCAGGAAGCAGAAGTGCTGCAACTGTTTGCTGGGAACAGGATTTTAGAGTGAAGAAGCCCTTCTGGGGAGGTGAGGGTGAGCCCTCATAACCCAGAACAGTCTGCCCCTGGTTTAATTTCTGAGCTACTAAATTTACATCACAGCCCTCTCCCAAACCAAATGTATTTTAAATGATAACAGTATAAATGTGTAGCACAGGGACTATTTGCAAACATTTTTCCCTGTGTGTGGTGGCCTGGCTTTTACCAGATGTGAAGGGAGAGGTGGGAAAAGAACTGATCTGGTAATTCAGGGTTACTTAAGCTAAGAGCACTGGGTTACTGGTTTGGATTTATCTGGGAGAAAAGTGACCCAGGCTCAGACTTTTGTTAGTGTTTAATGTTGTGTAACGTTCTGCCCAGGCATAATTGAGCCATCAGCACTGGAGTGATCACGTTGGAGGGAGGAGTTCTGAGTGATTACAGAGCCTGCTGTGGCTTTCATTTCACTGCAGCCTGAGCTCATTGATGAACAGGGTCATCATTTATTTACAGTTCTTGGGATCCTTTCACACTGATTCTCCTTCTTTTGGACAGGGAGGAGGATCAGGAGACACCACAAAGTTATCTAAAATGCTCTGCCCTCTCTGGTGGTGGTTTGGCACTTCCCTAGTTTTAAAGCCTCTCCACTTTCTCGTTGTCCTGGTGATTTTTCATCTGGATTGTGCCACTGGGCTGGGAAGGGTGTGACACGTGGGGCTGGGCAGGGCCTCAAAGGATGGAGCAAAGGAGAGAGGGAAGAGCAGACTATTGAGATTGAAAGGAGGATCAGGAAGAGAAAAGCCAAAGAGCACAAAAACTCCTGCTGATTCTAGGAGTCTCAGTTTCACATGAATGCTCCTGACCTAGTCTAGGTCTCAGTTTCACATGAATGCTCCTGATTTTTCTTCCCAATTTCTCTTATTTCTTCCTGATTTTGTGAGGTTCCTGCAAAATACAGTTTGTCTCCATGCTCTGCTGTTGAGTCACGGGGCTACATCAATAAATGCAGTTTTATGCAGAGCTTTGAAGCAGGGAGGGAGTCCTGTCTAAAAAGAACCTTTGAAAACTGGTGAGCAGAAGCTGCAAAGAGAAGCTGTGGCTGCTCCATCCCTGGAAGTGTCCAACGCCAGGTTGGAGCAGCCTGGGATCGTGGAAGGTGTCCCTGCCCATGGCAGGGGGTGGGACTGGATGGGCTTTAAGGTCCCTTCCAACCCAAACCATTCTGGGAGTCTGTGAAGTGATTTTATACTCAGAAATAACTTTGGGCATGCAGAAGACTTTCAGTTCTGTTGAACCTCTGACTAATCAGAGGAGGAGGCAGCCACAAGTTGTATTAGGGCAGACATGTCTGTTTCTGGATCTTCAGTGGGGACCTGTTGAGCTTTGTAGTCCTGTAAGGTGGGAAAGAGCAGTGTGAAGTCCCTCAAAGACCTGAGCACCACTGGCTTGGAGCTTTGCATGTCCTGTCCTAGAGAATTCACTTATACAGCTGAGCACAGGCTGCATCCTGAGCTCATCCATCTGGCTGCAAGGTCACCTCAAGTCTACTTTGTAAATACAGAGTAGTAAAAAGGTAGTCCAGAAATACTTTTGGCCTAATTTTCAAGGTGGAAGGTGGCTTTCAACTGGATACAAAGTAGTCATGATGGAACTTGGAGGTTGTTGCCTGCCACCAGCTGTCTGAAAGCTGCTGTGCCTTTTGAATCGAATCGTACAAACACAGAAAAGGCAAAATGTTGTGCATTGAAAACAGCAGTGTTATTTGTCAGTCAGCTGCCTGAAATAAAAAATCTCGAGACAAAGGAGATGGCAGTGATTGGGGGCAAGTTTTCCATAAGTAGCTTTTACTCTTCCCTAGAGAAATTTGCCAAAGCAATCCTTGTAACTGCTAATACTTGGAATTGTGAAGACATTGTGTGGCAAAGCTCTGGAAAACAGATAGAGCAGTGAGTTTCAGCAGTGCAGTTCAGAACTGCTGTCGTGCCCCCAGGAAGGGAAATCAGACAGAAAGGAGCATTTTGGTCATTCCAGCTGAATTTCTAATGAGTGTCCCCCTGGGTGGGCAGGCCCTGGCACAGGGTGCCCAGAGAAGCTGTGGCTGCCCCTGGATCCCTGGACGTGCCCAAGGCCAGGTTGGACATTGGGGCTTGGAGCAGCCTGGGACAGTGGAAGGTGTCCCTGCCCATGGCAGGGGTGGCACTGGAGGTAAGATCCCTTCCAGACCATTCTGGGATTCTGTGCATGCCATCTCATTCTGAGTGCTGTGTTTGGTGGAGACCCACACCAAAATCGTCTGATGTTTGTCTCGAGGCTTGGTTCTGCCTTTCACCCATCTGGCCTGACTAAATAATACATGAACTAAAGTGGTTTCTGCTATTTTTAGGCAGTGTAGGTCACAAAGGTGAATATAAATGCAACACTCCTTAATATCAGACTCTCTTGCCTGCTGACTGACCCCAAATTCTGTGCCCTCTGTTAGGGGACACAAGTCCCCTTGTCCTCAATGACTTATGCAGCATCTACAATAACAGGGCCTGTTGCTTTCAGATGTGTGTGCATTCATATTTTATGTCTCTGCCTGCCCTTCATGTTTTATTTAATGGAGATTGTAAGGAAATTGGTTACTTGGCAAAAACTGGCTTTTAATGGGCTAAGGAGCTCCAGGTTTCCTGATTTCTGGGCTGGCCCTGTGTCTGCTCAGCTCCCCAGGGGCTGTTGTGCTGCTTCTCAAGAGCTTTCTGAATATTGATCCTTCCTCCTTGCTCCTCCAGAAAGGGAGGAGAGCCTGCAGCCCTGCTGCTGGCAGCCTGTCTCCTGCAGATGATGTTTGGGGAGGGCAAGAAATCCCAAAACCAGATAGGAACGTGGTCTCCTTGTGCTCTCCAGGAGATGCTGGCTTTTCTGGGCTGAGCTCAACTGTGTCCCCATTATATCTGAATTTACGTGGCATGTCTTACATTTCAGACTGATCGAGACCAGCACAAGCTTGTCTCAGGATCAGATAAATTCCAGTCCCCACATTGTTCCACTGCTGATGTGATATCAAATCTAGAATTCGACCCTCGTTGTCAGTGCTGTTGTGGTGCCACACAGGGTAAGCTGCATATTTCATCAGGATACCTGCCACAGTACTTTCATCCCCTCACCCACATGAAATATTCGTGAATTTAGGTTATTTTCAGACCCAGTGAAAAGCTTTTGCAATGCCTGAGGACAGATAATAATATATTTACTTTTAAAAGAGAATCTCATGTGTATTTATATCCTGTGCTATCTCTCGTAGCCCCACCCTTATCTCTAAAAACCACGCAAACAAAACAAAGACCTAAACAAACCCCAAACTCAAACTTCTGTGACTGTTTAATATCTTTTGGTGTGAACACTCATAGTACCTGATCTTGTTTCCAGAATACCATTTTTATTTTTCCCACCAGCAGTCATCTCAACAGCTCTGTGTTGCTTGCCGGAGGAGCTCTGGCATTCCTAGAGGACTCACAATGAATTTTCATGATCTTTCTACATGGAAGATTTTATTTTATTTATAATAGCTTCTTACTAAAATGTCATATTTTATCGGGTTTAGGAGATCTTGGGGATTTATCTGAAAGTTGCGTGTCAGAGCACAGCTCAAGGACAGCCCTGTAGAGCAAGTCTGACCATGGGCTGGGTGGGTAAAGCAGCAGCTGTGGCAAGCTGGCCCTTATTTGTTTAGTACTCCTGAAATATCCTGGTTGCTGGTGTGTTCAGGAGGCCCATAGGCATTTCCCAGGCCTGGAGGGAATGCTGGGGAGCCGTGGAGCCTGTCATGAGGTGCCTGTAGGGCTTTTCCCAGTGCCCTGCCTCAAGGGCTCCTTGTCAGGTCACACAATCCCGGCATGGTTCGGTTGGAAGGGACCATCAAGATCCTCTCATTCCAAGCCCTGCCATGGGCAGGGACACCTTCCACTATCCCAGCTTGCTGCAGCCTGTGCCAGGGCCTCCCCACCCTCACAGGGAACAATTCCTTCCCACTATCCAGTCTAAAGCCCCAGATGAATTCCTGCAGTGCCAGAACATCCTACCTCACCCCTCCTGTTGCCCCTGCCCATCAGAAACAGCAGCAGAATTGTCATTCCCTCTTTTTGTTTGCTTACTCAGGCACACAGCAGGGATATTGGATCCTGCTGGACATCCCTAAGGAATATGTCTTCTGAGTATTTACCTACAGGAAGTGCTTATATCCAGCTGGCTCTTGTGTGGCTCTGCAGGGAGATGGAAAAGAGCATCACACTCCCCTGCATAGCTGCTGTTTCATTGTCTACTTGGCCATTCCCCTTTTATCTTTAACCTCAGCAGCTTTTTCTGGTACTCTTGCCATCTCCCATCCTTCCCCAGCAGTCACAGAGCCATGGCCGTGGATCTCCTGATGCATCTGGGAGAGGAGATAGGTCAGAGTGGGGCTGTTTTCAGCCAGCACCTCATTGGTGTCCCTGCCTTGCTCTCCTTAATACCTTGCTAATCTGAGCTTCACCCATCTGCTTGCAGAGAGCTACGGCATGCACGTGACTGCAGATTGAAATCCTTCCTCCTCTCCCTCCCTCTCTGTTGACACTTAACAACAACAAATAATTAAAGATCCTTAAGCCAGATGCCTCTGGAGCTGGCTGGTCATGTGATACTTTGCCACAGAAGGGACGGAGGTTGATTTGTTTGTGTTCCTCTTTCTGGAAGGAGAGCAGAGCCACTGGGTTCCTGCAGTTCTGGCTGCTGTAAGAGGCAGGGCTGGTCCTTGTTGCACGTTAACTGTTTGTACAACAGCAGCTGTGAAACCCAGGCTTGGTTTTGCAGCGATCCTTCCAAAGCGACAGGCATCCCTTCGTCGATTCAATGGTTAATTCCCGTGGCCACTTCCCAGGACGGAATGCTGACTTTTATTAATTGTTTTTCCAGGGGTGAACGTGGCTTTTGAGTGCCTAAACCAACAGAGATTATCTCAGCAACTGGCTGTGTTCGCTGGGAGCAGCGTGTGGCGAGTGCTCCGCGGGGAGCTGCGCTTGTGGTGCGCTCATAAAGCGGCCCGCTCGCGCTGGGGTGGATGGAGGCAATGGGATCAGCTGTTAACCCCTCCTGCCTAATGCACAGCCTCATGAGAGGAAATACATCTGCAGGAGGGCATCTTGCACTTTGGAGTGCAAGTTTTGGGTTGCCTTCTTCTAGTTAAAAGGAAATGTTTAGACTGGTGAGGAGAATGTGCTCGAGGCTGTGCCTTGTGCTGGCAGCTGGACACCCCTCGGTCCCTTGTGTGGCAGGAGAAGAGGGATCACATGCCCACCCATCTCAGGAAGCATCTGATTGAAATATTTGTAGTTATTTCTGGCTGTGAAGGGTGGACAAAGTGCTGGCTGAGCTTTGCACTCTGTTTTGGGTTGCTTTGCAACAGTTTTATGGGCTGTGGCTGAGTGGTGGACGACAGCATTCCCCAGGTGGGGGAGTTTGGAGGGTGAAATATTGTTCTCATTTCATACTGACAGAGAGTAGGGTTAGATTGGATATTAGGATAAAATCCTTCCCTGTGAGGGTGGGCAGGCCCTGGCACAGGGTGCCCAGAGAAGCTGTGGCTGCCCCTGGATCCCTGGCAGTGTCCAAGGCCAGGCTGGACATTGGGGCTTGGAGCAGCCTGGGACAGTGGAAGGTGTCTCTGCCCATGGCAGGGGTGGCACTGGCTGAACTTCAAGATCCCTTCCAACCCAAACCATTCTGGGATTCTGTTTTTAAACGTAGCTTAATTTCCATGGCATGAGCGCAGGCTGGTCGCACTTACCCGGCACCTCTGGCTGAGATTCCCTTGTGTGGCTGGAATTACAGGTTACTTCTGGAACTGATTTAATTGATGTGTTCAAATCCTACGAGTTCAGCCTGTGGGTCTGTTACCCAGCCCTCCAGTTGTTCCTGTTCAGTGTGCCAGATCCTCCTCTCAGAGGAAAGGATGGCTGAGAGCCACCATTCCAGAGATATTCTCTGGGATTGGCCATAACCAGGGGGCTGATGGACACCTCCCTAAAGATGTTAGGACAACGTGACACAGGCACATCTCCTGTGCCTCAAGTGGGCCACTAGAAAAGGAATTTGGAGGTAATTGGATGTGTCTGAAGGAGGAACTTACTTCTGAGGCTTTCAGGTGGTTGTTGAAATATTAATAATTTCCAGAACAGTTAGATGGTGAGATCTGAGTTTTTATCTTTCCTTATTTCTCCTTCTTTGTGAACCTAATTGATCATAACTTTTGAGCTGAGAGGAACATGTAAAACATATTTTACAGCCTTTGAACACGGTGTAATGACTTGAAGTGACTCTGTTTGTGGCCTGGGAAGTTGTTTGACATGTACCTGGTGGTGCACACTGTCACTATTGCTGTTGGTGTGGAAGGAAGCGTGTATTCAGTGTTGTTTTGTGATCTTAAATTTATCTATCAGCTCAAATTGTAAGGAATGCTTCATGTTTCAGGTAGGATGTTTTTGTGTTCCTGTTCTTAGGGTTCAGTCCCTGCTTGTTGTCAGCAGCAAGATTTAAGCAGGATTTGCTGGTGTCACAGATCATCGATGGCAGCGGTGTCACATCCGACAAGGGTTGGGAGCAGCTGAGTAGGAGCAGTCAATGGAACGAGTAGAAATAGTCTGACACACACATAAAGCTACTTTGCTGCACTGGGGGAGGAATGGCTTGGGTTTCTGGAGACCAAATTCTGAAATTTGGAGTTTGTTGAAGCATCAAAGTGTCACATTCAGTGCCCGAAACGCCGAGCAACAATGATGAAATCACGTCTAAAATGCAAAAGCAGGACCCTTGGAGCAGGACCAGAGCTGCTCTGAACTGTTTGGCACCCTCCTTGTGGCTGCTGAAGGAGGAGGTGCTGGATGGCTGGACTGGGGAGGGGGGGATTTGTGTCCCCAGCCACGCTGGGTTTGCTGGGCCATGTTTCTGCCATCAAGGCCAAGGCCAGCAGTGGCAGATCTCCACTGCAAACAGAGGGATTTGGATGTGATGGAGAGTAAAGAAAGTGACTGGAATTTGGCAAATAAACCGAGAGGGTTTTTCCTGCTTGTAGCATAACCACAAGAAGGAAGATGCCAGGGCAGTTCATCTGCATTGTCAGGAGATCTGGCTCTAGCCAGATGCAGGCTGTACACTCATAACTTGTTGGCAATCAAGATGGTTTGGGATTTTTTCCTTTTTCTTCCCTTTCCTGTGTTTCTGATTTTTCTAGACCAACTATGCAGAAAGAGCCTTCCTCTCCTTCCTGCAGATACATGTCTTGAAGAGACTTATTTGATTTGTGGTGCAACTCTGAGCAGGTATTGCTGGAAAGAGGAGGACTGTGTGTTCCAAAAGCCAGACTATTTATACCAGATATAATCTGGAATATCTGTGGTGTTTTGTCTTTCAGACCAAGGAATGCTCTGTGTTACATGAAACTAAATTAATAAAGGCAAACCCAGGGATTGTTTTGTTTTCCAAGAGGAATGGCATTGCAAATGGATAATGTTGATGGTGTGTTTTTTGGGTGGGTTTATGAAAAGTAACAGCTGAAATGCAGAGAACAGCATCGTGCATGAAGATCTATAGATATTTACATTTCAGCTCTGGAGGCTCGGAGTCTTTTTGATGTGGTTCTGATGTGTTGGGACTTCAAAAGTAGGATATTTGAAATAAAATATTTATATTGCTAATGAAATATGGAAATATTATTCTAGGCTGGGAATCCTAGCGTGTAAACTCAGTTTTCTTTTGCTTTAGTTACAACCCTGGCAAAGGCACTTGGGAGGAAGCAACTGTTGTGGTCTGGCTACTGTCTCATACATGGCCAGTAACAAACCCTAATATTAAAAAAATATGTCAGATAACTGATTTAAGTCTTCAGTGAGGATCTGTTTTCTCTGTGATTTCTGCCAGGTTTCCTTTTCCTAATCTGCATGGCTGGTTTGGCAGATTGTGCTGGAGTCTGCATTTCAGAGCCGTGTTACCATCAGTCACAAGACTGCTCTCAGTTTCCTTGAGCACAACTTCCCTTTCTGTTCCCATGATTTTTTAAATTTTAAATTCATGCTGCCACTTAGATTCCCAGAGGTTTCCCACAAATCTGACTTTCTAATAATAAATGGCTTTTTGGTAGTCAGTAGAGGTAAGAAAACCTCCCCAAAACCCCAGAACACCTGCACTAACTGAGTTAAAATATGGAACATGTCACAAACGTTTTGTCTCCCCTTATTTTCCTGCTTCCATCCTTCTGCTTTGCCTTATAGGGAAAAACCCACACTTTTTCTGCCTTTTCAGTATTTCATTTGTTTTCCTTTGAAGGTCCTTTGTTGCTTGTGTATCAGTCTGGGGAGGTCTGGGTAGTCTCAGGGGGACGGCGAGCATCTCTCTGTGCTCTTCAGTACCGGACTTGTCTGCGGGGTTGCACGGGGACACAGGGCTCTATTTCCAGCCCTGCCCTATCTCAGGCTGACCCAGATCCCGAGGCAGCACGGGGATGTGTGTTCAGCTGTGCTGGGGACGGCGGCCAGAGCTTGCTGCTGCCTGAGCACAGAGCCCACAGACACTCAGGGCTGCTCCCATCCAGATCGCCCGCGGGCAAGGTTTGAGCACGGCGCGGCGCCTCAGGGGGGTGGGTTGGTTTGGGGGTGCTGGGTGGGTTGGTTCTGCTCTAGGAAGCTGCTGAAGCATTGAAGGTCCTGGTGTCTGAGCAGATTATTCATAAAATCACAGAATAGTTTGGGTTGGAAGGATCTTAAAGCTCATCTTGTTCCACCCCCTGCCATGGGCAGGGACCTTCCACAGGTTCTCCAAGTCCAGCCTGACCTTGGACACTGCCAGGGATCCAGGGGCAGCCACAGCTTCTCTGGGCACCCTGTGCCAGGGCCTGCCCAGCCTCACAGGAGAGAATTTTTCCTAATATCCAATCTAAACTCATGTTTAAAGATTTGTGATGTTCTGTTAGTATTTTCACACCCCCCTTTGCATTTTTGGTGGGGAACTGAACCATGGATTTTCTGTTGCAGCTGTTCAATAATAAGCCAATATTGGTCCCACTTTTGTTGCAGGTGTTGAATTACTTCAGGATTGAGACGTTGGGATTGTGGAGTGGAGTACAAAATGGGATGGGTGCTTGGGTTACCCCTGGAATGGGCAGAAAGGCTCTGGGCCTGGTGCCTGGCTCTGCATCCCGTGTTTGAGGAGAGTTCCCAGCCTGAAATAATTGCAACTTAAACCTGCCCTGCCCTCCTCCCCGCTCCATCCTTTCCATCCCCAGACCACTGGAAGCAGGATTTCTGTCCTGGGAAAACAAAAGCCCTGCTTAGCGACTGCTCCCGGGGTGAGACCGCTGGGTGGGTGAGGCCTCCTCGTGAGGGCTCACAGGTTTCCATAACCACTGCCAAGCACCAGGAGGATGGGACAGGAAGAAGGCTGAGATGGAGGGCTTTAAATCACAGAATTTTGGAATGGTTTGGGTTGGAAGGGGCTTTAAAGACGATCCAGTTTAAGCTTCTGCTGTGGGTAGGGACATCTTCCACTAGACCAGGGTGCTCCAAGCTCTGGTGGAGTCTCATGGAGGGAGATACTCACTGGTGTGAGTTCCACCAGTTCCCATCTGGAGGTGGGATCTGTTTGGTTATTCAAATGTGCTGCAAGTACTTTGGGTTTTAAATCCTCCCCGCTCCACTCTGGGCTCATGTTCTGAGCTGTCACACCGAGATCAAAGCCCGTGAGTGGATTTTCATTTCTGGGTGGTTTTTGGTTTTTATTCAATTAAGATAGAAAATATATGGTGAGGGTTTTTTTTCTTCTTGGTATCAAGTAATTCAGAAAAAACCAGGCTGCTCGGGGATTTATGTAGTATTCAGGCAGGGCTTTTCCTCTCTCTGAAGCTTTAAGTTTAAGTAGCTGTTCAGGGGATGTGGGCGTTGCTTTGCATTTTCATCCCCTCTCTCTTTTTGTAGTAGTAACTCCACTTGCTCTGAC
Organism: Aleadryas rufinucha; assembly: GCA_013397815.1. Lineage (NCBI taxonomy): Eukaryota > Metazoa > Chordata > Aves > Passeriformes > Aleadryas > Aleadryas rufinucha. The sequence goes on from VZTH01010820.1 coordinate 58,644, forward strand.
TTTCTGTCCACAGGCCAATGCTTTCCTATGGATGCTAAAAAGCTTTAGCAGAGAAACTTTCCAGCTTTCTGCAGCATTTTGTGAGGCTGCAGCATTTTTTGAGAGCTCTGTCTTTCCCATGTAAACTATTAGAAACAGTGATATGGGTTTTGTAAACTAACTTTGCTATCTCGCACCTGTGAGATTGTTTGTAGGATTGTTATGATTGTGACTAGAGAAAGATTTTGAAATGGATGTTGGGAGAACTGACCAATCACTTCAGGAGGTGGATGACCAAAGGTCCAATGACCTTCCACCATGTAAGAACACTAAGGTATAAAACAAGCTGTATATAATTAAATAAAGGGACTTCTTCACCTTTCTTCCTGGACCAAATCTGTGTTGGTTTTCTCTCCGTGCTCGCTACTACAGCAACATTTTCCATCTGGGGCTGACCTTGGAAGCCTATCTTGGAGCTCTGTGCAGCTTGTGAGCCCACCCGTGCCTCAGTGTTATACTTACAGCTATTTTATATTTGCATGTATTTGTATTTCCAGCACAAACCCGGCTTTACTGGCCTGTTTTACACTGCCAGCAGTTTCTTGCTTGTTAGTGGTGAAGAAGGGGTGATGTTGGTTTGGAGGCAAGGTTGTCCTGGAGGGAGGGAAACACTGCTTGAGAGCTTGTTAGGGCTGTCCAGCACATAATTTGTGGCAGGCAGCGCCCTTTCCTTGTGAATTGGTGTGCGAATTGAGGTGCTTGTCAAGCACAGGATGTCCAGTTATTGAGGTGTCAGAGTGTTATTGTTAGCCATGACAAAATGCCTGGAGAGGAGGTGACTGTAGCAGTGACTCAGGCTGTGAACAGTTTGTTTTGTGCTCTAAAAACACAGGACAAGAGCTCCCAGCTTTTATCCGAAGCACTTGGTCTCTGTGTAAGTCCTGCTCACCAGTGGGGTTGGGAAGTTCACTGGTGGGCTGGGTTATAAAGCATTAAATCTTCAATCCTTAGAGCAGCTGGGTTTCTCCTGCTTATTTGTGTGCACACATTATCAATGTGAACCTCAGAGTTGGTTTTCTGAGTGACAAAACACTGTTATTGTATCTCCCAGCTGTGCTTACAAACCTCTCTCATTTGAACTCTGATTTTTCACTGAGGGTCATCTCAACTTTTCTGGGCTGTTTGGGAAGGATGCTGACGGCTGCAAGTGGAACACACCCACTGCCTCTGAAAGGATTTCCTGGCTCCTAGTGAGGAGATGTTGAAATGGCTGATTATTTGACTGATTTCTATAGTGACTGTTGCCTTGGCAGCAAAGCTGAGAGAGTAAAAGCACAAACATGAGGAGGGCACGATTTGATTTGGGAAGGCTTGCTTTGCTTCGATTGGGTTTCAGAGTGCTTTAGGAGGAGTTTGGAGATGAACAAACTGGTTTGGGAGGTGGTTTTTTGCTGGTTTAGGTGGATGTGGTTTTGTTTCATCACTGTTAATTGTGAGACTTAGCAGTTTCTGCTTGCAAGGAGCCCCCAGACCTGGGCCTTGTCCTCAGCATAGGAAGGATGTGGNGTGTGGAGGAGTAACCTGGTTATGATTTCATGGCTGATATCTTGTCCTTTAACCAAAAACATGGGTGCTCCTTGTGCCCAGCTGCATCTCAGGAGAAGGGAACAGGCCTTGACAGGCAGGGTTGGAACAGTGCACCCCCAAATACTTGTTTAACCCTCTGGGGTGGCTGTGGCCAAGGTGTAGATGGAAGTGGTGGTGGGAATTACTCCGCATGTTTTGAGTTAGCACTTCAGTGTTTGCTGGGAATGGGGGAAGAAAGGCGCTGTAAACACGAGGCTGCAGCCCTCGATGGGGTTGTTTCATCCTGCTCGCTCTCATGTGGGTATTTTGAGGTACTGGTTTTCCACAGCGTCATTATCACGGTGCAGCTGGCATTGTTATGATAATCACATTGTTATTTATAATTCCTTGTCGGGTTCAGGCTCCTCAATGAGGCAGCTCTGCTGCGGATGGAGGGAATTTTTAGTCACCCAGCCTAAAGAACCTGTGTCAGAGCTGGGGAGCTTTGTGTGTGCCCCATCCTCGTGGGTCATGCTGAGCCTGGGAATGTGGCCTGGCTGCAGCTCACACTGGTCCCCACCTTCTGTGTTCGGCTTGTGTGGAGAGGAGAAGACCTTCTGTGGAAGGGAGGGGACAGTGAGGGCTGTTAGTCCCCTGGAGTTTCTGCAAAGCTCACCCCATCACGCTTTCATGGATCCACCGTAGGGAATGAGGAATTTTTAATGTGACAAGCTGGAAGGTGTGAGTAAAGAAGCTTTTTTGCCTATTCCTCCCCCATTAGACAGGTTGTGAAAAACAGGCTTGAATGATAAGTGGTGTTAAAAATTTTAGTTGGTTTTCCTCATTTTAACTCTCAGTGAAAACAACTCGTCTCCATAGCCCGTGTCCTTGGCAGAGGATTACCTTTCCTCTGAGCCTTGCTCCTGTGAGTATCAGTTACTCTGCTTTTACAAAAGGTGCTTGATAGTGGTTTACTCTGGTGGTGTGAGAGCAGCGGGCTGGGATTGCACATTTTGGAACTGATTGTAGTTTTCAGCAGTGTTGCCCAAACCTGCAGTTCTGCTGCAAGACACACATTTATTGTTTTTTGTCAGGCTGCCAGGCCGGGTATCCTGGGGTCACACCAGCATTTTGGGACTCTTGTGCCAGTATCTGAGTGCTATTTGCAGCTGGCAACAGATTTTTCCATCTGGAGCTTGTCTTAGAACCTGCTGGCAGCTTTGCATGGAATGTAATCAGGGAATGGTTTAGGTTGGAAAAGCCCTCTATGCTCATGGAGCCCGACCATTCCCCCAGCACTGCCAAGGCCACCAGTAACCCATGTCCTCAGGTGCCACATCTACGAATGTTTTAAATCCCTCCAGACAGGGATGGTGACCCTGACACTGCCCTGGGCAGCCTGTTCCAGGGCTGGACAACCTTTTCCATGGAGAAATTTTTCCCAGTATCCAATCTAAACCTTCCCTGGCAGCGGAGATGTAATTTGAAGGTTGGCTGCAGGCTCCCGAGCTGTGTCTTTGGGATTCCGAATCCTTAGAAATGTTGTCAGGGATGGACAGGAAGCTGCTCTGTCAGGAGGATAAGGGTTCAGGGATTTGGGAAACTGGGATTCAGGCACTCCAGTGCTGAAAACTGACAAGGTTTAGTATTGCCCCACCTCGTGGTGCCCGCAGAGTGCTGTGAGAGCCCCAAAGGTAGGCTAGGAAACGGGGAGCTGGGCCATGCTGCAGGCCCAGAGCCCGGCTGGGGGAGCAGCATGAAAAATAAATAACTTTGGCTTTATCAACATCGCCAGGCACCGTCCTGGGAAGCAACAAGCCCACAGAGAAGTCTGTTAGCATTGTCTGTTGGGAATTTGTGCTGCCAGAGCCAGGTTTGAGATGAGCAAACGGAGACGGGCGGGTGGAGCTGAGCTGCTCCTCAGTCCTGCTCTTGTAGCAGCTTCTAATGTGGGTTACCATGCATAATTCAGGCCATCCTTTTTCCATGTTCAGAGCTCTGTAACTAAATACTGATTTGCTAAACACAACTTGAATAATGAAGCAATCTGTGACTTGAAAGCCTTCCTCAGTACTGAAAGAAAAGGGAGCAAATAGAACTGTATCCTCACTTCTGCTTTAAAACAACACAGATATCGACAAGGTGCAAGAGTCATCTTCATCCCTGCTTGCTCTGTGGATTTATATTTGTGCACATTCCTGGTGTGCCCAGTAAGTGAGAGGGGCCTGTCCAAAGTACTCCCAGTCCTTCCATCCAAAGCTTTTTCTTTCCTCAGCCATCACGGTTCATTCCATGGAAAAGCAGATTAAAAACTGCACCTTGTGTTTCTTGCTGAGCTTAGAGGTAGCAGGCCAAAAAATAAATTGATGTGCAGTGTGGTCACGTTTGCATAGGAGTAAAGCTCTGTGTCCGTTCTGAGCCACTTCAACTCAAATCGTCCCAGTAGAGTAAATTATTTTGGTTTCCCTCAGTCACAACTTTGCTCCCTTCGATGGAACACAAACACTTGGGAGCCTGTAAGAGGCTAAAAATATTCTTACAGCTGATAAAGGCTGGATCTGACTTTTGAAAATATGAAGTGGTTTTTTTCCCTGTGCTGTTACCTTCTCACTTCACGTTTGTGATGCTGCAGCAGAGCGCGTGGGCCGTAGGGTGGTGGGGCTTCCACTGCTCTTCTCTCTTTGCTGTGGGCAGGAGCACTTTTTGTTGGTTGGTTGAATAAATACCTCAGACCTGGGCATTTGCTGGTTGTGGTCACTGCCATCGCTGCCTTCTTTGTTGCTTGTGTCTCAAAAATTTAGGAAGAGATTCCAAGCAGTAACTTCCGTGTTCTTGTAACTTTTGTGCTGGAAGCGATCAGCTTTTCTAAGCTATTTTTGTAATTCATTGGGTAGAGAAGTTTCTTACCTAGTTCCTCTTTTTTAAAGAAAGAAAAATTCATTTTTCTCCTGGTTCCTTTTTTTTTTTAAGCTGGTAGAAAACATTTCTTTGAATTGGAGCAGTATACCCTGGAAACAGTCAAATATACCTCACAGAGCTGCTAAATAGCTGCAAACCTAAATGCTTCAGTTTATTTTCAGACTAAGCTGTTTGATAATTGATTTTCCTGCTGGTGTTTTGGCCCAGAGAGTAGATCCTTGCTTATCTACATCAATTTTTTGGTGTTGATGACTACATATGGCACCTGGAGGAGTTCTAGGGTGGGTTGGATGGGGCTTGGAGCAACCTGGTCTAATGGAAGGTGTCCCTGCCCATGGCAGGGGGTGGAATGGGATGAGCTTTAAGGTCCTTTCCGACCTAAATCACTCTGGGATTTTGTGATTTAATGATTTTTGCCTTCCTAAATGAAAACCAGGTTTCGTATTCAATCACTGGTGCCACACATTGCGTTAAGATGCCAGTCTGTAAGGGGCAGAAAAGGTTTCTGCCACAAATAATACCAAATATTTGCTCTGTAGGTTCTTAAATCTGTGAGTGTGATGATTTTAAGAGGAGTTTGGGCACTGCTCGTGGACTAGAGCATAGAAGTAGAGAATGTAACAAAAACAGAGCAAGAAGGAGGCTTCCCATAGCTGCAAGTGGTGTTAAATCTTTTAAGAAATCAGCAGCGAGCTCAGGAAGGTCAGTGCTGTGTGTACGAGGCTGGAGCTCAAATCTGCTGCTCTTTTCCCTTCCAGAGTCTGTTGTCCATCCTGAGCACAGCTGGTTTTGTGCGGGAATTTTGGCTTTGGCCATGAACTGCAGGCTAAACGCCATCCTAATGCCTGGTTTTGGGTTTTTCTCCCCCTCCCCAGGAAGAAGAATGCCAACACGAAGATGAAGTAGAGCGTTTCCTATGCTGGCCGCGGCGCCCGCATGCTGCTGTGGGCTGGGTAGGGACGGGCTCTCACCTCTGGCCAAACCCATTCCCGGGACAAGATGAAGCCAAGGAGGAGCTTCCCGCCGCGCTGGAGCCGCAGTGACTGCTGCCCGCTTTAAAGCCCATGTGCCACCGTCCCCGGCGAGATGAAGGAAGTGGTGCTGTGGTCACCCGAGGAGGTGACCAGCTGGCTGATGGACAATGCCGTGCCGGAGTACTGTGAGCCCCTGAAGAGCTTCACCGGGCGAGACCTCATCAACCTGACGGAGGAGGATTTCGAGAAATCCCCTCTGTCCCGGGTGTCTTCCGACAGCGGCCAGCGGCTGTTGAACATGATCGAGGGGCTGAAGATGGCTCACCACATGGAGGCTCACAAGAACGGCCACGCCAACGGGCACATCCGCGCCGGCGACCCCGCGCGCCAGAACGGCTTCGGCGCCGTGCTCAAGCTCAATGGGATCCCCAACGGGTTCAAGAAGGAGATGATCAAGATCCCCATGCCGGAGCCGGAGCGCTCGCAGTATCCCATGGAATGGGGCAAGACTTTCCTGGCTTTTATTTATGCACTTCTTTGTTTTGTCTTCACCACGGTGACTATCTCAGTGGTTCATGAACGAGTGCCTCCCAAGGAGGTGCAGCCTCCCCTCCCAGATGCATTTTTTGATCGCTTTGATCGGGTGCAATGGGCTTTTTCTATTTGTGAAATCAACGGCATGATCCTTGTAGGACTGTGGTTTGTTCAGTGGCTGCTCTTAAAATACAAGTAAGTAAAACCTTTTCAAAACTTGAGTGCTTCTGACAGCTTTTGGAGGGTATGTTTTGGACATAGTCTTAAGCTGAGCCAAGGGAAATTTAGGTTGGACATTAGGAAAAAGTTTTTTACTGAAAGAGTGATAAAGTTCTGGAATCATCTGCCAGGGGAGGTGGTGGAGTCACTGTCCCTGGATGTGTTTAAAAAGAGGTTGGATGTGGCACTCGGTGCCATGGTTTAGTTGAGGTGGTGTTAGGGCATGGGTTGGACCCGGTGATCTTGAAGGTCTCTTCCAGCCTGGTGATTTGGTGATTCTGTGATGCTGGTTTGCATCCAAACAAAATGAAGCTCCTTGTGATCTTCTTATCTCGGTTTTCAAAGCTGAAATAGATATCGCACAGTGTGAGCTGCTTTGCAGAAGGCAGAAATCCAAATGTTCCCTAAGAAACTAAGCAATGCCCCTGCTCATGTTTGCCTGCATGGTTAGCTGAAACTTTTTCATGTGTGAAAAGCCATGGATTGGGTGAAATGATGTTCTGAACTCACTGTTTGTTCAGAGGGAGCCCAGCTCATGCTCTTGTGGGAGCAGCCGTGAACCAGCATCCAAGGGAACGGCTGGAGCTGGGCCAGGGCAGGCTCAGGCTGGAGATGAGGGAAAGGTTCTTCCCCCAGAGGGGGCTGGGCACTGCCCAGGCTCCCCAGGGAATGCGCACGGCCCCGAGGCTGCCAGAGCTGCAGGAGCGTTTGGGCAGCGCTGCCAGGGATGCCCAGGGTGGGGTTGTTGGGGTGTCTGGGCAGGGCCAGGAGCTGCACTGGATGATCCCTGTGAGTCCCTTCCAGCTCAGCGCATTCCATGATTTTAAACCCAAGGGAAACAGCTAGAGGAGGAGGTGTGGGATTGCCCTCAAGAAGGAGGTGCAGGTTAATAGGACCATGCCAGGGATCAAATACCCTGTGGTGGAGCTGAGCAGAGCCTGTAGGTGAAGAGCAGCGGAACCCTCAGAGATGTTGAAGCAGTGAGATGTGGGTTGAATTGATGGTAACATACATGTGTTAGTGTCACTGGCAGATGTGAAGGTCCCCCTCCACCCCTGTCCCTGTTTGCTTTGGTGTGTTCGTTTTTATTTATGTTATAGAATCACAGAATGTTTAGGGTTGGAAGGGACCCTAAAGATCATCTCATTCCAACCCCCTGCCATGGGAAGTCCCCTTTAGAAGGGCCTTTTCTGGTGTTAGGGGAAGATGTCACAGAGCTTGGTCAGTGTATGCACTGATCATGGAATGGTTTGAAGACCAAAATCCCTCTTTTCTGTCTGTGAGCAGAGGGATCAAAGTCCGAGAGGCCCAAGCTGTGGCTGAGCAGCAGAAAGGGAAGAGCAGGAGAGGTGCTGACAGGAACAGGAGCCCAGCCAGGTGGCATTATCTGGAGGAGCTCGTTCTTGTGGCTTTGGATGGTGCACACCAAAGGAGTGGTGACACAGCTACAGAAAGAGCTGAATTTCTTTTGTGGTGTGGGTTGTCCCCTCCCTCTGAAACTTAATTCAGGAATAAAGGGAGGGAATTGGGCCGGGTGGGCCTTCCTCACTTCTGCTTCCTCATCCCTGGCAGTGTCCAAGGCCAGGCTGGACACTGGGGCTTGGAGCAGCCTGGGACAGTGGAAGGTGTCCCTGCCCATGGCAGGGGTGGCACTGGATGGGCTTTGAGGTCCCTTCCAATGCAAACATTCTGTGATTCCATGGTTCTAACGCTGTCCATGCCATGGGGTTGGGCTGGTGTCTCTCCAGAAGGCAGGAGCAGGTCTGGGCTGGGCACTCTGGAGTTCCCACAGGGAGCTCCAGGAGGCTGCTCAGGCAGATTAACTTCTCTGGGAAGCATTCCCAGATGCTGTGGGAGAAGTACAACGCCAGGATTGGCCAAGAGGTTCCCTCATGAGACTGAAGGAGCAGCGTGCTCCCTTGCTGAGGTCTGCAGAGCTGGAATGGAGTTCCCTGGGCCAGGAATAAGGGTGGAGGTTGTACTTGCTGGCTGGCTCTGAGTCTCACACGCACAGAAGCCCTCTGGAGAAGGGGAAATAGGAGGCTTTTAAAGTTTCTTTTTCTTTATATTACAGTGCAGAGCTCTCTCAGACTTTCCTGAGGTAAAATATGCCAAATTCAGCTAAATCAAGTGGTAATTTTAATTAAAAAAAGAAGTTCAGTGCTCCATAAAATGCTGCCACTTCTTTGGTCTCTCAGAATACAGTGTTGCTCAGTCTTTAATCCCCAACCCCCTCTTTGCCTTTATGTTCTAAAGGAAAAAGCAGGTTCATATCTCGTTCTAAAAGCCACAAGGGTGAGATCTGAGAGGAAAAGCTTTGCACAGGAAAGCCCCTGCCCCGCTGGAATGGTGCCCTCCACACTTAAATCTCAGTCCATGGAGCAACATGAATAATTATAATTCTTAACTTGCAGCCTTGTCCATGTTTACACCAGGAGAGGGAAGAAGAAAATCTGGAATACTGTGTTACAGCAGTGAGCACTCCAGTGCAGAATGTGTTTACCCTGCAAGAGTTGAAGGTTTCCTGATAAATCAAGGCACTCGAGGTGTTACTGACCTGGCACTGCAGAGTCACACTCCTCCAGGAGTGGAGCACTCCACTTTAATAACTCTGCCAAAAGCACTGGAGAATTTGAAAGATGGCCAGTTTTGAGTTTTTAAAGAACTCAGCTCGATAGGAATATTATTTTTTTTAAAGTGAGCAAAATAGCAACAAATGAATTCCAGTGCCTGAAAGGGGAACCTCCAGGAAAGGAGGAGAGAGACTCTTTAGAAGTGAGTGAGAGTGGAGTGAGAGGACACAGGGAATGGCTTCCCACTGCCAGAGGGCAGGGCTGGATGGGATATTGGGAAGGAATTGTTCCCTGCGAGGGTGGGCAGGCCCTGGCACAGGGTGCCCAGAGCAGCTGTGGCTGCCCCTGGATCCCTGGCAGTGTCCAAGGCCAGGCTGGACATTGGGGCTTGGAGCAGCCTGGGACAGTGGAAGGTGTCCCTGCCCACGGCAGGGGTGGCACAGGGTGGGCTTTGAGGTCCCTTCCAATCCAGTCTGTTCTTGGATTCTGTGAGTGCCAGAACCTGCAGCTTGAAATGGCTGTAACTGCAGATAACAGTGATTTAAAATGAACCCAAACCCACAGGTCAGTGGAACACAAAGGGACATTAACTGCTGTAATTGGATTTACCCCTGATTTTTCTAACCCCAGCAGTGATCTCTCCTTAGGATCTCCAGAGGTTGCTCCTGTCCTGGTGGATGTGCCAGGAGGGGTTTAATTGTCTTTCTTTGAGGTGTTTTTAGCTGTTACCATAGTGGGGCAGTTTTGGGGCTGGCTGTCCCTCCTGAGCCCATCCTATACTCCCAGGTGCTCTTGCTGGTTTGCAGAAGCACCTCACAGTACCCCAGATCTGCATCTGCCCTCTCTGTGAGCATCAGCCCTCACTAATAAACATCTCTGCAGCTGTGGCTGCTGAGTGGCTTTTCTGCAAACAGCCTGTCCTGCAGCCAGAGCAGCTCTGCATTTTTATTCGGGAGCTTTCCTTGCCGATGTGAATTGCTTCCTTTATAATGCTGCTCAGGAAAGATGTGTTCTCTCACTCCTCTGGGTTTTACAGGAGACCCTTTGTAATCACTAAATTGTGTGTCAGCTGAAATAAACCTACTCCTTTTCATCTTAGAATGAAAATACTGTAACTTTATCCCCTGCCTCGAATAGGAAATTAGTGACGGCCACAGCTACTGGAGGGGTGTGGGGCATGAAATCCCCTTTAATGTCTTCAGCACCCAATCTGCCTGGGCTTTTGCATCCTAATCCTTAGATTTCTTGTAATCACTTCCGTGGGCAGTGTGAGTTGAGTTGCTCCTGTGTTCTGGCCTGGAAGGCATGGGAATATTTGTGGAGTAGTTCAGCATTCCCAGGTGTAAGCCGATAGTGTCACGAGTTTCCAAAGCGTCAGAAGAAAACAGCTGGTGGTTTGTTTTATTTACCTTTGTGGATTCTGTTTGCCTTAAGTGACCTCCTTGGTTTTGCCTGTTTTTTCTCGTTGACAGGTCTATAATTAGCAGAAGATTTTTCTGTATAGTTGGCACACTATACCTGTACCGGTGTATTACCATGTATGTGACTACACTCCCAGTACCTGGAATGCATTTCAAGTGTTCTCCGAAGGTAAACTCCTCCTGCCTGCCTTGCCATGCTCTAACCTGCGTCCTTCCCCCTCGTCGTGCTCTTCCCAAACTGCTTTCTCAGGAAGTGTTTCTGAGGGAGGGGATTCTGCCCCTCTGCCCCTGGGCTCAGGTGAGAGCCCACCTGGAATTCTGTGCACAGTTCTGCTGCCTCCAACATAAGAAGGACATGGAAGTGTGGGAGCAGGTCCAGAGGAGGCCACTGAGTTGCTGAGGGGGCTGGAGCACCTCCCCTGTGGAGCCAGGCTGGGAGAGCTGGGGCTGCTCAGCCTGGAGAGGAGAAGGTTGTGTGGAGACCTCCCAGCTCCTTCCAGGGTGTGAAGGGATACAGGGAAACTGGAGAGGGACCCTGCAGCAGGAACTGGAGTGCCAGGACACAGGGAATGGGTTCACAGTGACAGAGGGCAGGTAGAGATGGGATATTGGGCAGGAATTGTTCCCTGGGAGGGGGGGCAGGCCCTGGCACAGGGTGCCCAGAGCAGCTGGGGCTGCCCCTGGGTCCCTGGAAGTGTCCAAGGCCAGGCTGGACACTGGGGCTTGGAGCAGCCTGGGACAGTGGAAGGTGTCCCTGCCCATGGCAGGGCTGGAATAGGATGAGCTTTAAGCCCAAACCAGCCCAAACCATGCTATGATTTTAATTTGAGAGCGCTGGTTTGGTGTGACAGGGACATTCTTCTGCAGCTCATTGGCTGCCCTCTCACTGAAGGTGTTGACAGGTGCTGTGGGGCAGTGCAGGAATTCCCACCCTTTTCAAAGCACTGAGCTACCCAATTTCTGTGGCATTTTCAACTCATGTGCATGATCAGCATGTTCCTGTCCCCACTGAAGCAGTCGAAGGTGTGCAACCTGTGCCATGTGTGAGTCACTGATCTCTAAAGAAATACACACCTCAGTGTGTCAAAGGCAGATGTGATTCGTGGTTGAAAGTGGCCCAAAGAGACTTTCCTAAGGCTGTCTCTTGCACGTATTTTTTCAATTCTGTTAGCACAGCGACTTCTCACCTCCTCCCCAATCTAGCGCTGCCTCTGAGAGATAAATTGGGCTTGTGAAAGCCGTGGCTGAAACCAGGCTACTGGGACAGAGGTGCTTGGGCAAGACCCTTGTGGTCAGCCTGGAAGGGTAACTCACGTGCTCAGGGTGGAGATGGGACGGGGCTGCTGCTGTTGAATCCATCTCTGGTCACCCCAGCGTTGCTGGAACTCTGGTCCTTACTGCAGCTCCTGGGGCTGGCTGTGCTATGACTCAATTGGAGCAGGAGAAAGGGCAGAAGCACAGCCATAAATCAGGTGGCAGGTTGTAAAACCCCTGGTGTACAGGCAGTAAAATCCTGATCAGACTTGATCCACATGCTGTCACTGTTTTGGTGAGGATTGGCACGTCCAAACAAAGCCAAAATGCTTTGGTTCCTCAGGGAACTCCAGCCAGGGTTTGCCAAGGCAGAGCCTTTGTGGCTTTTGAAGGGATTTTGGAAAGAGAAGTGAGTGGGAGAGGAGTCAACAGTGTGTTTGAACATTTTGCTGCTAGGAAATTAAACCAGAAAGAACACAGGTATTTATGGGCTGAAGTGAATAAATCTGTCGGTTTTGGGAATTTACGACATTGGCAAATCCTTCCCATTACTCAAGCAGGGACAAGCTGAGGGCCCTGATAAGATTAAGGATAAAGCTGGGTTTTCTTGAAAGCTCTAAATGTACTGGTGGGAAAAGAATAACCTCTCAACACCTTATTGAGTTCTGTGTGATTGTGAAAAGTGGGCTTTGGGGAGCAGTTTAGTGTTTGTGAGCAACTGTTAGCAGGAAATGTTAAAATGCTGCAAAGAACTTCCTCAGGTCTGTCAGAAATTATTAATTGCCACTTCTTAAAGCAAGGCCAAGCTTTAAAATACAAGCAGAATGGCCAGTCTGGGGGATCTGTGTTTCCTTCTGACAGTTCAATGGTTTCCATGGATTTTCAAACATAAAATGAGGTGAGGATGCAGCACACGTGTGCATTGATCCATTCGTCCTGCACTGGTCCCTGCTTCCTGATGGGTCCCAGAGGTTCTCCACACATCCTGGTTGTCCCGTGCCGTACATTTTTTGTGGATTTGTTGAATATTCGGGCTTGGCTTAGAACTGGGAGCAGCAAAAGTCTTGGGCAGTGCCAGCTGCCCTCGGTCACTCGGGAGAGGGAGCAGAGTGTCCTCAGGGGAAGGACTTGCTTTGCTTGGGCAAACTGAAGTTTTTTCAGGAATGCTCCATGAGTCAGTGCCATGGATTGGGGGTGGGTCAGAGCAAATCCACTGGCTGTGGAGGGAGATCCCTGTTTGGGCTGCTGTGGATTCACAGCACAAGTCTGGCACTGTGCTCTGACAGGCACCGCAGATGTTTCTGTTGGAATGGGAAGTGGAAAGAAATAATCTTGCAGACTTTTCCAAGGCCTTAGGGTTTGGAGTGAGATGCTCTTCTGTTCATCAGATCCTGGTCTTGGCAGCTGGCTTTAGAGCCCAGGCAGTTCCTCCTGGTTTCTGTTGGATGATCACCAGTAGGGCCTGCGCTGTTACCAACAACATGAACCAAATTAAACCTCGTCTGTTTTAGAGTGTGCTGCCTCTTGAACAGAAGGAAAATCTCACCTGAGCACCAGCTACAGGAGGTGAAAGCATCAAAACACTCGTGTCTCATTTCCAGTCTTTTTCCTGCTAGAAATGTGCTGCCAGCTCTTGGGAAAGGCTGTGGATTTATCTGGTGATTGATCTTGTGGATCAAAGCAGAAAGGGAGAAGAACTGAAAAGGCCAAATTGCTGTTTAAAACCATTGCTCTGAGCTGTGATATTTTACTGTGCTTTTGTGTTTTGCTCTTCCTCCAGCTCTTTGGAGACTGGGAATCTCACCTGCGAAGGATAATGAAGTTGATTGCTGGCGGAGGCTTGTCCATCACGGGCTCCCACAACATGTGTGGGGACTACCTGTACAGCGGCCACACCGTCATCCTCACCCTCACCTACCTGTTCATCAAAGAGTGTGAGTGCCCTGCTGCTCTCCTGCTGTGTAACTCCTTCCTGACTGAGGAGTTTCTGTTGTGCTCGATAGTGAACACAATTTGAGTTAAAATACCTGCGTTTTCCACCATGAGAGGAAGTGGCCTCAGGCTGCACCAAAAGTTGTATACCAGGGAAAAATTCTTCACCAGAGGGGTTGTAATGGTTTGGGTTGGAAGGGACCTTAAAGCCTATCTCATTCCACCCCCTGCCACGGGCAGGGACACCTTCCACTGTCCCAGGCTGCTCCAAGCCCCAATGTCCAGCCTGGCCTTGGACACTGCCAGGGATCCAGGGGCAGCCACAGCTTCTCTGGGCACCCTGTGCCAGGGCCTGCCCACCCTCCCAGGGAACAATCCCTTCCAATATCCCATGTAAACACAAACAGGTTAATTTGACTGGCCAGGGTATATGATATCTTTTCCAAAGATTTCATAACCTTTTTGATTTCCAAGGATCTCATTACCCCGAGTACAATTTTAAGTTACACCTTAAGAGAGTGATACTTGTTTTATGATCTCAGCATTCCTGCCCTTAATCTCAGCACAGGCATCTCTGTGTCAGCCAGGATTGCAGTCCATGACCTCTGCTAATCACAGCAGCAGTCCTGATAAGGTTCCACTTTGAAGTAACCCCTGCCTGTGCTTCTTTGCAGACTCCCCACGGCGACTCTGGTGGTACCACTGGCTCTGCTGGGCGCTCAGCATGGTGGGGATGTTCTGCATCCTCCTTGCTCATGACCACTACACTGTGGACGTGGTGGTGGCTTACTACATCACTACAAGGCTATTCTGGTGGTACCACACAATGGCCAACCAGCAAGTGAGTGCCTCCCACTCCTTGGATGCTCCTGCTGTAGTCTGGTTTGGTGGGGGAATATCCAGGCTCACCCGTGTCCTGTGGAGAGTCCCTCTCTTCCCCCCGCTGTTGGGTTTGCAGGGGAGGAAGAGGCATCATTAATTGGGTTCTTCTTGTATCTTGACCAAAAAAGTATGGGAAGGTCTTCCTGAAGGCAGGAAGGGCTCTGCATCCCCCTCAGTCTTTGAAGTCCTTCTGAACTGGGGCTGGGTGGCCACATTTGTGATAGAACAACAAACCACTGAGATTATTTTGCCTTGGTGGTTTTTTTTTGATTGATTGTTGAGGCCAGCTGGGGTTTTCTTGTGTTCTGTGGCTTGTGCCACAGGTCTCTCAAGGAATAGTAGGAGGCCTCGGTAAAAATGAACCGGTTTTTGAAAGTGTTTCCAAGGGGTGGCAAGTTCTCCTGGCTGGTGAACTGGAGCAGTCAGGGAGGAGCTGACAATGCTGAGGAAAGTGAAACCTCCCCTGCTGGGCCAGGGCAGGCTCAGACTGGAGATGAGGGACAGGTTCTTCCCACAGAGGGTGCTGGGCACTGCCCAGGCTCCCCAGGGAATGGTCCCGGCCCCGAGGCTGCCAGAGCTCCAGGAGCGTTTGGGCAGCGCTGCCAGGGATGCCCAGGGTGGGGTTGTTGGGGTGTCTGTGCAGGGCCAGGAGCTGGATCCATGATCCCTGTGGGACCCTTCCAGCTCTGGGCGTTCCATAATTCTCTGAGAGAAAATGCCAAGTCCTTTCCCGCGGACAAGGGAGTTAAGAGACATTTTTGGTGTCCAAGTAATTTCTGTGCTCATGGTCAAAGATCTTTTGCTTATCTGTGGCATATGCTGTTACTTATGTTTAATACAGACCTGCTGCAGTGGTAGGAGATGAGTTCATATTGTGACAGTGCAGATTTTCAGATTCTATCACAGAACCATCACGGAATGGCCTGGGCTGGAAGAGGCCTTAAAGATCATCAGGCTCCAGCCCCCTGAAGGCCTTGAAGCTGCCACCTCGTTATGGCACTGGTTTGGTGCTGTTTGAAGCAATACACCACAGCCAAGCCCTGTGGTACATTTCTACCCCAAAAGCCCAGTTGCAAATGAGGTGCCCTTTATGTTCAGTCACTTTGGGAGGCTCTGTGCTCGACAGGAGTCCGTGTCTGCACTCTGCAGCTCCTGCCACGCAGCCCCAGAGGATTCCACGCTTTGACTCTGCTCCTGGGCTCTCAGAACAGGTCTGCTCAGTGGCTCTGCTTCCCGGCTGGAAGTGCTGGAGCCAGAATGGCCCTGAGTCCTGCTGAGGACTTGCTTCGGCAGAGCCCTTGGTGTGGGAACGTTCCTGTTCTGCTGCCTGATGTGACTCAGGAGGTGGCTCAACACTGCTTCCCTGAGCTGCCAGGATGTTGGGAAATGCCAGTCCCTGGATCCTTCCCTGAGCACATGTTGCTGTGCTGCTCTCTCCTCCCTCGTGCTGTGGCTTGTGCCTGGCCTTAAAATTAAAAGCAGCGGTGGATTTATTTGACATGTGAGCTTGACATGGAGATTAAGCTCAGTGTACAAGCCCTGTGCTTGTATATTCCTTTTGGGTGGTTGGATACAGGGATCCCTGGCTGTGGCATGGAAAATAGGCAGCAGGGGGTTTGGATAATTTCCTCGGGGCCTGCCCACTTCTTGTGTCTGAGCTGGGACTTGCTCAAGGCTGAGAGAAGCAGAGGGTGGGTGGGAGCAGTCTGGGAGCATGTGAAGGGCAGGGCAGGGTTCTGACCTCCTCCAGATGGGGTGGGATGTGCCCTGCTCATGGCTCCACAGGCACACAGCCAGGCTCCAAAGTGATTCCCGAGCTACATGGAATTTCAGAGGCACTTACGGAACAGCCGTGCTTTGGGATGGCGTTTCCATTCCCAAGGGAGAGGAGACGCCGTTCTTCCACTCATTCCTTTCCTGTGGGCCATCAAACAACTGAGGTCCTGTAGACGGGGGTGAGCAGCGTTTGGTGTGTGCAGGGAGGCTGGGAGCTGTTTGGGAGGTGAGATTGTGGGAGCAGCAGGAAGCAGGACAGCACCGATGAACGGCCGCGAGCGAGGTGGTGCGAATAAACGAGCCGCCCTTGGGTAACCCTCTCTTCTGTCCTTGTCTCCCTGCAGGTGCTAAAAGAAGCTTCCCAAACTAACCTCCTTGCAAGGGTCTGGTGGTACAAGCCCTTCCAGTACTTCGAGAAGAATGTCCAAGGAATTGTACCTCGCTCCTACCACTGGCCCCTGCGGTGTCCGGCGCTGGCGCGGGGCCGGCAGGTCAAGTACAGCCGCCTGGTGAGTGACACGTAACAGTGTCACCCCAGCCCAGGAAAGGACCTGTCCCAAAGTGCTCACAACTCCAAGAGAAGATGCCATAAACAAAAATCCACCGCTCCCTAACCCTTTCTTTAGCAGCTCCCTGGACCTGACCTGTTCAGTTACCTGGTAAGCACTGTGATCTTTTTTTCTCTCCAAAGGATCTGCGTTGGACAACAATAAAGAGAATTTAACTTATCATGCACTGTTACACATTTCTTGTCGATAGAGTTGGGATTTGCATTTGCCCATCACCATGTTCCTTTGTATATGATGCGACAACATAAATGAAAAGCTTTTATATCATAAGTTCTGGTCTTTCCAGTCACGTCTGGGAACAAAGCATATTATTTTCTTGGGAAAACATACTTTTCATATCTCTTGCCCCAAAGATTGGGCTGTAAGCCATTTTCTAGCAAATGACTATATGAAGGTTTCTAAATACCTGCCTTGGGTGAAATCAAGAAATCTTTCTACCTGTTGCACCGCGCTACGAATAAGATGATAGACACAGAAAGGTTTGGTAAATCCTGATTTTGTAGAATCTGCAGTGACTGACTGTGTCAAAAAAGTGCAAAAAAAAAAAACAAACAAAAAGAAAAACAAAAAAAAAAAGGAGAAAAAAATGTAAAGTGATTTTCTAAGTATTTCCTAACTTTATTTTTCAAAATGTGTATGAAAAAAAATTAAATTTAAAAAAGATTTTTACATGTCAGAGAATAGAGAGTTAAAAAATTTAAAGAAAATGCTTCTTGGGAGAGAGAGAGATTTGTCTATGTTTCTAGTGCCTTTCTTGTCTTGATTGTATGGTCAGTAGGCAGTCTTAAATGTTTTTATTTAAAATAAAGTATTCCATGAAAGCAGAATTATATATACTGTATAATTACTAATTTTTGCATTTATAGCTAAATTAAACTGGAAATTTGCTTATAATGTTGAAATTGCCACGTGTAGGGAAAAACCTCCCACCCCACCAAACAAAAAGGGTCCGACCTTGCTCACACATTGTGGGCAGGTCAAGCTAAAAAAGTATCACTTTATTATCTACTTGGTAGCTGGATTTTAAAAAGCAAAACAGCCATGAATTCCTGTTTTTTAAGAATTTTACAAATGATCACTGAGTGAACTACGAATGGTTTCTCCATCCCCTATCGAAGTGTTGTTGAAAAACAACAAAGATAATCTATTTCTTTAAAATATTTGTGCAGAAACTGCATGTAATTCCAAGTTTTCACTCCTACCATACATACTGTATGTTTGGGGAAGTCTCCTATCCTAAACTTGCCAATGTGCAGAACAAAAAATAGTTTTTTTAAAAAAAGAATGAAGAAGAGAAAAATATATATATAAATATATATATATATCCATTCTGTATTTTATGTGAAGCAGAGTTATCTTCTGTAGGTTTTTTGTGTATTCACAAGGTGATATTTGTATTGTAAAACAACAATGGTGAAGGAAAATAAAAAAGGCTTTTGAAAAATGTAGTTTCCTTTATCTTTTTAATATTCAGTTGAAATTTAAAGCTGGGTTTATTCTTGCAAACCTTGCCTTTAAGTTGATGTTATTGCACTGTAGGCCATCCGATGTGGACTGTATGGAAACTGCATTGATGTGGAATTGCTGTTGGGCAAAACAGTGCCTTATCTGAAATAAATGCTATGCAACCGATGAGCGCGAGCGGGCGGGAGGAGCCTTCCTGGGAGCCATCTCCAGGCCTTGAAAAATCTACCCCCAACTGCTGGGACGCAGCACAGGGCAGGGTGGGCATCCCTTCCCCCAGGAGCTGCCACTGCTGGCCCCTGGACACCAGGAAAGACAAAACAAAAGAAAAGAGAAGCCGATTTCTGTGTGTCCGTGGCGGTGAAAGTGTCATTGCTTCCTTCTTTTCTGTTTTTTGGGGATGCTTTGTCTCCACTTCTCTTCCCTGTTCCTCAGCCTGGGCCAAAACCTGCCCCAGAGAGCTGGTGGGGTGTTGCTTGGGATGCTGAGCAAGAGCAGCCCGTTCCTTATCAGTTCTCTGTCTCCCGGGGAGGGAGGGAGGGATGGGAGGAGGGAGGGGTTCCTTGGCCAAACCCTTTGCAGCAGCATTTGCAGAGCCAGGTGGGAATTCAGGGCTCAGCTCTGCCTGCTCTGCCTTCAAGTCATGGCTTTGCCTTGGCAACTTTGGGGTTAAAAGTCGGTTTTTAACCAGCCCAACCTCACCCCGAGCTGATTTTTGAGCTGATTTTTGAGCGAGTTCAGGCTCCCAGAGTCACCCGAGGAGTAGATTTTTCAAGACCTTGGCATCACGCACATCCGAACCATTGACATAAGTAAATGTATGGATATATATGCACATGACATTAAATGGAATCTGCTGAATCCTGCCTTGTGGTGTCTGACTTCCTGCACGGCCCAACCTGTGCCACAGCCGGGCTGCTGCCTCGGGAAGGGAGCCTGGGAGTGGGGGACAGGGGGCTCAGGGCTGCTGGCTCTGGAGGAGGGGCCTGGGGATGGATTTGGGATGGAACTGCTGTGCATTGGCTCAGTCCAGGCTGTGGAGTTTGTGCTGCCTTGTTCTTCTCCTTCCCAGGGAGCATCTGCCCAGCAGCTCTGGCTGGCTGGGGTGGGACATGGCCCGGGGTCAGGGTGACCTTCAGCATTGTGCTGATGGCCAGAATCTCACATTTCCTGCTGCATTCCCCCCAGACCTCAGGTAAGATCCATCTACAGCCATCCCTCGGCCTCTGCTGTCCGGAGAGCGCAGCCTGGGGGTGGTGGGACTCCTCTGCCCTCACTGAACACCACGAGGAAGGGTTCTCACTGCTCCCAGTGTATAACTAGAATTTTAAGAGGAGTTGAAAAGGAAAGATTTTTCTTCAGGGCACTGGCACTCAGTCCTGGCAGGAAAGGTGTGTATGCTTACAGAAAGACTAAGAACTTGTGGTACTACGGGGCTACTACTTAGTCCTTACAACTAAGGACTTCAGGTGTATTAAATCCTCCAGTACCTGTCCAGCTCATGCTTAGGACCAACTGCTTGATTTACATTTGGAAGCAGCAGGGTTGCCTTTTCTCTGGCATTCAGAACCAGCTCCTTAGGGTGCCAATAAATACATTACCTATATTGATACACTGCACAGGAGCCTGTGAGCTCTGTGTTCCTGGGCTGAGAGCCGTGGGAGACTTCCAGGGACAATCCTGTCCCAGTCAGAGGCTGAACCGCCACCGAGGTGATTCCCTTGTCCTGGGCACTGGCGCGTTGTTGCCTCTCCCTGGGGTGGGGAAGCTCCTGCTGCTCCTGCTTTGCTTGGTGCCCACCAGAGAGGTGAGCACAGCAAAACACGAGTCTGTAAAAGCTGGAATCTGGCGTTGTGCTGCCTCAATCCAGCAGAACTCGTGGATTTCCCCGCGCTGTGCCAGTGAAACCGTGCTCTGTGGCCTCCAGCTGAGCGTTGAGGGTGTCTCCAGAGGACAGGCAGGAGCCTGGTTTGTATGTGGAGGAGCAAACCTGGGCATTCCAGAGCAGGTGCCAGGAGGCTGAAATTGGGAAGAGGGGTCTCCACCACAAAAGGCTGGAAAAGGACAGTTCAAGGTGGGGAAAGAACTGGGCAAACCAGGATCTTGCCGGGAGGGTGGGCATCGATGCTGCCGAGATCCCCCTGGATTCAGCCTTTGGTGCTGCCACAGGGGAAGGTTTTAAACCCATAAAATACAGGGATGGGAGGTGTTTGAGGAGCGGGAGCCAGGCAAGGGCAGCGATCCCTTTGCTTTCCCGTACTCTGCAAAGATCAATCCTGTCACCTTCCCCCTGCTGCTTTTCCTCAGGACACAGCTCAGCGCTCGGCCTCATTCTGTTCCTGCTGCCCGCAGATCGGAGCGCTGCCCGAAGAACAGCCACGAGTTCCTGTTCTGGCAACTTCTCCCATCCAACTCAGCACATGGTGGCCACAAATATTTGCCAGAAGGATCTGTGGTTTCTTTCTGCATCCTCTCCATGCCTCTCCTGCCCCTGGCTGTCCGTGGGGGCTGCAGGTCGGGCAGGGAATGCTGGTGAGCACCGGGATTTGGGCACGGCACCCTTTGCACATCCTTGGTTTAAATAAATCAACATCTGGACACCGCTCTCAGGCACATTTAATGGATTATTGGGAGTGTCCTGTGCAGGGCCAGGTGTTGGATTTTGACGTGTCCCTGTGGGTCAGGATATTCTGTGGTTCCAAGATGATGGAAGAAGCAGGTCTTGAAAGGTTTGGGAGCAGGCAGGGCTCCCACAGCTTGGCTGCAGATGGTTTTCAAGCAGCAGCAGCAGCAGCAGCAGCAGCTTGGCCCCTGCTGGCATGGGTGGGCACAGAGCAGCCCACCTTGTTCCTTTTCTGACCATTTTTCCCCCCAAAAAAACCCCAGTAGGATTTAATTTGGCTCTGACCAATTCTGCATTGCTGTTTTTGGGTCTCAAGAAGGTTTTCCCAGTTTTGTGCCAGAGCTTTTGAGCTTGGCACGTGCTGCTTGACTCTTCCTGGGAGTGATGCTCCCCTGGGCTCTCCCACATCCCAGGGAAGTGCCCTGGCCCTGGCCCTGAGGCTGCTGCTGCTTCAGATGAGGGATGGCAAAATATTCTCCATATGTGGTGAAGATTTAACCCATTTGCCTTTAACCTCTGGATAGATTTAGGCCACATCACCTGGGGAGTTTTGGGGTGTGCGTGTGTCTGTACATCAATTATTAGCAGGAAAATTCACCATGACTTGGTTGTCCAGAAGGGCAGGAGGGTTCTCCTCTTGTGAGGCAAGGCAAGGGAGGGTGGGGAAGGAAAGGCCAGGCACCCCAGGACAATTGTATTTGAATTATATTTGCCAGGTGTCCCTTCAGTTCAGCTGCCACTCAGTGATCTGTGCAGGACTTTTGAGCTCAGAAATTGCAATTGCTCCGATTTTCTTACCTTTCCATTCAACCTGCCCTTCCTAAACTCTCCATGCCTGCTCCCAGCTGTGGTTTCCAGCAGGAACATCACCATTTGCCACCACAAGTAAGCAATCCCACTCCCAGCTGCTGCTTGGAGTAGGGGTGTGAGTTTTGCCCAGGAAAGGTGGGGAAGAAAATCCACGTGGTGCTGCCTGAAGCAGCCCTGGTGTGCCCTTGCCGAAGCCTGGCAGGGTTCTTGCTGACAGCTCTGTGCAAACACTTTATCTCCTGCCATCCTGAGCCCAGCAAAAAGGACTTTGGCCGTTCTTTGGTAAATAAACAACATTATGTAAGAGGCCTCTTAATTGCTGTGAGGGCTCTGAGGCCCCTCACACCCAGGGTCCCGGGCTCTGGGGAACATCTTGGCTCTGTACCAGCCACATGCTCACGTGGAGGTGATGCTTGTTCCAGTTTTCTGCTCAGGGCCTGGCCAGGGCTTGGCAAACAGGCTGGAATCGACGTTTCTGTCCTGCAGGGACGAGCGAGGCTGGGACACTGAGGAGTTGCTCGTCATCCCAGGTGGCTTCCCAGGAAAAAAGGGATTTTTGCCCCCCAGAACATTGAAGGGTTGATGGTGCCAGTTTCAGGCATCCTCCCAGGCCTTCTCATTTACAAAAAAAAGAGGATTTTCAGTCTCTTCATTGCCCATCAGAAGAGTTTTTGTTCCAGAAGGTTTACAGAGAAGATTGGGGCCTCCTGTGCATTTTTAGAAGAGTTTCATTTTACCCAGGCCCAGCTTGGATGGTTTTCAGAAAGGGAGCTCTCCAAGAGACCAGGAATTGCTGGCTTTAAAGTGAAATTTGGATGCTGTAGGAAAGGGCCACTTCTCTGAAATGATCTGGGCTTGCTCGGGAGGGACGAGGAATGGAAAAATGGGGAGAGGAAAGGGAAGTAAATGCTTCATGGATTTATATGTCAAAGCCAATTTTCTTTATTTATTCATTTTTTTTTCTATACAGAGGTGGTTTGAATCCTCTCTCTCCATGATTTGGAAGCACAACGTCCACTGAGTAAAGAAATGCTCGTTTGGCCATCTGTGCTGGGAGGTTTCCCTGCTGCCAGCTGTGCCTGATTCCTTCAGTGGATCCTCAATCCCAGTGGGTTTGAACGCTCTCCCTGCTGAGGATGAAATCCCCGTGCTGTTTGCAGCCACTGGATGTGCCCCAGGAGGTCACAGAGTGCAGCCCTGGGGTGCCACTGATGGGGAGGAGCCCTTCTTCAGGAGGATGCAGATTGTAAAGAAAACATCGCTGCCTTCAGTGTCATTTGGCACAAAATGGCACCGGGAGGAAGCTGCAGGACTGCTGCTCTTGGGAAGGAGGGTGGTCTGTGGGCACCTTTCACCTTCCTCACAT
Organism: Aleadryas rufinucha; assembly: GCA_013397815.1. Taxonomy (NCBI): domain Eukaryota; kingdom Metazoa; phylum Chordata; class Aves; order Passeriformes; genus Aleadryas; species Aleadryas rufinucha. The sequence goes on from VZTH01010820.1 coordinate 81,505, forward strand.
TTCCACAGGCAGGAAGGCATCCAGAGGGGTTTACCGAGCCCTTAGCACTCCAGCTGAGGTCTCTGCAGCCCAGAAAGTGCCTTTTCTGCACCAAAAAGCTCCTTGCTTCTGCAGTCCTGGGCCTGGACACGATCCCATCCCCTGGGGGGCATGGAGAGCTCCGGGTCCCCAGAAGCTCAACAGGAAAACAGTTTTGAATATTCCCCAAAGCACATTTTGAGCTGTCACCAATCTCCCTTTTCCTCCTCCAGCCCCAGCAATAGGTGGTTTGTGCATTGTGGAGCTACAGAGCCGCTTTTCCTCAGCTCTTTTCGTTCTGTGTGGTGAGGCTGGCAGGACACCCCGGCGCTGCAACGATTCCTTAAAACTCCATTTCTTTGCTTTTACTGCTGCTCCAGGAAGTGTATCACCTGCAGGAAGAGCTCTTGCTCCTGCCCAGCCCTTTCCTGGCTCGTCCCTGTCCCAGCACCTCTCCCATGCCAGCAGAGCAGCTGCTCCATGGTTTTGTTTGTCCTGCTCAGCTCCCTCCGAGGCCAGCGCATCCCCTGGGACCTGACCACTGCCAGGAGCACGGCGCTGGCCGGGGGTAGCTGCCAGCCCACACGGCTGAGCAGGCTGTGTCCAGGCCCAGCAGGCTCCTCGGGAGCTGCAGCAGATAAGGTATCAGTAAATGCTGCTTCTCCCCACCAGCCAGTCCAAAAATCACGGGGCCAAAGGGCGACGCTGAACGTGACCTTGAGGCGCTGACGCAGGCGCTGCCTGGAACCTTAACCCTTGGAGCAGGGATGCGCCGAGGAGAAGGGGATGGACAGCTGAACCTCCTGAGAGGGGAGGGAAAACGCCAGAGCTGCTCCCAGGTTTTCATTCCCACTGAAATGCTGGAGGGAGGCAGGGCTGTGGCTGGTGGGATCGTCCCTCCCGGCTGCACCAACATCTGAGGGTGTGACGGGTCCTGTTGCTTTGGGGAGGAGCAAACTGCCAAAACCCTTTGGATAAAGCCTGTTGGAGCAGCTGGGGAATTCATCCAGACCTATCTGGGGCTTGAAAGGCAAAAGGAAAAAAAAGCTGGAGTTTAACAAATAAAGCTTTTAATAAATAGAAATACATGAATAAAAAGTATGGTAAGCTTAAAATACAATCCTGCTCTCAAGTCCTTCTAGGAGAGCACGGAAACCCTGAGGACTGAACTTCCTGAGAATTAGGAGTCACATCCAGATGGGAAGCAGCCACCATTCCACAGGCTGGCCAAGCTGTGATGAGGCAAAGAGGAGGAAAGAAAGTCCTGTTCCTGATTTCCTCGATCCCCAGAGCTGAGCAGGGCAGTCCTGGGAATGTTACTGCGGGAGAGGGAGATGCTGTCTGCACCTTAACATAAACACACAGGGGAAAACCCTCCATCACCTCCTTGAGGGACTGAAATTATTGATTGGTTTCTCCTTATCTCGTGCCACGTTTGACTCACGGGGTTACTCAGCAAGAATTTTCCAGCTGAACTTTCCAGCCTGGAGCAGGTCTCGAGCTGGGAGCTGCTGGGACAGGCGAGGGAACTCAGGTAAGTAAGCCTGCTGGAGATCCCCCTGGGATCCCACAGGATCAGTGTCTGTATCTTCCAGCGTTGTTGGGGCAGTTTAATCAGCTGGGGGATGAGAAGTGTGAGTGTGTGTGGTGCTGATGTGTTCCAGGCTGCTGCTGGGGTTATCTGGAGAGCTCAGGGTGCCTGGCAGCCAGTGCCACGCTCGGGGGATGAAAGGGGCAGGAAGGAAACCTGTAACGTTGGATTTGTTGCCACAGAAATATTTGCTCTGTGAAATTCAGCCCTGACCATGAGTGCTGTAGCAAAAGAAGCTGATAAGGGAGGTCACCTAGAGCAAGTCTAAGTGACCACTTGGCTCTCTGCTGCTGTTGTTTCTCACTGAGACCTTTCCAGGGCCATGAGTGCTCATTGCAGCAGTTGCTTCCTGAGGGTTCATTGTTTCCAGGGCACATTCCCTGTGAGGAGTAGCCTGGAGGCAGGAGCTTCACCAGAGCCAGGAAAACCAGAGGCTTTGCCTTGTTCTTCACTTTCTAATCCCAGAACAATCCCAGAACAATCCCAGAGCAATCCCAGAATAATCCCAGAATAACCCCAGAATAATCCCAGAACAATCCCAGACTCACCGAGTGGGGTGGGTTGGGAGGGACCTTGAAGCTGAGTTTCCTGAATTGATGTTTATTATGGTGACAGTGTTCTCTTCTGACGTGCTCTGAGCTTCAGCATCTCCTTCAGCCGCTCAGAGAGCACAGGATCTGGTGGAATATTGTGGGCTTTGTTCCAAGATCCCTTCAGAAGGGTGAGCAAAGCGTCCTGGGAAACGTGGGGTTGGGAATTTGGGCGCTCTCCCTGTCCTGTGGGGCCTGGTGACAGGGAGTGATTGCTGCCTGCCTGCAGGAGACACATTTTTGCTGCCTTAAGCCAAAAAATAAATCTCCACTCCCCATCCCTCTCTGTGCTGCTGCTGCCTCTGACACGGGGTGGGCACAGGGGCGGCTCTGGGAGGGAGGGATGTGTGCTCTGGGTGGGCTGTGCCCCACGCTGGGATGTGCCACGGGCTCCTTCCTGCTCCCACAGAACCCCCACCATGAGTGGAAAGAGGTCCAGGTGCTCCTTCTCGCGGCTGGAGGTGATCCTGATCGTGTGCCTGGTGCTGATGATCGCCCTGACCGTGGTGCTGCTGGTCCTGCACTTCCTCACCAAGGACACCGACGGCAAGTGGAGCCATCCCAGCCCCCGTCCCCCTGCCCCAGGGGTGCTCAGGGCAGGGCTGAGATTGAAGGGGGGCAGGCAGAGGTCCCCAGGCCACTGCTGAGCTGCCACCACCGCTCTGCTTGTGGTCCTTTGCCCAGCCAGATGTCACCAATCAGGTGTGGGGGTTTAGATTAACCCTACCTCCTGCCCAGGCCTCTGGCAGCAGGCAGTATCTTTATTGAGGCAGCCAGCACCCCAAAACCCATTCTTGTTCGTAAGTTCTTTTCATAATGACTGATTCTGTCTATTATAGGATGAATCATTTATTAATAGACAAGAAAACTACAGGCACAAGGCTTAAAGCAAACTAATACTACACAGGAATAAAACAAAGGAAAACACTACTAGTAGTAACATACAGTGCACGATAAGGTACCTCTTTTACTTACATCTAGCCAAGAAATAGTGTAAGTTAGGATTCAGTGTACCTTACCATCCAGTTGCTGATGGAGCACACATCCTTTCACTCCATCCCCAGGGAAGTAACCATGAAACCTGCGTCCAGACTTCGGGGAGAAGTTC
>VZTH01010850.1:0-15483 GCA_013397815.1 Aleadryas rufinucha
GGGCCCGGGCCGTGCCCCCGGTGTGCGGGGCCCGGGTGCGGGCTCCGCTCTGACCGCTCTGCCCCGGCAGGGGGGACGCGGCCATGGGCGATGTCAGCGCGGCCCTGGAGACCGACTCGGCCAACGGGAAGGAGCCCCTGGTAGGTGCTGTGGGCACGGACGGGGTTGGTTCAGCCCGAGGGGAAGCATCCCTGAGCGCCAGCATTGGTTCCTTGAAGAGTTGTTTTGGGAGTTAAATGTTCGCCCGTGTGGCTCATGCTCACGGAGGGTACGAAACAGCTGCAGCCTGCTCGCAGCGCGGCCGTGGATTAGGGGAAAGGATTTATTCCCTCTGAACTCCTGTCGTGGCAGATTCCTGCCCGGAGCCCCTGTGCCGTGTGCCGCGGGCACTGCCTGATTCCCGGCTCTGCTCCGGTTCCAGGATGCCGCCGGGGACGGCGCCGAGGCCATGGATGTGCAGGGGGGCTCGGGGGACGAGGAGAACGCGCGGCAGCTCGGCGAGATCGAGCTGCAGTGTGGGATCTGCACCAAGTGGTTCACGGCTGACACCTTCGGCATCGACACCACGTACGTGAGCGCCGGCAGGGCCAGCACGGGGCTTTGGTAGCAGAAGTGGAGTGTTTGGAGTCTGAGTTCCCAAGGACCACGGCCCTGTCCATGTCCTTGAGCACTTGGGAACTGGTGTGTTGTGTAAATAAAGCTTTGTCCGTGATGAAAGCACCCCCGTGAAACACCACAGAGCCTGTAAGATGTTTGTGGTTTTAGGGGAGGGGAGGAATAATTGGGTTTTAACCTGGAATAATTAGTTTCTTAACAAAGCTGCTTTTTCCCAGGTCCTGTCTGCCCTTCATGACCAACTACAGCTTCCACTGCAACGTGTGCCACCACAGCGGGAACACCTACTTCCTGAGGAAACAAGCGAGTGAGTTTGGGAAAAGCACCTTGGGGGATGTTCTGAGATCATCCTGGAGGTTTGGTTTGGGCTGAAGTCGGTGGGTGGGCTCTGCTGAGGCTTTTGGAAAATGACCCAAAATCCCATAGTAACAACTATGTGTGGCTTCTTCTAAAAATGCTACTAATTTATGGAGGTGGTGTAAATGGTTCAGCGAGGGCTGGGTCAGGACAGAACTTGGGAGGTTTTGCAGTTACTCGGGGTGATCACTGTGTGCATTGGTGCCTGATCTTCCCACCAAGTGTAACTGTAGCCCTGGGGTGTTTTGTCTGTCAGATCTGAAGGAAATGTGCCTTAGTGCTCTGGCCAACCTCACGTGGCAGTCGAGGACGCAAGACGAGCACCCCAAAACGATGTTCTCCAAGGATAAGGTTTGGCTGTTGCGGGAGCGCCGCGGGCTCACGGCAGTGCTGGTGTCAGGGAGGAGCAGCTCACACAAATGTTTGCTGTCCCTGCAGGATATTATCCCGTTCATTGATAAGTACTGGGAGTGTATGACAACGCGGCAGAGGCCTGGGAAAATGACTTGGCCCAATAACATTGTCAAAACCATGGTGAGAACTGAGGGTAAATCCGTGAAAGGATTCCCTCAGATTTCGGTTTTCTGTCACTGGTGTGTGTTGAGGGCTGGGCTTGGAGCTACAGAGTGGATGTTGATGCTTCTTAGGCAGTGATGTAACAACCCTAACACATATTAATAGGAACTCCTGGGATTTAAACAGTTGTTAATGGATTTGTTACGATCTTACCCAGTGTAACTGAAACTCCTCTGTTTCAGTGTAAAGAAAGAGACGTGTTCCTGGTGAAAGAGCATCCGGACCCAGGCAGTAAAGACCCAGAGGAAGATTACCCCAAATTTGGGCTTCTAGACCAGGTATGTGATGAGAGACAGGAGGAAGGTGGGGAGCTGAGAGGAGGAGTGGGGGGTCCTGGTACCTTTGTGCCCAGTCAAGGGGCAGAGCTCTGCTGCCAGCCTGTGTTGTGCCAGCAGTGGGTGGGAGCTCCAGCACCTGGAGTGCCCTGCCCAGGCTCAGAGTGTCCCTTTGACCAAGTCTGTACAGCAGATTGTTTGATCTCTTGCAGGATCTTGCCAATATTGGTCCAGCTTATGACAACCAGAAACAGAACAACGCCGTGTCCACGAGTGGGAGCTTAAATGGCGAGTTCTTTTCTCGGGAGGGGTTTGGGTATTTGGGACTAAGCTGCATTTCCCAGTCCTCTGGGCATCTGTGCAGTTAAACTGTCGTGTGGACTGAGCTTATGCTTATGCTCAGAACGGTCTCACTGTGCCTTTTTATAGAAAGATTAACTTTAGTTCTTGGGAAGGTTCAGCCGTTTCTTTACGGTGACCAGATAAATCGAGATGCTCGCTGGAAGCTGAGCTTGTCACTTTGCTCCTAGAATGGTTTTAATTTATCTCCTTGAGTTATTCAGATTTCCTGTTTCTCTCCCTCTGAGAGTTGAAAGTAGCTGGAGAAAGTGTAAATATATATGTGTATGTATAATTCTGTGTGCTCACTGCTTGTGTTTTGCTGTTCCTTTCTGAGGATGACTCCTGTGCTGTCAGCTTTCCCATCTTGCTGAGGGTACTCAGGGCAGCCTTGCTGCAGTAAATGAACTGCTAATGGGTTTATGTATTAATAATCTTTATTAAACACATCCCAGTAGTGCAGACAGGAGGTATTTGGGGCTTTTTAAAGCAGGTTATAGATGTCTCAGGTGTGTTGTTTCCGTGTCATGCACTGGTTGTTTTTTATTTAATTTCTGGGAGACTGACAAACATGTGGTGCCACTTCTGTTCTTGCAGGTGGAGCCTCTCTGGGAGGTGAATATTTACCTTTCAGCTTCTAAAACTTAAGTATTGCTGTTTGCAAAGCTTTTTTTGCCTGATTCTCTTAGAAGCCAAAGTCAATCAAAAATGAAAGCGTGCCCTGATGTGATTTGCAGTTGGACTTTAATACAAACCAGCAATTCCATTCTTTAATATGTAGTAGTTAGAAGCTTTTAATTGCCATATTCTGCCCTGCTTGACTGGTTTAAAGGTTTTATTTATTTATTTCACACTTAACATTTATTTTTATTCTGTATTAATTGACCTGATGTTGTAGTTTTAATGCTTAAATTATTGGTCTGAAATTTACAGTGCAATGGTTTGGGCAAGTAATTGTTGACAAACTGGAGAGCCTGAACGTTTGTCTGCACTGAAATCAGTGAGTGCAGCTGGATCAGGTCATGTTTGTGCAGAATATGGTATTCCCTGGATGGTTTGGATCCCTTACATTGTAAGGGAATGCTGGCAATGGAAGAGCTGACTGGATTTTTAGTTACCACAGGAATGTGGTTTGTGAAGGTGTTTATCTACAGTACATGACATTTCCATAGTTTTCCTTATAAATCAGCAGCGATATCTTTGGAAATAGCAGGATGATAAAATGCATATATGATTTAATTTATTAAAACATGCTGATATTAGTTTGATTAAATTTGACATGTAGCTTTTCCTGTACTACAGTTTTATAACTGAGTGCTGAGTTCAAACTGATTTGCTGTTCAATCATAGAACTGACTTCAGCAGTACTGAAGAGAAACACCTCTTGCTTTTCATTTTTCCTCAACTTAGGTGTATTTTATTTTGTAGATGGAAATTGAACATTAAGTGCTTATTGCTGGTTGGTGTCAGTGCTCCTCCAGCACAGGGTCACTGGGTTGGTGGCTGTGCTGTAGGGTGGGTTTCTGCTGCTTCTGCAGAAATGGATTTGAGCTGTGATTGGAATCTCCATGAATAATCATAATCATAATGCCCCTGAAATGGATCCCAGTGCTGCTGCCTGTAAATCTTCTGATGTCAGAAAAGATTCTTAATTCTCACCTGAAAAGCTCGGGTTGAGCTTGTTTTGCTGCTCAATCTCCTTTAGCTTCTGCTCCAAATTTAGACACCTCAAAAGCTGAGCAGAAGCCAGCTGGCAAATGAAAGTTGTGGGTTTTGCTGTGCTCGTTGGCAGTGAAGTCTGGTTCACGTTAACTGTGGGCAAAGGCACCTGAGCCCACGAGCTGATTCTGGTTTGGCTGCTCTGCCCCTCTCTCCCTGGAGATTCCGTGGGTGCAGGCACTGCTGAGCAGCTCCTTACCCTGCCTGGTTTGTGTGTCCAGGGGGAATGGCTGCCGGGGGCAGCGGCAAGGGCCGAGGAGCCAAGCGCAAGCAGCAGGATGGAGGCACCACGGGGACGGCCAAGAAAACCCGGAGGTGAGAGCAGGGACGGCGTGAGGGCACAGGGATGGGCAGCAGTCAGGGACAGTGGCACCTTAAGCAGCCTCCCAGCTGTCTCTGCCCTGGGTGGGTGTCTGGGGTCACTCCAGGGCCCTGTGATGTCGCTGGTGAGTCACAGGCTGTAAATGGTTTGCAGTGCATGAGTGTGTGCTCACTGTGTAGGTGAGTGTGTGCTTGTGTCACACAGGCGCGGGTGTGCAGTCCCTGAGCACAGGCACAGGGCTGCAGGGGGGGTCCTGGGGTGACCTGTGACAGCACCTGGGAGATGCCAGCGTGGATTTCTGTGTTTCAGTGACCCGTTGTTCTCGGCCCAGCGCCTGCCCCCCCACGGGTACCCCCTGGAGCACCCCTTCAACAAGGACGGGTATCGCTACATCCTGGCCGAGCCTGACCCCCACGCGCCCGACCCGGAGAAGCTGGAGCTGGACTGTTGGGCAGGAAAGCCAATTCCTGGGGATCTGTACAGAGCCTGCCTGTATGAACGAGTGCTGCTGGCCCTGCATGACCGAGGTACGGAGCTCGTGAATCTGTGCAGGCTGTGTTTCCTTACAGAGGTGTCTGGGTAACCTCTCGTTACCTGTGGGTGATGTCTCGGGTGTCGCTGCTCTCAGGGGTGCAGAGGTTAAATCTTGCCTTTTGACATCACCACGTTAGAAATCACAAATAAGCGCTTCTGTGCTGCCCTCAGCTCCCCAGCTGAAGATCTCTGACGACAGACTGACTGTCATTGGCGAGAAGGGCTATTCCATGGTGCGAGCCTCGCACGGCGTGCGCAAAGGAGCCTGGTACTTCGAGATCTCCATGGATGAGATGCCTCCAGACACGGCTGCCAGATTGGGCTGGTCACAGCCCTTGGGTAAATAATTTCACAAAATATTTCTTAGCAGGTGCTCCTGCTGCACTCCGTGTGTTCACGATGAAGCGTTTGTTTCTGCAGGGAACCTCCAGGCCCCTCTGGGGTACGACAAGTTCAGTTACTCCTGGCGCAGCAAAAAGGGAACCAAGTTTCACCAGTCCATAGGGAAGCACTATTCCTCTGGCTACGGACAGGGCGATGTCCTGGGATTCTACATCAGCCTTCCAGAGGATACTGAGACGGCCAAATCGCTGCCTGACACCTACAAAGACAAGGTGAGGTGCGAGTTCACTGTTGGATTAAGCATTGGCAGGTGGAGAACTGGAAAAGGAGTTGCTGTGGCCTCACTCGCGCCCCTGTCCGTGCATCCTTCCCACCCTGCCTCTGGGTACCTCCGTGGTTCATAGGGGAGAGGTCCAAAGTGTTGATCTCAAGAAGGCAAAATCCTCCTGGATGGGATTGCCCACATCTCCTTTCACCTTCCCCTCCTGGCTCTCTAACCTTTGAGCTGTAGGAATCGCTCCTCACAGGTACTCTGACACCAGTCACGCCTGTCCCCGAGCAGGGCAGGTGACAGGTAACAGTTTTTTGGGCTTGTTTCTGACGCTGTTTGCTGCTGTTTCAGGCTTTGATCAAATTCAAAAGCTACTTGTACTTTGAAGAGAAGGATTTTGTGGACAAAGCGGAGAAGAGCCTAAAGCAAGCCCCTGGAAGCCAGGTGAGTTGTTGCTGTCACTTCAGCACGTGCCTGGCTTGAGTGAAAGGGAGCAGAGATGAATCTTGTCAGGGCTGCTGTTTCCTGACAGCCACCATTAGTGGGAAAACCCTTCATTTTTCAGATCATATTCTTCAAGAATGGTGTCAGCCAAGGAGTTGCCTTTAAGGACATCTTTGAGGGGGTTTATTTTCCTGCTATTTCTTTGTACAAAGGCTGCACGGTAAGTGAGGAGTCTTTGAAAGAGAATTCCTAAATACATCAGTTTCAGTAATGCACAAAGTGTGGGCACTGTGGGAGTGTGCCAAGTGAAAAGGAAAGATGGGAATTATTTTAGTGGCTCTGGAACAATGTTGCTGTTCACGTGTGTAACGGGATTATCAAATTGCTGAAGGAACATCAGCAGTGTTTGTTCCTGTGGGCTTGCACAGGGTGTGGGTATGCTCAAGAGTAGGAAGGGACAAGGATGGAGGACTAAAGAAATTTTCCTGGGTTTTTAGATTTAATGGAAATGTATGTTCCACAGGTTTCTATAAACTTCGGGCCATATTTCAAGTATCCGCCGAGAGACATCACTTACCATCCTGTAAGTAAAACTGAAGCTTCCCCTCCCCATTTGAGAGCCTCAGTGTTTAAATCAAAGATGTTTTGGTGTGATTCATACCACACCTCTACCTGTCCTTCAGTCTCAGTACCTGGATGGTGTAGCCAAAAGGACTGTGTTTAAAAATATGTAAGGACAGATATCTCAATAAATCATTAAATTTTAATTAAATAATAGGTGCTGTTACCTTGTTCCTCTTGACAGGCTGTTGCCTGTGTTGGCCTCATTTGTCAGTAAGGGGGCTGAATTGTTGTTTAAGGAAACACTTGGAATTTCCCCCCCACACTACTGTTTTGAGGAGGGAAGCAGCCCTGGGATGTGTGGTCACTCTTTGTCCAGGAGTGGAGCTAACTGTGCTTCCCCCTGCAGATGAGTGACATGGGCTGGGGGGCCGTGGTGGAGCACACGCTGGCCGATGTCCTGTACCACGTGGAGACAGAGGTGGACGGCAGGAGGAGCCCGCCCTGGGAGCCATAAACCCCCGACACCGTGGAGTTACTGCAGAGGAACATCCATCCCTCCCTCTCTCAGTGATCAGCCAAGGACCCAACAGGCTGAGGCGGATGCAGCCCTGGCTGGCAGGTGTTGTGTGTGTGTTCACACCCCTCTCCCCTGCCACTGTGAGGCAGTTCTGGGGTGTTTTGTGCTAGTTTGGGGCCTCTCTTGGAGCCCCCAGTACCATTAGAGTGTCACTCGCTGGAGAAGGGGGTGTTGAAGAACCTTCTCCTGGGCTGTGACAGGTCAGGGTGCAGCTGGACCTGCCAGGTGTAGGTGCAGTGACCCCTGAGCTCGGGGGTGTTTGGCTGATGGTGACCAACAGCTCCCAGCCAGGACAGCTCTGTTGGAACGAGACGGCTGCATGTGAGACTGAAATTTGGGCTTCTGTCCAAACTGTATTTTTTTTCCCCACAGACTGGAAACCAGTTTGAAAATAAAGGCTTTAACTCTTCTTTTTATTCTTGTCTTGTACATTGTTACAAGTGCCATTTAAACTCAAAGTAGCTACACTTGGAGATCTTTTGAGCTGAAGATCTGTGCACAGGAGTTACATGGGGGCTCCTGCTAATAATCATCGTTACAGAGCTTTGGCTGAATAAATAATTTGACACTTCTTATGTGTTGGTACAGGAAAAAATAAATTAGAACTGCTTTGAGGGGGAGAGGAAACAAAATTGTTGGTTAAGTAAGTGCTGTGTTTGAGTTTTGGGAGAGTAAAATTTGACGTTCAGTCAGGCCTGGGTTTGCCTCACTGAGGATGTATCTTCCCAGTCATCTGTCTCTTTAATAACTAATTAGCCCAGACCTTTAACTGTAGACAGCACTAATTAAAGCTTTATTTATTCATTGAAAGTAATTAGGGAGGGTGGAGTTGGCACATGCTCAATTAAGCAACTGCAGGAATTAAATTTTTGGTCCTGCACTTACACAATGAGCTTCAATAAATAAACCTTTATATTTATTGGTTGGAACTATGTATTAATTAGTGGAGTCTGCTATTAAAGGCCTTGGCTAATTGAAGTGATAAGATTCCCTACTTTGCCCCTGAACAAAGCCCTGCACTGGGTGGTCAGCAGGTCGTGGTCAGCAGGTCACAGGCACTGGCCGGGCCAGGCGCTGCCGGAGGTGTTTGGCGAAGTCCACCTGTGTCTGGGACAGGACCTGGTTGATGATGGTCTTGGGCAGCCACCCCTGGAGAGGAGCAGACACATCCTGTGAGCAGAACCTGTGGGAGCAGAACCCCACAGCCCCCGGCTCCCCCCGGACCCCTCCCAGCCCCGGGTACCTTGAGGTCGATGCTGAGCAGCCAGGTGAGCCTGGTCTGGGAGGGGCTGCCGGGCAGCGGGCGCAGGACCATGCAGGTGGGACCGTTCTCAGCCCTGGGAGAGGGGAGAGGTCCAGGTCAGACCCAAACTTGGACTTTCAGCCTCAAAAATGCACTTTGGGATTTGGGTTCCCACAGCAGCTCCTGCTGCCCATACAAACCCAGCGACTCTGAGCCCGCAGTGAAACCCTTCTGCCCTGTGGGGATCTCCCTCCCTGCACACCCCTGAACAGATGGAGCAGGAGGTACCTTATGAACCCCTCCTGCTCGGGCATCGCCCCGTAGGTGGTGGACATCCCGGCCAGGACGCAGGTGGAGCCGCGTCTCTTGGAGCACCGGACGCTCACGAAGTCCCGTGGCCCAACAATGTTCCCGGGGGTCGCGGCCGCCTTCTCATGGGTGATCACTGTGTCCTTCCCAATCTTCTCCAGAATCTGCAGTTTAGAATTAAAACTTTGAAGTGTTTGCTGCAAGCACAGCTAAAAGCTGCCTTTGGTTACCGGGCGTTCAGATACGGGGTCTGACAAAAACTTGGTGTTTACAGTCACAGTAATTCCAAATACTTGCTCGCCCCCAGGTGCAGAACTGTTGTCAGTTCCTGAGTGAAAAAGCTATTCCCTTACTGCTTCTCTGATTCTTTGTGCCTTGGGGCTATTTCTTCTCCAGATCAGCCCCAATTAGCAGCAGAACTGGCTGCTCCTCGCAGGAAAGTGCCTTTCCTGCAGAATTAGTGACACAGAAGCTGCTCCAGACTCGCCTCTGCTGCAGCAGCAACACAGATACTGCAAAAGCCCCCTCTCCATCTGCAGCCGGAAAATGGACAAAACAGGCTGACTCTGACAGGTCTGACACACATTTCCTACCCTGACTTCTTTGACGTTGGGGTTCCAGTCTCCCATCTGCTCCATGTTGTCCACCAGCTCTCCGTACACCGTGTCCAGAGGCTGGTCCACCACCACCTCCAGCCGGAACACCTTCCCCACGTCCGGCAGCACCTTGCTCAGCACTTTATCTCCGTTACCCTGGGGAGGGGATGGCAGAATTACCACCAGAGCTGCTCACAGGAGGGCTGCAAGGCAGCACCACAGGGCAGAGCACCCACCGCCACCGTCTCTGTCTTCCAGTCGTTCTGGTCCTCGAGGATTCTGAGGGATTTCTGCAGGGCTTCCTCTCCTTGCTTGATGTAAGACATTTCCATCTCGCTGAAGGGTTTCTCCTCCAGCCTTGAGCCTGCCAGCACCAGACAAAGGCAGAGCTGAGTGCAAGAACAGCGCCGTGTGCCAGAGGAGCTTTATCTACACCAAATGCCCTTCTCTGTGCCCGGGGGATGGGGATTAAACCCCATTCCCACCCTGCCTTTGGTTCAGCAGAAGCACAGCCCACCCTCAAGCAGGTTTTTCCCCAGCTGCTCTCTGGAGCCCCAGGCTGTGACGGTCTCCCCACAGCAGGAAGGAGCAGCCCCCCTCAGGTGCCACTTACTGAGCAAGGAGCTTCTCCTGCGCACCTGGTGGATCCAGGCGCTGGGTCCGGGGCTGCGGCAGGCCAGCCTGCTCAGCTCCTGGCTGATGGCCACGGCAGCTTGTCTCCTCAGACCTGGGGGAGAGAAGAGAGCTGGCACCGCACTGCCGGGGCCTTGCCGTGGGCTTTTCCCCAATTTAAACACACAACACGGAAAAGTCCCTTCTTGTCACCAGCTCGGGGTCCCTACAGGGACAAGGAGCAGCTGTTTGCCATCACACTGCCCCAGCAAAGATTGTCCTAAACAATCCTGAGCTTGGCTCCAGCTCCAAGGCACGCAGCAGTAAAAATACTGAGGAGCATCGTGCAGGTGCCCAGGAAAGAGCATGGAAACAGAGCACAGAGGTACAAAGCCCTCAGAGCCAGAGGGAGTGTGACCCAGAGCTGGTCACAGGGACATGAGCCAGCCCCTCAGGCCCCAGTGACAAGTCTGGCAGCAAAAAGGGTTACAGTAAATCACAAAACCCAACACGCTACAGAGTGGGGAGAGAATGCCCGAGCCCCAGCCGGACAGGGGCTGCCCCGGCCCGGAGCCGGACTCACCGGTCATGTTGCGCAGGTGGCGGTAGGAGATGGCGGCGCAGAGCTTGGACGTGGCTGGCAGCATCTCTGTGAGGGGTCGGAGCCGTGGGCTGGGCAGTGGCTGCGGTGGTGGCTGCGGTGGTGGCTGTGGTGGTGGTCACTGTGGTGGCCGCGGTGTCCGTCCGTCCGCGCCGAGCGCTGCTCTGCCCCGGCCCCGCCGTGCACGGCCTTAAGTACGTGGGGCTGAAGGATTCTGCCCCGTCAGCCGGGAGATAAGAGCCGTCACTCCGGGCTGGGCCCCGCGGGCCAAGGCCAGACCCGGCTCCCCACGCATCTGCCGGAGCCGCGGGTCAGCGCCGCGCGCACGGGGCTGGGAGCGTGCTGGGACGGGGGGAGCACCGACAGCCCGGCCACGGTCCGGCCACCTGCAGCCCCGAGGGCCGGGAGGGACGCAGAGCTCCCCTGACCAGCTCCTGCCGTGCTTTGCCAGGGACAGGCCCCGCAGCTCACGGACCTGGGGTGCAAGGCATGGATCATCAGCTGTGACAGAAAACAGATAATCACGGAGTCACACAACCACTGAGGATGGAAAAGATCTCCAAGGTCATCGAGTCCAACCTTTGATGGATAATAATGGATAATAATGGATAATAAGGGATAAGGATGGATGACACCATCTCACAGCACAATCATAGTGGAATAACGAACCAGGCTGAGCCTCTGCAAACACTGCACCAGAGCCAGGACAGCCCACAGAAAGCTGAATATTAAACACATTGAGCTGCTGAGCCTGGGAGTGGAAGTGAGGGCAGCCCCAGGCAGCCCCCCTGTTCCCCAGGCCCTGTTATCCGCCCTGGGCTGGGAGCGGTGGGACACGGCGGAGCAGCGATAACGCTCAAGGCTGAAATGACATTTCTGGGGTGAATTACGGCCTGGAGCCCAGCACTCCCAGGAATCCATGAGTTACAGCTGCTTCCTTTGACGTCAGCCCCTGCACCCTCCTGCAGGCAGCCTGACCTTCCTCCCCCCTATTTCAACAACTTGGCCCAGGGGGAGGTCACCCCCTCACTGCGCCAGCAGCCAGCCCTGGGGAGCCCTTTGTCTCCTCCTGCCTGTCCCCAGCTTTCCCCAGATGATTTGGGTCCCACCTGCCATCCAGAATGGTCCTGCTGCTCCCTGGGACGTTCCTCTCCATCGCCAGGGCTGCCATTCTCCATGGTGTGCCAGAGACACCTCCTGCTCAGGTCAGCGATGTGGGATTAGATGGAGGCGCTGCAGGGCCCAGGAGGGAGACAGAACCTGCACTATCCCTTCCCAACGCTGGGAAACTTTACTGGGAAATCCTCACTGCCTCCAGTGTGATTCCCAGGTCATGCCACAGCTCTCCCCATCTCCGTGCTTCACCCACCCACTCCCACCTCGCTGCAGGTGGGGAGGGAAACCCAGGAGGGTTTGAAACCCCCGAGTCACGGCCAGCAGCGTCCAGCCCAGAGCTCCGGCCAAGCACACACAGAGCACTGACAGGTCTGGGTGCTCGGGGACACCAGAGACACCCCAACATCGTGCACTGCCCCCAGCCCCCACAGCCCCTCCCTGACAGCGAGGGGACACAGCAGCAGGGACTGGAGAGCCCCTGGCTGCGAAGATCCAGGGCTGTTATCCCAGATGGAGCAGAGAGCCCCCAGCTGCGAAGATCCAGGGCTGTTATCCCAGGGACCAGAGAGCCCCTGGCTGCGAAGATCCAGGGCTGTTATCCCAGATGGAGCAGCCGCTCCCGGCACAAGGCCTCGGCACAAGGACACGCAGTTGTTTGTGAGAAGAACCAAAACAACCCAGGCAGAGCTGCCCCTCTGGCTCCGGGCTGGGGGGGCTGGAGGGGCACGACCCCCTCTGTGCCCCTCAGGAGGGGACACAGGCACAGTCACACTGTGCACAGCACGTGAGGAGATGGTCCAGGTGGCCGTTCCCCAGAGCAGGACACAGACCCCAAAGAGGCACCCAGGACCCTCAGGGGGATCTGGTTAACTGGGACACCCCAGCCCCCCTGAGACACCCCCCAGGCCCTGCACAAAGCCACCACACAGCNCCCCCTCTGTGCCCCTCAGGAGGGGACACAGGCACAGTCACACTGTGCACAGCACGTGAGGAGATGGTCCAGGTGGCCGTTCCCCAGAGCAGGACACAGACCCCAAAGAGGCACCCAGGACCCTCAGGGGGATCTGGTTAACTGGGACCCCCCAGGCCCCTGCACAAAGCCACCACACAGCTCCATTTGCAGCTCTTCACTTAAACACAACAGGGCTTGAAATACCAACGTGCACAAATGTACAAAACACACAAACCCCAAACGATGCCAAACCAAGGCACTGGAGATTCACCAGGGCCTGAAGTCTGAGGGACCCAAGAACCCCGAGGCTGCCCTGACCCCTCCACCCTGCCCAGCTGAGCCACCTTCAAGAAAACTCCCCTCTTCCAGCCCCTTTCCCACTGCAGTGGCCGGGGCAGGGGAGGCTCTGTCGGGGTGACCCCGTCCCTGCTGCTGCAGCACGGCCAGGGGGGTGTCCCCCCATCCCAAGGCTGCCCGTGTTGCTATTTGGAGAGCGCAGATGAACCAGAGCCCCGGTGCCCACAGAGGTCACACACCGACACCGTGATAAGATAATGGGCTCAAGTGCAGCAAGAACAGGTCCCTGTCTTAACCCCCTCCAGCTCCTTACAGCCCCCAAAGCCCTGGGCTGGAGGGCTGGGACCCCACCACCAGGGCTGGGCAGCCCTTGCCTCCCCCCAGCCACCACGGGCATCGCTGCCCTGCTCCCCCCCCTCACCCCCAAACACCACCCAGGCAAACAGGGACAGCAAAAATACCCCCCCAGAGCCATCCCCTCCTGCCAGCGATTTTCCAGCCACAGGAGCCGGCTCCATAAATGCTTTTTATTAAATTTTGTTAGAACAAGAAATTGCATTTCCTTGTTTAAACCTTTGCTACCCCCAAACCCACAACACCCACTCAACCCCAACGGGGCAGAAATGTTTCCCCCCAAAGCGAGTGGTCCCTGGGCCAGTGAGAGAGGGCCAGCACTGGACACAACAGCTGTCAGCTCTCCAGGACAGTTGTGCTCAGCCCCAGCAAGCAGAGCTGGGCTTGTCCTCTGTCCCCCCAGCACAGACTCTTCCCCCAAAGAACTCCCCCCTGTCCATGAGAGCGGCCAGAGGTTCCACAGGGATCGTCCCTGCCGAGGTTTGCCTTTCCCTGCCCACACCCAGAAGGCTCCTGGAGCCTGGCAGCTGCCCAAAGCCAGCCCCGATGCCAAGGACTCTCCTCCCTGCGGAAGCGCCGGGACACAGCGGGGGCAAAGGACTCTCCAACCTGACACAGCTGCACCGGCTGCCCCCGAGCACCGAGGTGAGGAGGGGCTGGAGGTGCAGCCTCTGCGGAGCCCCAGGTGCAGCAGCTCTCCATCAGCAGGTAATTAGTGGGTTCAGCCGGTAATTAGCGGGCTCAGCTGCAGGGGAGCGGCACAGCCTGGCCGGGGGGTACGGGCAGCCTTTGTTGGGGTGCAGGGGGTACCCAGGTTCTGCTCCCCAGCCCAGAGGGAAGGATCTTGCCACAGGCTCCAGCGTTCCCTCGGAGTGAGCCCAGCCCGAGGCAGGACCAAGGGTCCCATCTCTCCCTGCCCAGCACACGGAGGGGACAAGAGGTGGCCTGAGGGCTGCTCGTCCTGAGAGAGGGGGAGCTGTCAGGACCAGAATACTGGAAAACCACCGATGTCAGGATCAAGGATTTATTTACACGTTAAGGAAAACTCTCACCCAGAGTCATGTGAGGAGGAAAAAGCAAACAAACCCAAGGAGCAGTGATTTGCCTCCCAAACACAAATGCTCGCGCTCCCGGTGCGCCGGGCCCTCCTCGTCTCCTTCTCCACAAGGAGACTAAAGGCATGATTTGTGTACAGTTACCAGCACCACGGAAAATACAATCTGAAAATAAAACCCGCCTTTCCAAGGAAATCTGTCCCTGCCCAGGCAGATCACGGAGCAGCCCTCGCTCCTCGCAGCAAAGGGGCAGCAGCCTCAGTACTCATCCAGCGTGTCCGCCCGCGGGACGGAGAGGCCCCGCTCCTTCAGCGCCTGCACCTTCAGCTTCTCCGACTCCTGCTTGGCCTGCTGCTCCACCCGCTGCTCCTCCAGGATCTCCTCGATGGACACCTGCTGCAGCGGCGTGTCGCTCTCCTTCTCCAGGTCCTGCAGGACAAACGACCCGTTCAGCTGCGCACAGCGTCCCCTGTCACAGCAGACAAACCACAAACACCGCCGGACTGCAGCGGGAGCTGTGCACTCACAATTTCCCCCAGCAGCACCACATTCTCGCCCCTCACGACGAAGATGCCCCGAGGGATGTCCCCATACTTCTTGCCCACGTGGATGCGCTCCACAGTCTGGTGCAACACCAAGTTTGCTGCAGCAACGAGAGAGACAGAAAACCAGCGGCGTTCCACTGTGAAGTGTGGCTGAAGAGTGTCCCGTCCCCCCAGGCAGAGCCCCAGAGCGGGGACGGCGCCGGTCCCATCACTCGGTGGGTGCTCCGAGCCGGGTCACTGAAGGCACCGACACCGTCCCCAGCTCTGTCCACCTCAGCAGCTCCTGCCCGCAGCTCGCACCGGGCGGGGCAGGCAGTGAGCTCGGACCCCCGCGGGCAGAGAGCCCACCCGAGCCGACGGGAGCAGAGGAGATGACGGCGATGTTGGTGCTGCAAGTTCTGGGCAGGGAGGATGAACATCACCCGGCTGTTCCTGCTCAGAAAGCGATGCCGGAGCGCCAGAGCTGCAACCGCGGGAGGGGAGCTCCCAGGTGTGGGAGAAACCTCCGGGAAGCACCAAGTCCAGGGGGATGCGACACAGAGGCGGATGTGTAACCCACAGCACAAACACGCTCCGAGAACGCACCGCGGGTCCCTCCTCCTCCTCCTCCGCACCCCCTGCCCAGCCGCCCGCGGCCCCGGCCCCGGCCCGGCCGTACCGAACTGGTCGATGCTGCGCAGGTACCCGATGAGCGTGCGGCCGTCCCGCAGCAGCACCAGGTGCTTCTCTGCGGGGAGAGGAGAGCGGGGGTCGGTCACGGCCCGCGGGGCTCCGAGACCCCCGCCCGGGGCAGCAGCACGGGGGGCGGCTCCCTACGGGGAACCGCGGGGCAGGACCCAGGGGGAGCGGGAGCGCGGACCCCGCGGCG
>VZTH01010855.1:9920-42009 GCA_013397815.1 Aleadryas rufinucha
TTTTTTTTTTTTTCCCCCGAGACAATGGTACGGGGGAGGGTGAGAGTAAGAGCTTGGTAAAAGACAGGAATACATTTCTCACCCAGAGAGAGCAGGAGAGGTCTGTAGAAGTGACGACCTGACTTGAATAAGGGAGAGGATTCTGGTGCAAGGAAAAGAAATTTGTCATTTCGCCCCATCCTCAGTACTTTCGTTGGGGTACTGGTCTGCGCGCAGTGCCAAACATAGGGCATTTGAACCTGACGCGAGTAACCGATCGAAATTAGCTGTCCTAATGTTCACCTATTGTCTCAACTAAGACATTTTAAAGCCATCTCCAGCTGACCTCTCCCCTACCCGCAGCCTCACTTCGGGACGCGCAGGAAAGATGCGAATGTGAAATTGCCCAGAGGCAGCACCGGTCCCGGGGCGCTCCTTGGGCGGCTGCGGAGTCCCAGCAGAGGGAACGGGTTTCTGGGCCTGGGTCCCTCCCCCGCCGGGGGTGCTCCTGCATAGAGAGTAGGGCCCCCAACTTTTTGAAGCATCGTTTGCTCTCAAGTGCTTGGCTGTAAATAAACGCTATAGCAGTGGCAAAACAGCTGTCCTGCAGTCAGAGCGGAGGCTGCCTCTGCACCTTTCCTCTGCAACACACACCGTCAGCGTTTTAATTCCAGCTCCAAAGGGAACCTGCAATTATAAGCCCCCCTCGTCCCCTCCCGCTCACATTCTCTTGTCTGAAACATTCACTGAGGAAGGTTATTTGGATTGAGAGTAAAATCAAACAGGGAGGGGAGGAAGAAAAAAAACCAAAACAACATAAACCCAACAACTCAGCAAGCCCTTCCATTTGCTATTTACAAACCTCATTGTCATGCTTCACTCAGGCTGTCTGCCTAGCTTAGGGAAATAAATGTGACTGAACCAGAAACAAAGCCGATGCAGCTGTATTTGAATTTCTCAAACACTGTCAAACGTGCTTGTGTCTCATAATTCTCAGGGTTGTTGTTATTATTATGAACATCATACCTAATGTGAACATACTCCAAAGAGAGCTGCTTGGCGGTGGAGAGATGTGGTTCCAATCGGGAATGCACAGAAATTTCTTTAACAAAAAAGATAAAGGCTCGTTTTCCCTCCTGCTTAGAAGCCTAGGCAGATAAACTAAGGAAAATTTGAGACCTATAATTTCCCTCCTTTTTTTTTTTTTTTTCTTTTCTCNTTTTTTTTTTATTTTTCTTCTCTCTTTTTTTTTTTTTTTTTTTTTTTTCTCCATTCCTTGAGTTTTCCCTATTCCCGCAGAAGCGGGTAGGTTTGACTATCTAATTTCCCAGGAGATAACCCACTTCGGCAGCCCGGCGGTGCAGCCGCGGTGGGAAGGAAAACGAGAGCACCGGTCCCTTAAGAGGGAAAGGTGTCCGCTGGTGGACATCTCCGAGCTGTCATGTCAGCTTCCCTTTCCGGGGGTTCTTAGGAGCCTGACAATATGCTTGGTGTTAGCAGGGCTATCACGAAACGAGTCCTTGCTCTCGACTCCTTTGGAGACGAGGAGTCTAAAACACTCCGGGGCCGCCACAGGAGGTGTCTAAGGGATACCTGGGAGCATTCCCATATATCTCGCCTTAGATGCTCTGCTTCCGACGGGAGTGAGCAAACCCTGCCGGCCCCTTTCCCAGGCCCCGCCGCCCCAGCAGGCCAGGCCGAGAGGGGAGCGCTGCGGAGCTGCCGGCAAGCCTTCCTGCCCCGGCAGTGGCCCGGTGGCCTGGGCGAACAGCTTCGGCCCTCGCCCGGCCCCGCCGCCTCAGGCAATGCCCCTCGACGTGGCGGGAGCGGAGGCGGCGCCGGCCCAAGCCAGAACGGAGCCCCAGCTCCTCGGCGGCAGCCCTGGCCCAGCCCTCGGGTCCCCCTCCTCCGCCCGCGCCCCTTGGCATGTCCTACAAGATCCACCGCCGTCCCTGGTGCCACTACTACGTAAAGCGGGGGCTGACCCCCGAGCTTTGGGGAAAAATGAGGTCCTGCGAGCCGTGGGGATAGACCTCGCGACCACAGATATAAGCTCTGTCCTCGCCATCCACCTGGCCAGCACCTCCCCAGCTCTTGTCTTTTTTTCTAACCAGCTTCTTCGTTGTCAAACTTCTCAGACGGCCCTTCCGAGCTGTCTTGCGGGGAAGAAGTCTCTTGTCACCTCTTCCCGGCAGGACCACCGCCTCCGAGCAGGGCCGCCCTCTCTCCCTCTCTCCCCAGCTCCTTCCCTCCGTGCCCTCCGCGGTTTTCGTTGCACGGTGCCCTTCAGTGAGTGGAAGCAGGGAAATGAAAAGTACTGTGATCAATTATTGGTTTTAGACCATATTTATGGACGTGTAGAAGTAATAACAGTTATTTACTTTGTCGAAACGTTTATTTCGCACTTGGTATATTTCCTTACAATCGGAGAACCGATGTGGGAAAAATAAGCACAAATAAACTAATGCACGAAAACTACGGTTTTAGCGAAAGGTGATCCTTCTCCTGTCTAATTTTCCCGGGTGCGTTTCTTCCTCCTGACATTAATTCAAACCAACGAAAGGGCTAAATAGATTAATCTCTAGCCCTCAAGTCAAGCAAGAAGCAAAATAATAATTTACTTGTCTGTCTCCTTCATAAAAGAATACTTTTCCCCCTTTTTTTTTTCCAAATCATGCATGAACAACAATCAAAAACCAAAGCAGCCAGGAGGACAGAAACCCTTCTGGGTCTCTCGAGGGTATGGCCCAGGTACTCTTGCTATCTCCTTGGTCCTGCAGACTCCCTTGTTCCCTCTCCCTGCCCAGGTTGCCGGGGATCGCCTTTCCCCCTGGGCGCAGGGCTGCAGGCTGCTTTAACACCTCCTGACCAGGCTTTGTCCCTTTTGAAGCTCGATAGATTCTCTAATTTGTTAGCAGCATTTCGACTGCCCCCAGCGCAAGGAGGGGAATGATGCCAGAGGCAGGGAAATAGACACCACTCTGGGATTTTATAGTCTTAGTAATAGCGCTTTCACATGCACATGTTGCATACATCGCTTACATCAGGGTGACCTCAGCGAGGGGGACAGGGAAGGGCTGGGAGAGAAGAATTAAAAAAGGATGCAATTCTACCGTGCATGTAAACGATTTCAAGTAGAATAGTGCTTTATACCAAGGTAACACTTCCCTGTTGAGGGCTCTGCATCTTTGAATTTCTTCAATTCTCATATTCCAGCTATTTATTTTATCTCCAGCGACTGTGTGTGACTGACCTAGATTGGGTGAAACGTACTAGCCACGGGCAAACAAAAAACGACTCCTGGTTGCCCTCAAACCCTCCACAGCGAGTTATGCCACGGCTCAGTTTGTCCCTCTCACACGGAGCAGCCGCTGCTTCCTTCCCCACCGCCCGGCACGGCGCCTGCTGCTCTGCTCCGGATCGCGAGCAGGACTGGAAGCTCTCTGACCAGCAACCCACGCTTATGAAACCATCCCGTTCTCCACTCATTCTCACCCCTTCTAGTGGCTCCACAGGTAAAACTGACGCTTCTTATGGACCATGGCACCTTGCTGCGGGATCTGCCAGGGCAAGAGCAAGAAATTCTGGAGAGGGCAGGGCACATCACCAATACTTACAGGCGTCAATTTGGAAATGTGTTTTTTGTATCAGCCTCTGTGACATATGCGGTCTCCAGTCTATTCTCTCCCTCGGGGACAGCAACATGCTGCCCTTTTCCCTAGATACCTAGTCTTTGTGCAGTGCCCATAAACAATATATCAGACAGTATTAGCTGGAATCAGAGCCTTCAACATCTTCCTGTTCTGTTGCCGGGGCTGCCCTTAGATAAGGTCCCACCAGCACCGAGACATACCCACTGTCACTGTGCTTCAGGACCCTTCCCTTATATCTTGGTCCTGAAGTACAGGGAATAGGGCCAAAGATGAAACTCAGCACTCATCTGGACCACTGTGCCAGCTCTGCTCCATGCAGCACAGCCCTCCCTCTAGCAGCACTGTCTGCTCAGGACTCCAGCATCAGACATTCCCAAGAGAACCTATAGGGCTGACGTTGCACAGACTGCTTGGTTTCTGACCCTGCTTTTCAGTCCACCATTTCAAACTCCTGCTCTGCCAGCAGATCCAGCTGGGGGGGTCTCTCTGTTCTCTCAGGTGTATCATGGTAGCTGGAGGTATCTTTACATTTACAGTCCTGATAGAAGGGACAGAATAAAAGAGGAAGACATTTAGTCTTTAGACCCACAGTTCTGGTGCTACTTTGGCACAGTGTTACTGTTTAAGCAGCTCTACCTCCAACAACAGTACACTTCCCACTTAGATAAAGTTCTTCCAGTTTGCGAGCCAGTTAATTCTCCTGGTAGCTGTCTGAGATTATAGCCCTGTCTTTCAGACAAAGTAAGGCAGGTAAGTTAAAATTTATAATCACAAATTACTTAAATTTTTTTCTTCAAGTGAACTATTTTAGTCGATTTAGACAGACCACATTGGATAATAACATACCATCTGAACCTACCAGGAAATTTTCAACATATAAAAAAATGGCAATCTTATTTAATCTCTGGGCAAGATAATTGTTTGCCCTTGATGTATGCTTTGCATTCTTGAAGTATATCTTTTGAGACATAATGTAAATTTTGAAATCCTATATATACACCTTACAATAGCAATGGCTTTCCACAAGCTCTGTGGGAGGTGACATTTCAGCAAGATACTTCCCCTTGACTTTGTTTATTCCAGCAGTTTAAATTCTACCTCTGGTGATAGCTGTTAACTTGGCAATGTGAAAAGTGCTACATGATGTGTACTGTGCTCAGTCAGCTCATCAGAAGCTTACCAATTACGACTGTGGAGCCCATTCTTCTTGCCACAGCATGCCACCCACCATGCATAACCGGGACAGCTGATCTTCACATGTGCTTAAAATCTGAAAGTATGCACACATTTACTCAGAAGCCATAAAAAGCAGGCACAAGTCCACCTGCTTCTTAGAAGCCTTTTTATTTCCTGCAATAGCTCATATACAAGCAGTTGTAGAAAATTTCTTGCTCCCTGCCTGCCTTGGAAATGTCAAAAAAGGGGAGCTTTCGAATGCCACCCTGCAAGAAGATGAGCTTTGTACATGTCAAGCATTCAAGACACCTGTGACCATACCCTCAGGATGGCTGTGAAATAGGAAGTTGCAGCCATGAAGATTATCTGTCTCACCCAGGGCTTGGTCTCCATCCACATCTTCTAGGTGCTTGGGAAAGGAGGTAGTGGGAAGCATATTGTGGACTCAACTAAATAATTGAAATATGCTGGAGTGGCTCATAAATTTGGCATCTAAACATTGTGAAATGAAAAACTTTGTTAACAAAAGCCTTTGTAAGCCTGTTTCTCCAGGATGAAATCTGATCTCTGTTTAAGGTCTCTTAACAACATCAGTGAGGCAAGATTTAGTTCTAGACAGATGCTATTTGTCAAACATATAGGGAGTGCTTGAGCTTCAAAAATAATGCTACCTTTGAGCATTCTTTTTGTTTGGAATATCCAACTGAACATACAAATTCCAGATTGGGCTTTTTGTTAAATTGCGATTTGCACTTATCCAAAGATATTATTTTCTTTATTTTGAAGCAACTATTTTCAAAAAGATTTAGTGCCAGACTCTGTCACCTTTGACTGTAGTTTCTTTTGCATCAGCTAAAATAGAAGTAACTCTGTTCAAGTAAGGAGAGTAACACTACTGAAAAACCAGAATAAATAATCAGAGAATCAAGCCCTTTGAACAGCAAATGACTCCATAAATAGTCCCATTGATTTCAGCAGTATTTTATGGCATAAGTAGCTACATTAGTGGAAGCAGCATACAAGACCCTTAGGGCTTGGACAGAGAAAAAACTCCCCAAATTATAATTATTAAAAAAAATATTCCATAGTGCATTAGTCAGTTGACACTTTACTAGCTTATTGTATGACTTACCAAAGACAGAATCAAGAGAGTTGATGATAGGGATGATTCCTCTGTTAGATGCTGTGACATGAAAGCTGGGTCTCTTATTTACAAGAAAGAGACAGCAAATAAAGCCACACCAGCGAAATGCTTTACATTACCCTTAAAGAAATGCTTCTTTAAGCCAGAAAGAACATTTTAGCAAATGGAGTTACCCCTTTCTAAACACTGTTTATGGGCAGTATCAAAATGTGAGAACGCCATAACATGGTCTCCCCCGGCTCTATTGCTTTGGATGATGGAAAAATTCTTCTGCTTGCTTTTCCTTGAAATCTAGTAAAAAAATAAATGAAGTCCAAACATGCTGTCTTAATTATGTTTATTTGGCTAAACACATTTCTTAAAAACAGAGAAGTGTTCTCTGGAAATGTTTTGTAGCATTTTTAAGCCTGAATATGAGAACTGTGTCTGGATCCAGAGAGCAGTAAAACACCTACCCAGCTTAAAGTCTTCTGGAGCCAACAAAACTGTTCCTGGGATCTAATTGCTGTGCTGTGGACCCATTTCTGAAAGTGACTTTGAGTGGCTTTACTCCACTTAAAGAGTTGGAACATGATGCACCAGAGCAGGGGAAGAAACCAAGATGATCGGGGAATATAACAGCCTGACTAGAAATGGCATCAGATCCCCCATACCTTCCTGCCAGTACTGAACTTGGAGTCATCATTCTTGGGGAAGCAGGTGATGTATTTCAAGTATTCAATAAAGAACTGTGCACCCATGTACACGGTACTGCTGAAAACTTTTGTAATTACAGTAATTTTAATGAAACCACATCAGCTTTGTCCTTGCCTTCCTCTTGTTGCTTTTCTTTGTACTCTCTTCTTGTCATATCACATAGTAACTGTAAAAAATGTTTTGTCCAAATACAAACTCCCTGTTCTGAGTGTCACTGTGCTATGAGCAGGAACGGTATTTCAAATAAGATGCTGGGCATTTGCCTCATGAATAGCTTCTTCTTTGCACATGCTAAATTGTGAAAAGCAGATATACATCTTTTGAGTGTGCATTTTTCATTAAAACCTCTAGAGTACAAAATGAAGGGGTCACAAAAGGTGAAAAAAAGAGAACTTTAGCTTTATCGCAAACAGTTCTCTGCTGTGTTTCCTCAGTTATGACCAAGCTGTGGCTATTTTCTATTGAGCATGAAGCATTCTTATTCCTGGAAAATTTTTAAGGGAAGTACTTTGAATAAGATTGTACAGTGCTGATTTTTCAATGCTATCTGAAAGTAGTCTGCCATTTCTTCTCTTTCCATATAACAGTGAAGTGACACAAAATGGATAAAAATTTTCCTCTCTATCAGGTAAGGACAAGGTTGTGTACCACCCATACCTGTACTGTCCATGCTGTTATCCCATGGCTGAAGGGTAGGAGGGTCTGCTTATATCCCCAGTTTTGGGGGAAAGATCCTGTTTGGTCCTCACAGTGTACCTTGCAAAAGCAGTTGGAGGAGGTTGGATGGAGGCTGGTCCCCTACAGTTGACTTTTGTCACCTTTTGGGTTAGGAATACTGTCTTGCTGGTATAGGCTCCTAGTGAATCATCAATACTCTTGAAACAGAGAGGACAAAGAGAAGCTAATGAGATGCTTGTGAACCAATACAGCAGTGAAAGATTCATAAGAATGAATTTCTCACCACCTCACCACAAGCCTGAGGGATATTTGGTGCTGGACAAAATTCTGGTCCCTAGTCTCATAAAAACTCAGCTCTCTGCTTGTTATGAAGTAGCACTATAGTTTAAAAAGAAACTTTCTAGGTTACTAGTAAAAAGTCTACCCAAACTCTCAGAAAACATGACTGAAAATTCAGATTAGATTCTGAAAATCACTTGTTTCTAAGCAATCTCATGATATTTATGAGGGAGAGGGATAATATTTGGTTCATTATTTTTAGGTGTTTGGATAACTTTTCCCCATACTTATCCCAAATAATAAAAGTAATTTGAAAAGGATCTTTTGAAATATTTCCTTCACTGAGTGATTGTGTTATGTCTTACTCTGTTGAAAAAGTCAACAATGTGTAGTATGAATTAGTGAGGGATTTTAAAGAGTCTTGTCTCTAATTTTTTTTTCATTTTTATTTTCTGNCCTCTTCCTCTCCCTTCCTTGTTTTTTATCTTTTTTCCCCTCTTCATTCCTTCTTTGTTTTTCTTTCAAACCAGCCAACAAAACAACTAGCCAAACAAATTTTAATTTTTTAAAACTCTGCTCTAAGATAAATTTACTACCCAGGATAGTACCAGTCAGAAGCCCAGTAGTCCAGTGTTCTCTAATGACTCACAAACCTACCTCTGCAATATCAGGTGCAGCTTGATCTCACTGCATGAGCAACACAGTGTCCGGTTTCACAAGCTTGACAGTGGCAGCAGGATAAGGAGTGAAAATCGACAGCAAGTTGACAGAATACTACTGGGACTACTCCGGGGTCCATCACACAGTCATTTTATCCCTATGCCACTGAAAAAGCCCACTAAAAAACAAAGAGGTTTGCCACTGGAATAGCTGTTATAGGGAACTGATTTAACAGTAGTGTGTTTTTTTAAGTGTTTGTATGAATGAGATTTTCCTCTTCAGCCCTTGGGATTATCCTTATATACAGATGGAGACATAAAAGAAGATAGGTGAAAACAAAATCAGATGGAAAGATGAAAATATTTGTTTTTTCCATATGTTTGCATTGTGCTAAGTGCAGCAGGGTGCTAAGATGGACTCCTCAGATGCTATCACAGTAACTGCAGTATCATGTAGCTCTATGTCCCTTCAAGCTCCTCTGCCAAATTCTATAATGTGATCACTTAGCTGGCTGTGTACAATCTATACAATCTAAAAGGAAAATGCATTTTCTTTTAGATACTGAGCTTATTTTCTGTTCCTGTTGGTGTCCAAAATTCATTGTAATGAGGAGTCATTTTATTGTTGTGGTTCCTTAGTTGTGTTTTTGTTTCTGTTGTCTTAATAAAAACAATGAAACAAATTGTTCTGAGAACAGCAGAGCTAATGAAGTCTTGTTTTGAGGATTTGCATTTGATAGTCTTACATCCCTTCCTTTGCCCCATTGCAGCAGCTTTGATCATTTATATTGACGTTTATGCCCAGCTTCATTAGACTTCCTTTTCCCAATCTGCTCAGCTGCCTTTCAAGTCTGCAGATATCAGCTGTGCAGTGGACATTATATGCTCTCAGTAGCTCAGAGCTACTTTTGCACTGGCATGCTGGCAGAATACTTGCTGACTGTATAGCAAGAGGTCAATCAAAAAAGGTAACTGCTGAGCTGTCACTGATGTTTTAGTCCTAGTGGGACAGCAATCTGGCTCTGTAACCTCTATCTAGACATCAATTTAAATGAAACTTGTGAGACTTCTCTTTAAGACTTTGACCTCATTCTCATCTTTGTCTGAATTTGGCCAATAGTTTTGGAGGTTGGAGGTTATGAGGAGTATAGGGACAGACAATGTATCTCAGGTAGATAATTAATACAATATGTATGAGGGCTAATTAAAAATAAAAAGTTAAATTTTGAAACCAAATTATCTCTCAGAAACAAAATAGCTTTACCATTAATGTGGCTTGTATTACTAATTCAAATAAGAACTTTGAATATTTCACTAAGAAAGATGTTTCATAGAGATTGAGTGAGAGAAAAACATCTTTTAAAGGCATGATAACAAAATAAGCTAGTTGTGAGTCCATCTAGGCTGAGAAAAGAACATTTGAATAGTGGCACTGACACTGAAATGCTTTCTTTATTTTAAATTTTCACCTGGCTCAGAACCTTGCATGCTTGTTGTGTGGTTTTGACTATCTGTTAGAGCATTCAAGCTGTATCATAAATAGCAGTATTGAAAACATATGCCACAGGGGAAAGAAATATGTAATAAAACCAGCTGTCATTATATGATAATGAATTTCAGTCACTACTGAGCTAGATAAGTGTTTTTCGTAGGGAAACAAGTGGCAAATTCAGCAAAGAAAAACGTGTAAAACTTTCAAGTTTTTAAGCCAGCCCTAGAAGATATAATTCACTTTTATCAATGGGAAAAATCATCTGGGACTGATTTTGAAGCTGAACACACCTAGTTTATTAAACTGTGAGTAAGAGCAACATGGTAACAGTTTTCACATATGTAGGAGAGAAATCCTTTTAAGGCACCAGTTTTGGGGTACACAGTCATGAGAAAGAAAAAATAAATCACAGAAAAAATTAAATCAAGTGTTTAAACACTCCTAAAGGCTAGAATTTATTAGATAGAAAATTAACTTGAAAAGTGTCAGTAAAGATTTCATTATTGGGGAGAAATGAAAAAGTTTGGTTGCATTATCAAATATATGTAATAAGAAGCATTTTAGCTTTGGAGTGAGAAAACTTAGATTGTCTCATTATTCATTCACGGTTTTAATTTCTATGATTCTGTGACTGAATCTCATGTTGAGGTCCCTTTCCTCTCCTGCAGCTAGCTAGCAGATAAAATGAGCATGTATATCATGGCAAATAAGCAGTCAGGTTAGGGTTTGCATAGCATGGCCACAGAATATTTTTGCTACTAGGACAACCATCTGTAAATGTCTTTCAAATTCTCTATTTAAAGTAGGTTGAACTCCAGCTGGTGACTGTTATATTCTGGAATGGTGTTATTATCTTCAAGGGAATACTGCAAGAACATAACTACTTCAGGAATCTTTCCTTAAGGACAAAGTTCATACACATGCTCCCTCCCACCTACACGCCCACTCACCTTGTATATGTATAGATATCTCCTTTAGTGTAGAATTTTAATTATAGATCATGTTTTAGCATAACTGAAAGCAAATAATTTCTCTTTGGAAAGATATGGGGTCAGTTGCAGGATGTAG
Organism: Aleadryas rufinucha; assembly: GCA_013397815.1. NCBI lineage: Eukaryota > Metazoa > Chordata > Aves > Passeriformes > Aleadryas > Aleadryas rufinucha. Next base: position 20,745 of record VZTH01010855.1, read on the forward strand.
GAACAAAATCAGCAAGAATAAAGCTGCAGATTTCTAAATGTGCAATATATTAAATAAATCCACATGACTAAACTTCCACATGACTAAACTCACTTGATTCAGGGATGTTTTCAAGACACATGAAGAAGAGTGTCAGTTCATAACAGGAAGAACAAGGCTTTTGAATCAGATGTAGTTTAACTCAGTGAGTAAGCTTGGAAGGTCTTACTGAGCTTATTAAAGCAAAATAACGTATTTGCACTGTCAGAGAATTCAGTGGAAAATATGCTCATGTAAACAGGTAGGATGCAAATGTAGCTTTCATCTGGGATTACAACCTGAAGGTTGCTTGGCATAGTGTCATATACGTAGTTACAGAAAAGCTTCTGCTTTCATTGCTGTCATTTGGATTTGTCACTGTCTTAGAGGGCACAATGTCTCTGAGTGGTTTTTAGAAATTTTCTGAAATCCACCAATAAAAATTTTTTTTTATTGTGTTTTGGCCTCTGGCATTTAAGGCATTAAGGAAATCTAGTAGGTTTGATCAAGCTCAGGCCTCCCTCCATGTTGTGCAGGTGACCCAAACAGGCCAGCACAGGATTAAACTTCCTCAAGTAGGGTCTTCTGGTCCTGAAAGACTCAGCTGCTATGAGGGGAGGGCAAAATCTTTTCCTTTCAAGTGTGCTAGGCTGCTGCACTGAGAGTTTTGGGAGATACAGACACATCCAGGACTTCCTACATAGTGCCTAGTCCAAGTGGAAAGACCTTTTACTGAGACAAATCTCCAGCTGTTTTCTGACAGACCCATGCCAATCAGTCATAGTACAGACTGTTAGCATAAATAGTGCTCAACAATGTTCACCTAATGTATAGTTCTTCCAGAAGGGACTTACTTGGCATAATTTACAGCAACCCCAAGATACAATTAACCTCTCCTGAAACACAGGATTCTGCCAAACTGGCAAAACAGATTCCCAGGTCCCTGTATTCAATTTGGAGAGCTGTTCCTTATTGAATGTTTTGTTTTTCCAGCACAAATAAGGGTAAATCAACATTTTCAAATAACACATGTATGTACCAGTTTTATTAGAATTTGTCTCTCTAACATTTTTACAATGGCCCATGAAAATCAAATCAAGCTAATAGCAGAAATAAGTGACCAAAGAATAGCAGTTTCTAAAATCAAGGGAACATGATGATTAAATCAAAAGCTTTAGATCTGTGGAAATCATCAATGGTCTTTTGACTATTAATAACAATATGTCATCAGTGAATTTTAAAAATGCATTTTTGGAGGGTGAAATGTCTACATCTAGATGGAGAAAGGTCAGAACAGTATTATTTGTAATTAAATCCATTAACAGTACTGTTGACAGTTTTTCAAGTGATTTAGATTAAAATACATCACTGAAGTACAGCAATACTTACAGCGAGAACAGCTCAAATCCTACAATTTCTTAACATCAAGTATGCTTTCCCTGGAGTCTTTGATCCTAAATAGGTTCCAAACTGTATTTTTTTAATGATAATAATAATAATAATAATAATAATAATAATAATAATAATAAACAATAGAAACCAGAACAACAAAATGTCACTAAAGAGAGGCCTGCTTTTCCTTCAGAAACCTTGGCAGAAATATTCAACAGCACTGAAGCCTTACGGACACCATTGCTTTCTGTTCTTGTGCTGTGGCCACAGGGAGAGTGAGCCTTCTTCTACTCCTTTTGTGCACAACAAAGCTCTTCAAGACAAGAAGACATTCAAGCCTGTAGGGATTTACTAGCCTAGGGAAGCAACAGCAAGCATATGCTGAGTGTCATCATGGTCTGTGTCAGTGTGGAGCTTTTCAAAACCAAGGTATACCCGTGCCCAAAACAGCATTGCTCGCATAGTGCAGATGTATTTTGCATATATTAGTGCACTAAAAGGTACAGTGAAAGACTATCCATATGCCGCTGCTACCCAGGCAGCCCGGTGAGCCTGGTAGGTGACATAGTTTCTGTCCTCCCACATGGACACTCGCCAGGTAAGTTGGGCTGCGGCGATGGAGATGAAAGACGAAGGAGGCGCTCTCTTTGCATAATCCGTGTCTTTATTTCCCTGCCCCAAGCATGGGAAACATGAAGGGAGCAACCTAAAGCCTGGCCTTAATAGAATGGCCTCAGCCCCCGGACGTGACCGGAGAGCTGGAATCCTCTGAGTCCTGCCAGGACGTGACCTGCACAGGGAACCCAGGGAGCCATTCTGCCCCGGGCAAAACCCGGGGATCCAGTCTTATGGAAAGGCTCAGGAGTGGCGATGGAACGGCGCCGACTGGCTGTTGCAGGGGGAAGTTATACAGGGGGAGGAGAATGGGAGGTACAAGGATACAACCAATAAGGAAATGATAAGGAGTGACACATAACCAATCATAACATACAAGAGGAGGAACTTATTTGAACAAACCAATGAGGGACACAACAGAACAGAATTTTCTAGACATTAATTGCTTAATCAATGAACTTATTATTAAACATAAATTGACTTAGCCAATGAGTGACTTAGGGGCTAAGAGGGTTCTGGAATCAGGGAGGAGATGAGCCTTGGAGTGACACCCAGTGGGTGGAGAGGGAAAACCCATGTCTCCTCCTCGGATCTGCCCTCAGAGGCAGAACCCAAGGCGGGGAAATCCACCCACTAGATGTCCTCTCTGATGTACAGCCCAAAATGGGCTGACGCACCGCAGCATCCATACATCTGTAAAGATGCATGAGAAGGTATTATTCTTCTGTTTCCCAAGCCTGGAGGGAAGTGAGATTACAATTTTCTAAGGCAATATTTAGTGGCATCAGCTCAGAAATCCTTCATTTTCCTCCTCCTCTTCCTTCAGCCACTGAGCTACAGTTTCCAAGGGAAAAGTCTTTTATAGACAGTGATGTCTTACTGTTTTATCTGTCCTGTTTATTGGCCAGACAAATGTCCTATGAAAAAAAGATGTGATTTTCTAACTAATGATAGTATCAAAACGACCACAAGGAAACCTGATGAAAGATGCATAAGCACCTCAGTTCTTACAGTGTGTTACTCCTGAATGCAGCTACTAATTTGGTGTTCCTCAGATTGTCTCCTTAAAATAGATACTTGGTATTAATTTATTAACTCTGTACATTTCATGACAACTCTATAGAAAACTGGGCATGAAGTTGTTTGGTATCATATAGGCATAAACTCGGTTTTGACAGACAGTACACATTCATCAACGGGACAGTGACACTAGAGACACTTTTATTGCCTACCTTTGGAAGGTCTGTAGGGACAGTATGAGCACCTGAACAAGTCTTCCATATGTTAGCTGTGCGACCACTGAGACTGGAAAACAAAGATGGTCCAGTTACTGTGGCCTGGACATGATCACTTTCTTGGACAGAAATAGTATGGCTACTACCCATGTAGATCATATACAGTGGGATGGAGCTTGAGAGGTGAAAGGAATCACGGCTGGCTACAGAAGGTCCTGGAAGTGTGTTAAACTGAGTATAATCTATCACCCAGTGCTTTGGAGCTCTTACAAATAGGCAGAGGTGAGCAATTTTATGCAATAAACAAAGCACAAATAAAGTATTTATAAAGTAATGAATTAAATGGTTATAAATGTGAGATCTTTATACTTGCATTTTTTATTATAAGTCCTTTAAAATCAACTGCAGGGTTTTAGTTTTTTAAAAATTACTTTTCAATTATTTTAGCCCTTTTCTACTAGAACGTGTCATTTTCATTTCATAAGTGCTCATGTACTATCAAATTTTTTCCTGTTCTGAACACCTTTGGTGTATCTATTTCTCTACCTTTTATAGAACCATTTCCTCTAATATCAACAGCTTTTATATACTATACTACTTTCTGACTGCAGCTCATTTGTTGAAATTTCCAGTATATCTTCTAGAATATACTGATAATTTTAACCTTTTTTTTTTTATGTGAAGGGATGCTAGCTTATCACAAATTGTCATAAATTCAAAAGTGAAATGCGCTGTAGTGGGAAAGTTGAAAGTATCCAATATGTACTCTTCTTTCATTTTTCTGATCATCTCTATTTAGTTCTGTTAGCACTTTCTCAGAGTAGAAAGTAGTCCATTTAGAAATGATTGGATCATCTGTTTTGTCTTCAACGAAATGATATTCATTCGCCCATTAATAGTCCCTTGTTTCCTATCCAGAGTTCAACAAGAAATAACTTTTTCTGCTTAAAAACCCCCCACTAAAACTCCCAGAATAATGTGAAATAAACAAGTGCAATTAAATATTTCTTAATGTAAAGTGTTACAGGTTTTTGATAACATCAGAACTTTTAAAAAAGGGAGGAAAGGAACAATTAAAAAATTGTCAGTTGATTAAATGACTACAGCCGTTTCCTTGGGAAAAAGATGTGCTTTCTCAGGTTATAGCTCTACACAAGACTATCAAATACAGACCAATAATTTTGATGTATTTTATTTTGAGGCATATTTTTGCTCTCTTCATTAATTTGCAAGATCTTTATTTTTTCAGAACAGGAAAGTTAACTCTTTTGACAAAGTAGACTTGTTCCAAGCTCTGGAAGGAGATGGAATAAATATTTTTTTAATTTGAAAAAAATTGAAAGTCAGCTTCTGTAAAAATTGGAAGGGGGTAGTGTGTCTTGGTGTTCTTTAGGTGAAAGAAAAGTTACAGTTGAAGTTTACTGAAGTGTGGTTTAGAGACAGATCCTTTTCCCTTCAGTTCTTGCTGATGCTTCTCAGTGAGGAAGCCAACTCCCTGTCCAAAGGTGGTTTTACTTTTCTGTACAATGTCATGGTCTAAGTGATGTTTTCTATTTGTATGAAGTACAAGTGTTCCTCAAGTTATATCTTTTTATTAATGCATATAGCTCCTGAAGTCAGGAATGGACACTTTCTTATTTATATACTTTTGGGGTAGTGTTTGTGTATGAGACAAATGGGCTAAGATGTAAAAAATTATCCTGTTGACTTTAAAATGTCAGCATGATCCACTAGTCTTTTACAAAATTATGAATCATGACATATAATTAAATTTTCTTACAATAATGAAGTACAACTATTTGTGATATGCGATATATCTACCTATACAAATAAAATATTTGGATTTACTCTTAATTTTCTTTTTCTCTTTTTTTTTTTCCATATGGTACACTTTAAAATTGTTTTAAGACTTTTTCTTACCAAATTAAGTTTGAAAACTGTTGTTCCAAAGAAAGATTCAAAAGAAGAAAAAGATATCTTGTGTATTGTGAGGACTTCAGGTGCAATGGAATTTAGGAACAATGGCAGATTATCTGACACTCACAGGAAAGTAGCGCCTAGTAGTATCAATTGGATTGCTATTTTATTCTGTTTTCTCATGTTTTGAACACCTAACAATTTCCTGCCAGAGACTTTTTAGATCTAGTCTTTCCTCACCTTTTTAGAGTCTGAAACGAGCTTCAGAATTTTGTCATAGCTGTATCACCTGCTTAAAACTGTATTTCTATTGGATTAGACTCCTTTGAAAAGATTTTGTACTTCTTCCTACTTTCCAGTGGGAAATATTCCAAGGTTCAATTTGTTTGTTATTCAGCAGTATATTTATTCTTCAGCACTTGGCTTTTCGTTTTCTGTTCCAGCATTTGCAGACCTTAACTGTATCCACCCACGGTTCCTTTGCAGTTTGGCTTTCATTGGTTTTTGATATAATTCTGCTTACTCTGGGAGTATCTTACTCAGCATGTAGGATCACTAATAGTGAGGACAGAAAATATTTCTCCAAAGAAGGATGGCAAAAATAAGTCTACATATACCTGGCCAATTAAACATATATATATATTATACCTGGTCCTTAGACAGCTGTGTAAGGATTATACTTCCTAATTTTATTCTGAAAGTGCATCAATTTCCCAAAACTCTAATAAAACAGCTTTGTGCCTTAGTTTTTTGGAGTTTTTTTGCAATCCTGCTGAAACATTGCCTCACTTACTAAACTGGTGGTGTTCCCAGTAGCTGCTGGGTGTCACACTGCTCATTGCCTGCATAAGGTTGCCTACCTCATCTTTGCATCTTGCTACAAGAGCGAGACTGGTGTATCTCACCTAAGAGAAAGTCTTGTTAGCACAGGCAGAATGAAGGGGCATGGCTGTGACTACGTGACACCACAGATACCCCATGTATTGGTTTTGCAAGGTCTGTTCTTTGGTAGCAGGAGGGCCACAGAGGTGACTTCTGTGAGAAGCTGCCAGAAGCTTCCACCATGTCCGGCAGAGCCAATTCCTGATGGTTCTGAAGATGGGCATGCTGCTGGCCAAGGCTGGGCCAACTAAAGATGGTGGTGATGCCTCTGTGTTAACATATTTAAGAAGAAATCATAACAAAGGTTGTTGTGCAGTTTTAATTCCAGCCACAGAAGAGTAGAGTGAGAATATGTGAGCAGAACAACATGGAGACACCAAGGTCAGTGGGGAAGGAGGGGCAGGAGGTGCTCCAGGCTCTGGAACTGCGATTCCTCTGCAGGCCGTGGTGAGTATGCAGGCTGTCCCCCTGCAGCACATGGAGGTCCATGGTGGTGCAGAGATCAACCTGCAGCCTGTGGAAGAGGAGCCCCGTATCGGAGTGGGTGGATATTTGGGAGGAGGCTGTTACCCCATGGTAGACCTGTGGAGAGAAGGACTCTGCTTCTAAGCTGGAGCAGCCTGTCCTTGAAGAACTGCACCCCATGGAAGAGTGACCAATACTACAGCAGTTTTGGGAGGATTATTGCTCATGGGATGGACTCACATTGCGGCAGTTCACAGGGAGCTCTTTCTCATGAGATGGACTCATGTCGGTGAAGTTCATGGGGAACTGTCTCCCACGGGAGGGACCCCATGGTGCAGCACGGGAAGGCCTCCTTTTCCTGAGCAACATGAGAAGCCTGGAGTGATGATCTGACCATAAACCCCATTCACTGCCTCCATATGCTCTTGGGGCAGGAGGTAGAGCTGGAAGGGAGGGGGGATGGGAAGGTGTTTTTAAGGGCTTATTTTATTTATCATGATCCTGCTCTGATTTCTTCAGTAATAAATTTCCTTTATATCTCTAAGTCAAGCCTGTTTTGCCCTTGATGGTATTTAATGAGCGATCTCTCCCAGTCCTTATCTCAACTCATGAGCCCTTCATTAAATTTTCCCTCCTCTGTCCATCTGCAGAGAGGAGTGAGCAAGTGGCTTTCATGGGTGCCTGGCATCCAGCCAGCATCAACCTGTGACACCCCAACAGGAATATTCTCCTGGTGGTACTTTTTGCAGTGTAATCTATGTCAGTCATGCCTCATACAAATGACCCCCACCCAAATCAGGAAGAGTGAAATATTCAAAGGCAGTTTAAACTTTGTATTTCGGATAAACATTAATCTGCCTGTGGCCTTGGAGTGCACTGGTTATGGTTTGGCTGGGTGGCAGGGTCTGTATTCAAGAGAAGCAGAGCAAATCCGTGGAGAACTGGAAAGAGTTTTGAAAGTCTTATTCACTGTAGATGGGTTTGTTATACAGGAATAAGTAATTTTTAGCTAAGTGTATTAGGTCTCCCAAGTGATTTGCATGTATAATCAAATGAAAAGACCTCTGAAATATTGAAACTCTAGATGAGAAAAGTGAAATTCTATTAAGAAAGAAAGAACCTCTGCATTTATAGCACATTCAGTGAACATATCAGACTATAAATTTAATGCAATACAGCAACGCTCATCTTATTTTAAAGGTAATTATATAGAAAAAGGGGCATTTAAAATGTATAAGTAGAGGCTTTTTTTTTGCACTCATACAGCATATAATTAACAAAGTGCTTTAAACCTATTCATAAAAGAAAGTAATAAAGCACTTGTAAATAATGGCAGTCTCATATTCTTTACAGTTAAATATCAATAATCAGAATGTCTTTTTTATACCTGGTTGTAAAACTACATTTTTGACATATTAAGTACAAGCAGGTATTACTAGTGTGACATTTCAATTTTCTAGAGATTTAGACATATTCATATAAAAAAGGTTACAAAATGAAGAACTATAGCTATAGAAAGCTGGAATGCTTGCAAATTAAATCAATACTCTGCCTGCAAAACACAAAGCGATAACAGAAAAGTGAAGTTGCAGAACATTTCACAGCAGAATTAAAAGGTGTAGGTGTTCAGACCTTAAAATACTAAACCGTAGGTGCAGAAAAAGAGAACGAGAGAACTACAAAGGAAAGTACCAAAGCTTGTAGTATTGTACAGATCGATTAATAATGATTTATTTTGCAGCAGTTTCTGAATCCTCAGAAGATACCTTTGAAAAACAAACCTGGATTTCTCCAATGCTCATGTGTTACACAGTGTTTTAGAAGCAAACACTTCTCAGAAATAAGTGGGAAGGGGAAAATATGGAGAGGTTAAAGAACATATGAAGAAAAAATAATAAAGGAAAAGAGATTAGATCACAAGTGATTGTTGGTTGATTTTGGGTTGATTTTATTTCTTTTTTTCTTCTTCCTCACCTCAGTCTTTGAGAGCCTTTTTTGCAGAGCAGATCTCTGTTCTGGCACATGCCATTTTGAATAGCCGGAATGCAGGGTGCTCCCAATAGATTATTCTGTGTTTGACCTTGTAGGGGTGTACAGCTGGCTACAATAAAAGTCCTACCACAGCAATAGAGACTGGACTAGATTGAATATTACAGGTGTGGAATAAATTCAGATGAAATTAGTTAGAGTTAAGTTTTTTCCCCTCTGCTCTGAATGCATTTAAATTTCAATGTTTAGGAACATCTCAGCTGAAATTAAGCTCCAGTTGCCATTGCTACATTTCAGACACTGCATCTTTAGAACCACATTTTATGTTGCACCTAACCTTAGATATTCAGACTGATTCAAAGTAAGCTGAATATATAGATTCTTATTAAAATGTCGTGGTTTAACCCCAGGTGTCAAGCAAGTCCCAGGGAGCTCTTGCTCACTCCACCACCAGCAGGATGGGGAAGGGAATAGGATAAGTGCAAAAACTTGTGGCTTGAGATAAAGACAGTTTTATAGATAGAGTAAAAGCTATGCATGCAAGCAAAACAAAACAAGGAATTAAGTCACTGCTTCCCAAGGGCAGGCAGGTGTTCAGCTATCTCCAGGAAAGGAGGGCTTTCTCTTGTGTAACAGTTACCTGTGAGCAAAAATGCCATCACTCTGGATGTCCCCCCCTTTCTTCTTCTCCTCTCAGCTGTATATGCTCAGCAGATGCTATATGGCTTGGGATATCCCCAAGGCCAGCTGGAGTAGCTGTCGTCTGTGTCTCCTCTCAGCATTTTGAGCACCCCCAGCCTACTCTCTGGCAGGGTGGTATGAGAAGCAGAAAAGGCCTTGGCTCTGCGTAAGCACCCCTCAGCTGTAGCAAAAACTTCTCTATATTATCAACCCTGTGTTCAGCACAAATCCAAAAAACCCCACAGAACTGTACCAGCCACTGAGAGGAAAATGAACTATGTTCCATTCAAAACCAGGATGTAGAATGATTAAAAATATTTTAAAATATAATCTTGATTTTATATTAAAAATAGAAATGTTTTTCCTGCATGAACTAGATGTTCAATGTCAAAGAATATATTACCATAGATAAAGTTTTCCAAAGGCATTGTTTTCCTGTTAATACCACTAAAATTTCTTCCTCATGTTTCTAGCTAAAAGGTAATTATATCTGAACAGTCTTCTATATTGTATTTAAGACACTGCATATGTAGAAACAAGATATTGCTCAGATAGATACTTCTATATCTACATAAAAATAGATCCTATTTATCTATTTACACATATATACATACACACATCTGCATGAATACTTTTCAGGGTACATTAAAACAAAGTAATTAAAATAACTAAACAAAAATTTTTGCTTTCCAGATTTATTTTATGACAAAAGAAGCACTGGTTATTTTATGAGAGTTAACAAGCACTTTTGAAAGGCAAAAGGCAAATTCCCTTTACTCTTCCAAATTTTCATAGCTGGACCAGAGGTAGATTAGATCAGAATGTATCTTCCAGATACTCTTCTCTGTCTTTCTTGACCATGGAGGAAGACTAGATTAAGTGTAGCTAAGTCCAGACTGTAGGTGGACAATGTGAGATGTCCCAGGTCTTGGTCTTTCACTTACACAGTCTAGTGACCCGGCTGGATGTAACCAAGTTTCCCTGCTGTCTACACGCTCACTTTTCCTTTCCAGGCAAATCCAGGAACAAGGGGAATGTTGGTGAAACCTGCAACACAGAATATTGGTGCAACCATGCCTGACAGTCTAGACACTTCCTAAATTCCTCTAAGGAACCCCACATAGAGACTTAAAATTGGATGGAATCAATCCAGTCTTTAGTCTTTTAATAGAAAAATTAAAATAATATTTGCTCTTATGTTGAGTTTATAGGGGGTTCTTTGAGTTCTTTCCTGTATACACCTCAAGATGACTTTCCTCGTGCAAAATATCTGTCCTAAGACTAGAGAAATAACTCTCCTCTGCCTGTATGTAGTTCAAATTCACAATATTGCTCCTTCAGATCACCCAGTGGGTCATTGCCGATGCTTATAAGGGTAGAAAAGGAGCTTTCAGTCAGTAACTGTGGACAGGCAGAAAATTTAAAGAAACATTTTATTGAGGTTTTGGAACTTAAACTTCTGGATCAATGTGGAATCAGCACTAGAAAATCCTTCCCTGTGGCAAAATCTGCTGGTACATCTGATTCCTCTTTTTGCTTCATTTCCATGCTGGAATGAAGAAAACTGAAACAAATGAACAAATTTCATTTTGATGCCAAATTAGCATCCCTGCAATGTGGGGAGGATCTGAAAAAGCAGAAATCTGGTCTATAGTGAGAAGATTCAGACTTCTCTAACACTCAACTCAATCAGACTTTTGAGCTGAAGTTCCCCTGTGCTTGCAAATGAAGAGAAACTGAGAGAATACAAGTCAGGTGACTGAAGTGTAAGTCCTACATGAATACAAAAAGCCATGCAAACTAAACTCTTTGAATCTATAGGTTAAAGAATACCTGTGTGGGGAAGTTGTTCCTATTTTTCTGTCTCATCTTTTTAAAAATTTTTTAATTAAAGCTATCAAACATATTTGGAATTGCTGTAATTATCAGCGATTACACAATGAAAGTGCATACCTATTTCAAAGACATCACTACTACTTTATGAATTCAATCATGATGGTGAGATATGGGATTATTCAACTGGTAACCCAATGACTAGTCCTATTTTTTTTTTTCCATTCCAAAGGGTAATTTATTCATGGGATGGGAATCTTTGTCTGCGTTTTGAAATCAAACCTTGAAAATGTGAAGCAAACTGCTCATGTTGATATTCATGATTTGGGAATTGAAAGCTGTTTGTTCTTTCAGTCCCCTAAAAGTTGAATTTAATATTTTATTAAATCTGCCATAGTAATTTCCGTGTTTGAACAGTGAACAAACATTAAAGAAAAATGACATAGACAATCTTAGGTCCAAAGGCTGAAGGAAGCATGCACACAAGTAAAATATGGAAAAAAAATTAAGCCATTTGAATAATAGAAAATTCATCAGCCATTTCTCTACTATAAAAGAAACAGAACTCTACTTACATTAAGGCTAATTCCCTAGCGTGACTCTGGAAATCTTGTTCTTTTCACTGTACTTGGATGTAAAGCTATTTAAGAAAGTAACTTACGACTTCACTGTTGTGCAGTATGACACTGTTTCTACAAAAATCACCATTTCAGTAACTTGTTCCAGGAGAAATCCAATGAGCTAAACATCTTGAGTTACTAATTTTTACCCCTTCAACCACCATGACAAGTGTTTCTTGAACCTTGCTTAAAAGTTCTCTCATCTTTGCAGGGCACCTGGAAGCTTACCAAATTCAGGCTATTTTGAGCTGTGAGTGGGTGGGAGGTAGTCAAATGAGGATGGGATTATCATGTTTGATGGATTATTGTGATGGCAAGAAAGACCCAGCTAATCACAGCATAACTACTGGCCTGGGCTGAGGTGTAAAGGCAAATGTGGTTTTATCAAAATATGATCAGTGGCAGCATAGAAGTAACTTGGCAAATTATAAGAAGTGATGTGTTTACAGGAAACAGACACCAGCAGGATTAAAGAAATAGAGTAAATGCTGGACACTAATGGATAAAATAAAATAATGCTGTGTATGTATCAATAAGAAAACTAGGCAGTGACTTTTAGTGTGAATATCTTCACAGAGTGAAGTGAAATATGAGAAGGGAATGGCAAAATCAGTGATTAGATGCTGAACTCAGACAAATTCAATTCAGAAAGGAGAAGCTATATTGAATGGGAAGAATGATACATGCAAATTGTTGCAGGCAGTTGTCTAATTACAAAAATAATTACCTTAATGGAAATTTGCCATTTTTGGACTGTGAGGTATGAGGAACACATCAAGAGACCCATTGGTCTCTTTTGACAGTAAATTTTACCAATATACTACAAAATAAACATCTCTGTTGTTCTTTTCAAGTCCCTTATCTCAGGGTTCAGGGGAGGCTGTTAAAATATAGAATTTATTCTTATTCTAATTATTTTTCTAAATGTTTCAGCAATGAAAAATTTCTACCCATAAATATGACAATTCATATTCAGGCCTCATAAGTGGTACTCTGCCAAGATCGAAGAAATACAGGTGTTACTGCTTGCTGCTGTTTCAGAGTCAGTAAACTCAGGAAGGCATCTGTAGTTCTGCTTACCTTCTTGTGAAGAATAAGGGAAATATATATACATATATATTACGAAGTACTATAAATCAATACAGATGATGATTTAATACTAATAATACAAATACATATAGTTAAACTAACTGATGCTATTATGGAAATCAGTCAGAACTGCAAGTGTGGCAGAAAATATGCTTCTGTAGAAGACACACAAGATTCTTTAGAATAAGAGTGGATAAGATGGTAATTGCAAAAAGGATACCTGGTTATTGTGAGAAAAACAAGAGGCTTATTTTTAGAAGATCTGAAATGAAGGATTAAGTCTAGTACAAAATTTCATATCTTATAGAAGAAGAAGGATGAAGCAGGCAGTGTTTTCTGGGGGAAGGGATACTGTTGTAGAGGCACGCCAAGAAAGAAGGAAACTGTCTTTCCTTAACAGTTGTAGGCAGAATTTGTACCAGAGCCATGATACTAAGGCTGAATCACTAGAGGATGTGTTTAAAACAGCTTGGTCTATTCAAGTTTAGAAGAGCTGATGAACTGTAGTTTCAGTAGGGAGGAAAAAAAAAAAAGGATAAAAAAAAGAAGACAAGCAAAATTATAGCAAGGCTGGGGCAAGAGGGCCATATGCTGACTTTCTGAGTAGCCGTTTATGTGATAGTAAAGGTAAGAAGCTTTTGCCACTTATTTTTTGCTACTCTTTTATTACATGTGCATGTGGAAAGAAGGCAGGATGGTATTAAACTGACATCCTGCCCCAACTGCCAGAATGTCTTGTTATGGCTTCAAAGACTGGATTCACACAGCAGAAGGCACTGTCTGCTTTACTCAGTTGCACACTAGTAAGGGCTCTTATACAGCCTGTGGGAAACCTGGGCTCAAACTCCTCTTCTGCTGTTTGAAGAAATGTAAGTCTTTTTCATTTCTATGGTAAGAAGAAACTCAATTGCCAGACTGCAGGGTATTTTGAAATGGAGAACTTCTCAGTCTCTTCTGTTAGTTCTTTTTCACTTCACATGTCATACTTAAATGTTCTTCGAGTTAGAGCAAAAATAGCTATCTGGTTCCTTGAGCACCTGCCTGGAAGATGGAGAACCTGAGGTTTTTGGTGCTGTTTGACTTAATGATAAACACAAACAGGCTCTGTGTTCACTTGCTCTCACCCCTGCATGTGTGGGCCTTGGTGCTTCTCTCACTAGGGCTGTTGTTCAAGGCTGCACCACTGATGTTCCCAAAGGGGGAACTTGTTGATGACATGCAAGGGTGAAACCACTTGATGGCATTCAAACTGTATCTCTGGCCAAAGAAAATTGCTGGTAAAGTTTATTTTGCACATGTGGAACACACTTTGGACCCTGGTTTGCAAGTGCCAGCTATGTTCACCGGCTTACCAGCTCTTGCATGTCTGCCTGTTGCTCATTCTTTCTCCAGTCTGACTCCTAATCTCTATAGACCAGATTTTTTTTTTGGTGTTAAATTCTGTCTTCTTTTGATCCTGTCTCTATGGTTATGTCTTTCTCAAAATGACCTGACTTTGTTTCTGTGATTGCTATTTGCAGTACAAGTCTCCTGAAAACCAGCAGGCTCTGAAGTTATCACTACTATTTTTGATAAACAGCCCTCACATATTGATGGAAAGATCCAGGGGTGATTGCAAAAGCAATATCTCTAATCTATTGAGGTTTCACTTGTTTTTCTTTGAAGTAGTTACCAATTCCTAGGATGTAAAAAAGTTTATTATGAAAAATTTGAACTGACTATACCAGTCTAATAAACTATTCCTGCTTCATCTTTCATTCTATGTAGAAATCAAATTGCAGATCTTTGTCAGAAATGAGTTATTTCAGCAGGGTGCAGAACAATAATTATTCATGCCAGGACTGCGGTGATAGACATTACTCATAACGACTCAAATTAATCATACGGCATATGATTGATGATGAGTACATCAAATTGTGTGGTGTGGACACATGAGGACTGTGGATATTGCTAAACATGTCTTTGATCCAAAATCAGAGGCGACTTTTTGAAAGAGGTCAAATCATCTGACTATTTTGTTTAGTCATTAATATGGATCTACATAGCAAATAAAGGCAATCAAAGTCACTTAATTTTACAATGACAACTTTAAAATCCCTCAAAGAAGAGCCTAGAAACTTTACTGCTTTGCCATAGAATATTGCCAGTGAAACATGCCTGGATGCCAACATAAGATTGTGTGCTTAAGATCTGTATAGGGGTCTTAAGATTTTACAAGTGATTTCTCAAGTCAAAGGGAAATTAAAAAAATAAAGACAAAAGTAAAACTAGCTCCCCACTTTAGGATTATCTTGATTAGGTAGAAGTATTTGAATTTCCCTCTTTTGAGGCTTTTTTTTCCTTAGCCACATGTTGTTAACTGATACTGCAGGGTCACATTGATGTCTAGGTTTATCTGTCCTCATTGAAGCACTGCGTCTCCACACTGTCTCCATAGATTTTGAGTTTGACACAGGATGGAGAATAAAGACTTTCCACTTAGAACTCCTTTCTTTTTTATGTCCTCTGCACACATGAGGAGAGTGTGAAAATAATCTTGGCTCTCACTCCTCAACACGGCAGTGAGCTGAGCTGAGCTGGCAGGGGTGGTAAATAATCTATACTACAGAGCATTTGCAGGTTACTTTCTTTCTGGAGCAAGTAGGCAGTCGAGGCTGAGAAAGGGATGGAACTCTCTGATCCACAATTTCTTCCCCAGCTTGCTCTGGAGGTGCTGTAACTACTTCCTGTCCCAGACATGGGCAATTGAACACAGGCTCAATTTGGCCCTCAATAAAGAAGAAATCATGAGTCTGAGAAAAATTGTTCCATTTCATGAACCAATTTTCTCATGAGAAGACACAGCATATCCACAGAATTTCTGCAAACAGCATAGAAGACAGATGTATATTATCTGTGATGAGAGGAAATGGCTGAATTGCTTATTGCAAAAAAATTAGCTTCCTTGATGACTCATTATTTCAAAAATTGCCTGTCAACTTAATAAGCGGACTTTATTATTATTATTGTCATCATTTATTACTTCTATTACAGTAGCATTCAGGGGCTGTAGTCAAAAACTGGGGTTTCATTGTGCTAAGCACCATGTACAAATAAAATCTCTGATGGTCTCTGCCCCAGGAAGCTTACTATTTTGAATCCCCAAATTGCAAAATTTTGAGCATATCTTTTATTTCAAGTCTTCGGGTATGTATTTTAGCAAATAAACTGTTGACAATTTTTTTCCCTTAAAGGATTATTTTATTTTAAAAGCAGAGGAAATATCTGAAAAAGATAAAACCATTAAAAAGGATCCAAATTGGTATTTGTCCTTAGCAGACAGTGTCATATTAATGTGCATTATGAACTCTGATTAAGAAACTTGCACAACTAGTAAAAGTACTGACATTCAATTCATTAGTTCCAAATCTTTAAGAGATACAGAAATGGATAATAATTTATCCATTATAATAAAATAATTAATTTAGGTTGTCAAAACACACATGATCAGTATCTGTGTGTGTGTATATATATATATATATATATAAGATACATTTGGTAAGTCTTAAGTTCATAGAATCATAGAATAGATTGGAAGGGACCTTAAAAATCATCTAATTTTTACCCCTATGACATGGGCAGGGACACCTTCCACTAGACCAGGTTGCTCAGAGCCCCATCCAACCTGGCCTTGAGCACTCGCAGGGATGGGGCAGACACAGCTTCTCTGGGCAACCTGTTCCAGTGCCTCACCACCCTCACAGTAAAGAATTTGTTCCTAATATCTAATCTAAACCTACTCTCTTTCAGTCTGAAGTCATTCTCCCTTGTCCTGTCACTCCAGGCCCATGTAAAAAGCCTCTTTCTGTTTTTCTTGGAGGTTCTCTTCAGGCTGCAAATAGGTCACCCCAAAGCCTTCTCTTCTGCAGGCTGAACAAGCCCAATTCTCTCTTCCTTTCCTCATAGGACAGGTGCTCCATCCCTCGGATCATCTGGGTGGTCCCTCCTCTGGACTCACTCCTTCCTGTCCTTCCTGTGCTGGGACCCCAGAGCTGGATGCAGCACTGCAGGTGGGGTCTCACCACAGCAGAGCAGAGGGGCAGAATCCCCTCCCTCTCCCTGCTGCCCACGCTGCTCTGGATGCAGCCCAGGGCACACTTGGCTCTCTGGGCTGGGAGTGCACGTGGCTGGGTCATGTCCAGCCTCTCATCCAGCAGCACCCCCAAGTCCTTCTGGGCAGGGCTGCTCTCCATCTGTTCATCCCCAGCCTGTGCTGATACTGGGGGTTGTCCTGACCCAGGTGCAGCACCAGCACTTGGTCTTGTTAAAACTCATGAGAATCCCATGTGCCCACTTCTCAAGCTTGTTCATCCCCCTGGAGGGCATCCCATCCTTCAGGTGTGTCAACCACACCACACAGCTTGGTGTCACCTGCAAACTTGCTGAGGGTGCGCTCAATCCCTCTATGTCATTGATGAAGATATTAAATAACAGTGGTCCCAATATGTACCCCAGAGGGGCACCACTTGACACTGATGTCCATTGGTACTCTGAATCACTGGCCACTGTTCTCTGGAGGTAACCTTCCAATCAATTCCTTATCCATCTAACAGTTCATCCATTTAATCTATCTGTCTTTCTTAACAAAGATTTTTTTTAGCACTATCATATTAAAAATATAGCATTAAATGAAGGCACTCAGTACTGGGACCAGCAGAGAAATGATTTACCAACCATTAGATATAGGAAAAAAACCCCTGACATTTTAATAGATGCTGAATAATAAGCAAATCATTAGGTATTGTGTCATGATGGCTTTACAGCTTTACCTGTATTTTTAGTAGTAACTATATCTCCATAACTCCCACTTTCGTATCTTGTCCATTATTTTTTCCTACTTAATTTGGCAACTCTAATTGACGATAATTTCAGAGTCATTGTAGCTTCTTAAAGTAATTCATATCACATTCACCTAGCAGTATGAGCTGCCCACTCCTTGTATTTCAATGAAGCTTTTCAAAGAGAACATTTTGTTAGGACTTTATTCACCACTTAATTTAGCGTGCTTAAAAATCATCTTGATAGTCTATAGAAATAATGGTACACCAGTGTTAAAACAGTCTATTGGCAGAAGTGGAACCACGGTTATTTGCCTCAGGCCTGAATTTAACATTTTCCTTTGATATTAGTCTAATTTGATGTTGGGTAGTCTATTTCTTAAAAACGTAGAATTCAAAATCCCACAGGAAGAAGTTATTCAGTATTGTCTCCTGGAATGTGAAAATGTGATGTTTTTAAGTCAAAATTTAAGAGCTGATTTTACATCTACTTTATATTCCTGTATAGTAGACTATCAAAGCTTGTTTTGTGGCATTTCCTAGGTGCAAATGAGCAAAAACTCCTAAGACTGGTGATTTATAATTTTCTAGACTTTAATTAACTTTTAATTAGCATTCCAACTCTGGAGCATAATTTTCTCTTGGTCTTTCTTAAAGGCTATTGCTAATTCCAGTCAATTACACATATTTTTGTTCAATTGGCTTTTCTTAGTGAAGTGTCATTTACTTATAAAATTAACTGCCCTGTCCCATAAAATTCACTGCAAAACAACACATTGTGCATCACCCACCTGCCCAAGGTAGTGCCACAGACTTCATGTAAAAGTGAGAATGGAACCTTACAACTTTAAAAGGCTTTCATACCAGTATCTTAAATGCCTGGAGATTTTCTCCAGTGTGGCTTTTTAATAAGCAGGGGAAGGAAAATGCTCAGAAATCAGTTCAGAAACTGAGAATTAGTTCTGGTCTGTAGTGTTGCTCCTGTGTAGTGTTGCTCCAGTGTGCATTAGCTACATATTTGCTGCTATATTTAAACATCAAATTATGGTGAATGTGTTTATTTCTTGGCGTCTGAAGGGCAACCATATAATTCTGGTATACATATTAGAAAATTGTTTTCCAGGTTTTTTTCCAGTAAAAGTAACCCCCTTTCCAAGTATTTCTGACTATCTTTTTATCTGTGCTTCTCAATTAGTTTTGAAGGATGTCATTGTGTACCCTCAGTCTGGGAAGTGAAGTAATCAGGTAATATTCAGAATCACTGGGCTGTGTAATCTGATTATGAATGTTTACCTTGTGATTCTGCCATAGAGGAGAATCAAAGATGTGGGAAGGACACACAGAGAAAAATACCAAAATGAGCTCTCAGAAGCTTATCCTTTCGAAATGCATATTCTTAACTCAAGCCAAGTTTGCAAAAACAGAGATTAAAAATAACAATCCTTTTGTGCTTCACAGTAAAGCTTCTCTTTTAGAGAACATAACAGATCAGGTAAGTAATTCTTCTTTGTATTTTCTGCTTAAGCTTGCTCAAAGCTATTTTATGAAATGTGAAGCTACCATATGGGAATGAATCAAAGTATTTGGAAGAAATTTTGGTGAAATCTTTTGGGCAGGTGGCTACTGGCCAAGCAATCAGTTCTATGAAGCACTGAGATTGCATAATGATGTACAGCAGTAGCAGAAGAATGTTAGATTTTTGTGCTCACAGTGGCTCTGTAAGAGAGAAAGACTAGGGATAAATTGGAAAAGTGTTAAAATGATGATTTAGAGACAATGAGAAAAATCTAAAGATCTCATAAAAGCCATAGGCTACGTAAGGATTAGATGGAGATTAAGAGTTGGAGAATATGAACGTCTGGTGTAAAAAAGCTTCCTCAGACGTATGAGCTCCTAAAGTTATTCTGAAGATTAACCTGCATTCATGACAATAGTATATCTTCTGGGAGGTCATCTCAGGTGCTAAAAATACCTTGAAATCAGTAGATCTTTTTAATAAAAAATTATGTGTTTTTGAATAATATCAAGAAAACTAGACTGAGGAGAAGCTATTAAGGTTTGTTTATAGGCTACAAGTTCCCATATCTACCAGTGATACCAGTGATGATTCAGTTACCCTCTTACACAAAAACAATTTACAAAGTTCTATTTTTGTCATAGAACCTGACGGTATTTTTATAGGGTGGCTATGATTCAAGACAGTATGCATCTTGCCATCAGCAAGTGAAGGCAAAGTGGGTGGGAGAGAGGAGGGAAGGGGACGAGCTGTCATTCATTCCTTTATTCACTGAGTGTAACATAGGGCAAGAAAGAAGCAAGAAGGAACCATGGTTCTGTGATATGAGTGCAAATCCAGTAATTTCTGGGATGGTTCCTTGTATGCTGCAAAATGCACTAAGATTTGCCAAATTTACGAGTCTGACCCTATCCCGCAGCTCACAACATCTATACCAGGGATACGTACAATACACTACTGAGTGTCCTGCTTATAGTTTCCGGCTAATTACATGGTCCAAAAGTGCCAGGAAAGCTTTGTGTTATCTGAAGTTTCACATATAGTAAAACAAAAATGTGCGACATCTGTTGTGACTCATGCCTACCTGGTTTAGGCTGCATTGAAACCCCTCATGAGAAAAACCCTGCAACCTTGACAGTCTGGACGAAGCCTAGATGCCAGGCAAGTCTAAATGCAGTTTGTATTTCCGTAGTTATTGCAAAAAAATCTTATGGTCATTTCCTTCCACTGAAGTTCTGATGACTGACAAATGCTCTGTTTGCTCCAAGATTGCCTCTTCCTCCTTGGGAAGAGATAGTGCAGCTGCATACAGCTGAGACTTCATTTGTTTGAAATCACTTCAAGGTCTTCTCCTGTGCTGGCTAATTTCTTAATGCCTGCAAATTCCATTCTCTCATGGAGGCCTCACTAATAATAGTTTTTTATATATTACTTTTATTTTCTGCAGGTACATACCAGCTCAGGAAGGATGGATTTCAGTGGGAAGTAATCTTTGCCCTTTGGTAGTCTAAGGTTTTCATTGCTGACTTGTGTTCACCAATCCTTTCCAAGATTTCTATGAACCGTCTTGAATTCTATTAAATGTAACACATTAGAATATCCTGAACCTGGCATTTGATTAAGGGGTGCCATTGTAAATAATTACCTTTTACAAATTATTAAAGGTGTGAATGCAGAACAAAAACAATTCCAAAAAATCAAGGGAATTGTCTTTCAGAATAAGTACTGCTATAATATTTACTGGACAGGTGTAAATTTTTTGGTCGATATGGGCCTGCATTTTTTGGGTTATTTTACAGCAGCAGCAGTAAAAGAAAGTCATCAGTATAGAGAGGCTGAATCACCAGAAAAGGTGTGAGTGCCTGGACATCTAATCAAAATTTTGAATAGACATGCCAATGAAAAAAAATCTGTCATGTATATCTAGCATTAGGTAGAAGTAAAATAGGTGGAAAAGCAAAATTTCCAGTGTTTGGAAGCATGGATAAATAAGAGAATATGGGAATCTTATGGGTTTTAACACAACCAAGTGCTGGTGCTGCACCTGGGTCAGGACAACCCCCAGTATCAGCACAGGCTGGGGATGAACAGATGGAGAGCAGCCCTGCCCAGAAGGACTTGGGGGNGCAACCTGGTCTAGTGGAAGGTGTCCCTGCCCATGTCATAGGGGTAAAAATTAGATGATTTTTAAGGTCC
>VZTH01010858.1:15830-34168 GCA_013397815.1 Aleadryas rufinucha
AAAGGAAAGGAAAGGAAAGGAAAGGAAAGGAAAGGAAAGGAAAGGAAAGGAAAGGAAAGGAAAGGAAGAAGAAAAGAAAATTCTGTTGTCCGGTTCCCAGACAGACAAAGCCATTGCTCGGAACTGAAGCCTAAAATTGCCCAGTACTGGGATCTGTGTTGCTTGTGCAGTAAGAAAATATCTTTTAAGAAAACCATCTCATAGCTAGAGCTGAACACATCTCTGAGCTGCAGAAGCAGCGAAGCAGTGAAGCAGAGGCCTTACAGGAGCAGTCCCAGCCCAGGCAGTGCCTCCCAGTGCCAAGTGTGCTTTGGCATTAAAGACTTTGTTTCGAGTGAAGCAGGGAAACATTCATGTTCCTCTTTGGACAACTTTCAGTATTCCAGAAGGAAACTTTAAAGTAAAAATTGGAATATAAAATACTGACAGAAAGACAGTGCACTCTGGAAAGCATAAGCCCCATGTCCCTTCAGTCCTTTATTTTATAATCCAGCATTCAGCCAATGCTGGAGCTGCAAATCTGCCCTGACATTTGGGAGCCTCGTGTTTGGTTTGTTTTGACATCATCCCAGCACCATATGCAGAGAGTCTGCTCTTGGCTGCAAAAATCACTGTTTCTGTGATTTCTGAGATATTTTAAAAACTGGCTTGCCCTGACATACAAAAAGAGGCAAGCCACCAGATAAAGATGTGCACCTTCAGAAAAATTCTGGTCTAAATACAGATTTATTATAAAAGAATGACTTAGCAGCAAGGTTGATTTTTTTAAAATGATATGAATCGGTCTTCTTGCTTTATTCAGTGTCATCATGAACTGATGGGACTGGCTGACAATAAGAGAACTGTCTTGAAGCTTTTCCCTTCTCAGTTTGGTGCTAAAAATGTCTTGAAATAAATATAAATAACAACTGCAAAACGAATGTTTGTTATTTCATAACACTGGCAAGAAATAGTAAGCAATAATCCTGGCAAGTAATAATAAACAAATTGAACTCCAAGGATTCAATAATAATCAAAAAACCCAGCATTTGGATATTACATAAAATTTGGATGTTATTATTTAAAAAAGAGGAAAAAAGGAGAAATTGCCTGTAGCTGAAGGAATGACAAGTGAGTGAATAAATTAGCTTAAATGGGCTAAATTATCCTTTTAAATATGGGTTAATATACTTAAGGAACTACAAACTGGAGAAGAATTTTAAGAACAGCAAGTTTTGAACTTCCAATCTAGAACACTCTGTGTTTGATCCTGAGCAAGTTATTGAAGGTGTTGCCACCCACTTCTCAAACTTCAAATACCCACTTCAGACATGTGAGAGTGTTTGTTACTTTTCATCCTTTTCCTCAATGACAGAGACAGTAAATACAAAATTTGTACGAAATTTGAACATCATTTTCCATGCAGGAAAAAGAGAACAGTCCTAAGGTCTTCTGTTCCAGCCTTTTAATGATCTGTATTCTGGTGGGGGTGATTTGCAATTAGCACAGTTACAGTGCAATAACTGTCCCTGAAGATACATCTTGTTTCACCCCTGTGAAATTTAATTAGTAGGTCACCAGTAATCGTGCTGTGAAATGGCTCTCAATTACGTTTTACTCCAAAATCACAGAATCATGGAATGGGTTGGGTTGGAGGGACCTCAAAGCTCATTTTGTCCCACCCCCTGCCATGGGCAGGGACACCTTCCACCAGCCCAGGGTGCTCCAAGCCCCGTCCAACCTGGCCTTGGACACCTCCAGGGATCCAGGGGCAGCCACAGCTTCTCTGGGCACCCTGTGCCAGGGCCTCCCCACCCTCACAGGGAGAACAATTTCTCCCCAGTTTCTAATCTAAATCTCTTCTCTTTAATTTTAAAAGCATCCTCTCTTGTCCTGTCCCTTCATCCCTTGTCCCAGGTCCCTCTCCAGCTCTCTTGGAGCCCTTTCAGGCACTGGAAGGGGCTCTAAGATCTCCCTGGAACCTTCTCCTCTCCAGGGTGGACATTCCCAGCTCTCCCAGCCTGGCTCCAAAGCAGAGGGACTCCAGCCCTCAGGAAATCTCTTCTGTTTCCTACCTGGACCTTTCCACAGCCATCCTCCAGTGCCCATACCCTGACAATAATAAAGAATTAGAAGTTCTTCATGGGATTTTCACTTCCTTTTTTTTTTGTTTTTGTTATCTCAGAACAGCAAGAAGATGCCCATAGAGGAAAAACAAAATCCCAGGATGAGCAAAACAATGTGGATTTTATAAGAATGGAGGATAGGATGGAGAATGGATGTTGAGTTAGGCTTTGGGATGGGGAATTCAGACTTCTCCAGGGATATGTGACCGTTTTTTCACCACTTATGGCTGTTATGGAAGAAGGTGTCATGGCAGCTGGAATGATGGAAGAAGGAGGAGGAAAAGAGTTAAGTCTTGGTCCTTAGAGGTGAGTTTTGCTGACAGCCTCTTTGAGCACAGGGAGTTGCCTCTGAGGAACTGCATGAATCCACATTTCTGGAAAACTGGCAGGAATGGAAGTGGCAGAGTTGACGATGCTGCAGCATCCGAGAAGAAAACCTGGGCTAATGTGACAAAACCCCCAAACCTGAGGAAGTTTTGCTTAAGCTTCGATAAAAGTCTGGTGTTGAGGGAAGCACAGAGTTGTCTGGTTTTGAACAGACAAATTCAGGTAGCAATATGTGTTACCAGGAGGCAAAATTTCCTTAAAAACCTTTAAAAACACATGCCTTGACTTCTCCTTGTACCAGTGAAGAAATAGATCAGTAAAGAAAGAGATTTGCCTGTCATCTTCTGGCTTTGAAGTGCAATGTAACTCTCAACAGGACATGTTTCCAGTCATTAGTTAATTAAAATGAAAATTGAATACGAGATTGAGAAAATAACAAAAACAGGGGGAAATGGGAAAAATGATTAGACAGGAAAAGCTTAGAAGCATGAATTTTTAGTTATCTAATTGTATTAGTTTTATCTGACCTATTTCTCAGCAAACACCCCGCTCTTGAACAGTTCTGCTGGGGGAGATTGCTGAACTGCCAGAGCCGCTTTTCAACCAAACCCCTTTAAATCCATAACAATCAGAGCCAAACCCAGGAGCTGAAGCAGTGGCTTCGTTTCTCTGTGTCAGAACACCTCCATAATTGTGAATCATATTCGAAGCTGACAAGGTAAGTAAACAAAACGAGAATTAGAGCCATAAAGTCTAAACAAAAGCTGCACATTCCCAGCAGCTGGAGCACCACAGCCTCTGCCGCTTTCTCCTTTTCTCTCACAGAGTTGCTGCTGTAATTTTTTGGCGAGGGCTGAGGGAGGTACACGGCAGCCAACATCCTCCCTGGAGGCACGGAGGGTTTACCTGAGTGATGCACATCCCTCCTGCCAGCCTGAGGCCTGGAGCAGCCCGAGCTTCCCTGCTGGATGTCTGCAGGGAAGGGGAACGTGCTCCCAGCTGCTCCACGAGGCTGGTTCCCTGCAGCTGGGGCCAGGAGCCGCAGCTGGGGGAAGTGGCACGGATCGTCAACAATTAAGCGAAGGAATTGTGGCTTTTGAAGCCTCCACCCCCTCAGATGCAAAGAGAAGTCGGGCAGAAATATCATCCTTGCCCCCAAAGGTGCCTGGGAACCTGAGGGAGCAGGTGAGGTGCTGCAGGAGCAGGCTGCAGTGACGTTCACCCCCTGGCATCAGTACCTGGTACCAAAATCTCTCTGGCAGCCCATGAGACGTGAGCCAGGATGTGTGACCCCAGTGCCACCGGGAACAAATCCAGCCCCCAAACCTCAGTGGGACAGAGAAGAGGCAAAGGAGAGGCTGAGCTGTTCTCTTGGCCTTTGGTTAAGCCAAATCATAGAACAGAATTGTTAATTTGGGGAAAGGTCATCAAGTCCAACCATTGACCCGCATTCACCACTAAACCACGTCCTCGAGTGCCACATCCAGAATGTTTTTTCAACAATTCCAGGGGTAGTGACTCCACCACTGTCCTGGGAACTGCATTCCAGTGCTTAACAACCCCTCCCACAAAGAATTTTTCCTAATATCTAACCTTAACTAATTAATTCTAAATGAGAATAGTGAGAAAATATCTTAGTAGCTCCCAATCTGTGCATGAACAGTGGATATTTATTTAAAAAATAGTATTATGGAAAGCTTTTGATTACTACTATCAATTTTGAAACCTCTTTTACCTGGGCTACCAGGTCAGCAGCTTCATGGACAACTTATTTAAGTAGAGAGGAGGATGCACATTGTTGAGCGGATGTTCACTGCAAATATTCCATGCTGGAATCTCACAAAACAATCAGATGTAGACCTAGGAAGTTCCATGCTGGAGTTCAGGTCCTCAGGGGCAGGTCTGGAGGGAAGGGTCCTGCAGGGGAGGTGCTCTAAGGCAGAACTGGGCCATGGGTGGGGAGCACAGCCAGGTTCTGTGCAGACAAAGGGTCAGAGCAGTGGCAGGAAGCTAAAATATACATGGAAATATCAGTGGCTTTTCTTCTAGACATGAATTCTGAGCAGCCTGGTCTAGTGAAGGTGTCCCTGCCCATGGCAGGGGTGGAATGGGATGAGCTTTAAGGCCCTTCCAACACAACCATTCCAATATTCTGTTTGTTACAAGGATTTGATTTGGACAATTTTATTTCAATAAATACATAAATAAAGGAAGGGAACCTTCCATTCAGAAATCTCAAGTTTTTATATGAATATTTCTCTTTGCCATAACGATACCCATAGCAAGGTGTGAAATGCACTGGTGGCAGCTGATGTGTGCATTTCAGCACAACCACACATTGCAAATGGCAACTGTTAATCAGGGGGAGGGGGAAGAAAAAGAGAAATAAAACCTGTTGTAAGCAACATTGGTTTGTGTCTTGTATTGTGTTCTACTTGACACCAATCCCACACGGAATTAAGTTCACGCTGCACATAGAGCACGGGATTAGTCCTGCTGCAGAAAAAAACTCACCCAGCTGAAAGCTGCACGTACCTGGAAAGAGTTTATAACTAGAAATGTCCAAGTGCTTTCAGGCATGAGCTGTTCTGTAAATTAAATTAAGTGTTGCCATTTCCACTTAGTGCTACACAAGGATTAGTACAAATTACTAGGAGAAGGATGCAAATAATGATGAGTGTTGAAAACTTACATGTACCAGGTGAAACTGTAGGCTCAGGGAAGTAAATGTGAGGGTCTTCTTTGGTGGAACAAGAATGTTAATTTCCCTTCCCCTTCCCCTTCCCCTTCCCCTTCCTCCACCCCTTCCTCTTCTCCTTCCTCTCCCCCCCTCCCTTCCCTGGCATTACATTCCAATACCTGACAGAAATAATCTGGGGGACCAGAGCTTGATTATGATTTTCCCTGTAAACCCAAAACGTTTCCATGTATTTATTTAATCCCCATGTATGCTTACCAAAACCAACTGGAAACATTTGGAAATGCAGCCTTCCTTACAATACACAGGATGTTAAGAACGGGAATCTAAAATTGATCTTTTTCAGCTCTGTTCTGTCTTTTCTTCGGGATTTTTTTCCCATTCTGTGCTGTGCATCATCCGATGGTCTCACTGACAATCTGCTGTCTCGCCTCTGGCACTGCAAAATCAAAGAAGAACAAATTTATTCCTGTTTATTTTAGTAACAACAAAACTTTCCACTCCGAGCTCTACATTTTTTACTCTTGAAGGTGATGTATGAAGCAGGAAAAGCAGCTCGACTTTCAGATACTCAACAGAGGTTATGCTGGCAGTAAACAAAATCCTTTCAGACCTCTGCAGGAAGAGAGCTTGATGCAGAATTCACAGGGGAAAAGGTACCTGGAACAGAGGTTGTTATCAACAAAACTGTAGTTCCCAGGTACCTTAAGGAATGTGAATGAAAGATGATATGGAAATACTTGGAATTGCAAATCATTGTTCCGAAGTGTTCTCCTGCTCTGCTGTTTGCAGTATTCCTATCACAGAGCTGTAAATATTTACTCACCCGTTACAAACACAGTAATTATCGTGTTTCCAGTTTCACATGGCAGCTGGAGTTTGCTTTGTGCACACTAAACATATATTGTCATTGTATGTTAATTACATGTGGAGGTGTTCCTTTAAACACGGAAGATTTGCCTAGGATATCACTCAGCAGGGTTCCTATGTCTGAATTCAGAAGAAAAATATGAAACATGGAGTTCTTGGATGTTCCTTGGACCTCAGGGAATGGCTGGAGCTGTGTCAGGGGAGGGGCAGGCTGGAGATCAGGGAAAGGTTCTTCCCCCAGAGGGTGCTGGGCACTGCCCAGGCTCCCCAGGGAATGGGCACGGCCCCGAGGCTGCCAGAGCTCCAGGAGCGTTTGGACAGCGCTGCCAGGGATGCCCAGGGTGGGATTGTTGGGGGGTCTGTGGAGGGTCAGGGTGATCCTTGTGGTTCCCTTCCCACTCAGGACATTCTATTCCCTCATTCCATTATCCCTTCAGTGTGTGAATTGAGCAAAAAAATGATCAGATAAACGCTCAAATCTGATGGAAATTGCATTTGTACCTGTAAAAGGATTTGCTGTTGGAACCATTTCCTGAGAGGAAGAAACGCTTTGCCTGAAGCTACTGTGACACAGACCAAGGTCACCCAGGAGAGAGATTTTGGTCTAAGGGATACATTTTCAGTAGGATATCTTAGATGGGGCAGCAAAACTGCTGAAAAGTCATGAGTTTTTCCCCATTTCTAGGGCTTCAAAATACCTGAGACATTTTTTGCATGGTTTTTTCACACAGGGAACAGTCCTTGAGGATTTCTACTGGAATTAAAGGAGAGCCCTTGTTTTCACTGTGTGCTGTTGTGATTGTAGAGGTTTTCCATACAAAGCTGAAAGAATACAATGCTGTTAATTTAGAAACTGAATAATAGAAATTCCCTTTTTTTCCCTGATTCTTCAACCAGAGCTTCACAGCCCCCCTATATGCTGTTATGTGTGTAAATATGGTTATATGGACCAAACCCACTGGACTATTTTTGACCTTCTGTGCCTCATTCCATGAGAAATCATTTGTATTTTCTATTTCAATATTTCTATATGAGTTTACAAGTGAATTTGCTTTTTCCAAAATGAAACTTGGCAATGGGATCATTGCTTTAGCCAGGATTTATGAATAGACAGCAAAGTGATTTCCTTCTAATAATTTCTTTGGATGTAGATGGTGAAAGAACCCAAAATCCAAACCCCAGAAATTAAAGAGAAGGGAAAATCAACACATGGGCTCACAAAAATATTGGTATAGGCATATAAAATACTGTGGAAGATGATGGGAAATGAAAAATGAGTGGAAGACAAATTTTTAAATCAAAAAAATAGATTTCAAAAGGGTGTTTCAAGCTCTTGAGTAGAAAAAATATTGATTGGAAGAAAAATTAGTGGAAGAACCTTCAATTAGTGAAGAATCATCCACTAGTTCAGCAATTAGGGGGGATAGGTGAGGTCAGTTCAGACCCAAGATCTGACCTCCAGGTCCCCACACATGTCACAGTTATAGACTCTCTTTCAGGGTCTTCACTGGGCCCAGGGAATGCTTTACACTGACAGCTTTATTGCAATTATTTGAAAAAAAAATACTTTAAAAGCAGTTTAAGGGCTCTTTGTTTAAAATCTCAATCAGCTCTAATTCTGACCCGAAGCCACTCCATTCTCTTCTGCAGCAGGACTGCATGAAATAAATGAGTTTCTTTTCACCATTCTTCAGGCTAAGCCCGTCTTCAAAGTGTCCTCATACCCAGGCACAAGAAATGTTTCATCTCAGAAGCTCTCCTTTGACAACTGTGATCCTTTTTTCCTCCTTTCCCCAAATTGGGATTGCTGTGCCAGCACAGGCTGGCCTTTTACACTGCATTCCTCTACCTGGCTGAGCAGAGCAAAGAGCCAGCAGCTCTTGAACTCACTACATCATTCTGAAATGCTGCTCTTATCAGCTTAATGCTGCAATAATTGTTCTTTTTGCCTGTTTGTGCCATGCTGCGTCTCTGACTGCAGGACAATCCCCTGATTTTTCATTCCAATTCTCTGGAAATGTCGCTGGTACAATGTGAGTTATCTCCACTTTATAGCGTCTATCACTCAGAATGAAGTTCAGTATCTGAACCCTGCAGCCTCCAGCACGTTATCAGCTGCCATCCAGGTAGGTCAATCATTTATAACACGTTTAACTCCAATCCTTTATTTGCCTTCATAAGTTGCAAGGTCACCTTAAACCCTGGGAAAGGCCTGAAGAGTGGTGGGGAGATGAATGAGCATTCGCTGTTGCCACAGGCTGCTTGTTTCTAAGCAGAGTGGTACCCAAAATGCTAATAAATGGGATCAAAAGGCAAAGAGAGTCAGCAAACTGCTGCACTGGTCACTCAGATCCTTCTGTGCCAGGAGTGTGGGCCAAGGAAATGCCTCTGCAGCTGAGCACCGCTTTGCCCTGGGCTCACAGTTCAGGGAGCAGCTCTCCACAGCTTCCCTGGCTCCTCCCAGGACTCAGGGTAAAGCCAACAGCTTATTAGTTTTAATTTAATGAGAAGCCAAATGTTAACCCCTTGTCACTGTGCTGACAAAGCCATGGGCTTCAGGAGCTAATAATAAACAAAGCTGTATTGACAATGAAATAGCATATTTGTCTTCTTTTCTGCACTGGAGATTGCAGGGTTTGGTGGTTTTTGGGGGAGTTTGGGTTGTTTTGTTGTTTTTTTTTTGTTTTGTGAACATTTTGTACCTGTGCTGGAAAGATGAGAGTTGCAAACTGGCCAGTTTTCCATGAAACTATTTTCTCAAAACTATCGAGAGTAGGTTAATCTACAAAAAGGACAAGAGATCTTAACAAAGCCTGGTATCTCAGCAGCACAATAGGGCTGAAAGTCACTGTGACAGCTGCAAGGTAAGGCACGCTGGAAGGAACAATTGATACATTGATGGGATCTAAATTAACTGTAAGTACTCGGGGAAAAACGTCCCAGCTGTCATTGTGAACAGCCCGGTGGAAATCTCTTCTCGGTGTTCTGCAATGATTAAAACCCAAACAAGATGTTACAAAGTGCTAAGCAGAAAATGGAGCACAGCACTGAAAGTGCTGTAAGGCCATTCTGTAAATCAGTGTGGGAGCTCACCTTGAACCACACGCTCAGTTTTATCACCCCATCTTGAAAAGAATGTATCAGAAATAAAGAATAGGAGCTCTGAAAGTCTGTCTTTTCAGGGAGATGGTTGGGTCAAACCCAGCCTTTGATTTATACCCTGTGCTGTCCCTTTGAAATCAAGTGATTCTCTGGGTTATAAATCACAAGGCAATATGACCTATTTAATTTAGCGAAGGGATGCATGAAAATGCTTGTGATGAAGATACACAAACTACAGAGTGCATACTGCAGGCAACAGAGCTTTTCTTTTCCCTGCTGAGCAGCCCTTGCTCTGAGACAACCAGCAATGCATAAAAACAAAACAAATGTACCACTTTTAAACAGAGACAGGCAGCTGATGAAATATATTGTCTTTCCCCAGATTTTGCCACTTAAAAAATAATAATTTGGGGGTACAGGAGTAGAAGAGGAAGAGGTTTAAGCTTCCTAAGCAGATGTAAGGATTGAAAAGTTACGGTAAATTGATTCTGGAAAAATAGAGAGTCATTGAATATCCTGAGTCAGAAAGGACCCACGGGGGTCATGGAGTACAGGAGATCCCAACAATCCTGCCCTGGGTCTCGAAATGAAACTCAAAGGAAGGTACAGGGACTGGGGAACAAAGGACATCACATCACTGATTCAGAATGCAAAGGTAAGGCCAGGGAGGGATGAATAAAACCCCAATCACGAGGTGATAACCAGGGTGACCTGGCATGGAGAACAATGTTCAGCAGCTCCACAGAGTCATAGGCAACATCCTGTGCTCAGACAGGGAAAAGCCTCCAGTTCCTGCCACAGCTGTGTTGTGGCAGCAAAGAGACACAGAGCAGAGCAGTCGGTGTCTCTGGCTGGGCTTTGAGCAGCCTCTGCAGCCCGTGTTTGCACTGCTTTGTAGCCAGTGCAAGGCAGAATATTTCAGCACTAATTAGAAGTCTGTGTGCTCCTGTGTTTGAACAGAGTCAGAAGCTCTCTCTAGTAAGGCAGAAGGAGCTGGTTATTAGTAATGAAAGCTGATCACAGAGGGAGATACTCAGCCTGTGAATCTAATTCATAACGGGCAGGAGAGCAGGATTTCAGCAGGGGAGAAAAGGAACATTTCATTCTCTTGTCACATGTCCCGGCAGGGGAGAAAGCCCAAATGGAGCATGTCACGGAGCCTCTGCAGCCCTGTGCTGGATGATGTGATCTACCAGAGACAAGAGCTATTTGGGGAGAGAAAACAAAGATAAAACCTCCACAGACTGGTCTCTCCTGGTTTGGGTAACAGATGCTCTGACCCATTTATAACGATGGTTCCCGTTCCTGTTTCCACTGAGCCAGGGCAGAAAGGGACAAGCCACGGCACAAACTTTGCCATCCCACACCACCCCTGTACTTCCCCTTGCCCCATCTGGGAGGGGTCGTTGTTCTCATTGCCTTGGCATGGGTTCCTACAGGGTAAGGAAATGTTTCCCATCTGTGCTAAAGGATAAAGCACCCTGGGTTCCATTTTCACATTCAGTTTAGTATCAGGTAGCTTAAAGTAGAATTTAATAAGGCTGTACATTTTATTTTTCTCCTTGGTTTACTGCTTGGCTAAACTGCTGGATGAAAAGAGCAGCTATCCTGGTTTGGGTTTGGAATCAAGACCGTGCATTTCCTCCCATTTTCCCATTAGGTCTTGGCTCAGCCATTTATTACCCTGACAGGTATATTCATCACCTCAGTGTGTGAACGAGGTTGGAGCTGTGGGCTGTGCAGGACACTTGGGGTGGTCACTGGAGTCACCAGTGTGGCTCACGCCTGCAATGACACCCGCTCTGTAGCTGCAAAGAGGGACAGAACAATTCCCAGCAACTTCGCTTTGCTCAGGGCTCTGCGGGGAGCAAAAGGCAGGAGAAGGGAAGCAGGCTTCCAGATTTAATTAAGGGTGTAGGAAAGAGTTTCTCTTTCCACTGCAGGACTGTGATGTTCTGTCTGTGCAAATGGCCTTGGCTGTCAGGTGAGGATTTGCACGGACTTTATAAACTTTAATGGTGCATTCCCTCGAGGAATTCCTCCAGGAGTGCTGCTCCAGAGGTGAAATAGCCCTTGTGGTGTCCTGAAACACTGTCCCTGGCCAGGGACAATTACATGAGTGCATCTACTGTGTGTGCAGAAAACTGTACTTAGCTATTGCTTGATATCTCCTGGAAAATGGACAATAATGAACATTTCTCATGGTAATTGGTATCTCCCTCGGTAAGGTCACGGAAGGTTTTGCAAGCTGTCTATTAACGGAGCATCTCAGCTGTTCTCACTCAGTGGGAAGCACACTCCACACTGACTTTTTCAGTGTTCAGGAAATATTTTAACTTTTCAGCAGTAGTTTTATGAAGCCAAGCAGAGAAGTTTGCATGACAATAATAATTGCTTCAGTTCCTAAAACCAGAAGCAAGCCTGCCAAAATATTATTAACATCAACACCTCTAAACAACTTCTGTTTTGTCTCTTCCCTTCTCCTTTCTTTGGAACATTTATAAAGAAACCGTGCCATCTTGCATAAAGAAATTATTTTCTTGAGGAGTGTTTTACTGTCTTCAGCACCAGTAATTATGATAAGACCAGAAAGTATTTATCAGTGTTATTACAGTGAACACAGCACTCAGACTGTGACAACTGAGCTCTTGTAGTGAAGTGCAGAGAGAACACACTGGAGCAGGTGCAGACAATAAACCTGGCTGGGTCCACCTCACACTGCTTAAAATTCTTTACAGAACTGCTTTGTGAGTAAGATTTCGGGAGAAACAAGCAAAAGGTGAAAAATCTCCGTTGTAAAAGTTTCAGCACAATTTCTAGAGAGGGCGAGCGTAAAAGTTTACAGTTCCCATAATGGCTTTCCGTGAACCAGACAAACCCTGGAGATTACGGGAAGGCAGGCATGCCAG
Source organism: Aleadryas rufinucha (assembly GCA_013397815.1). NCBI lineage: Eukaryota > Metazoa > Chordata > Aves > Passeriformes > Aleadryas > Aleadryas rufinucha. The sequence continues at coordinate 27,842 of VZTH01010858.1, forward strand.
GGTTATAAATATATTTATAGGAAGCACTGGTGCAGTGAGTAAATGGGCTGTTGCTCCCAGCAGGCTCCCGGGGGTGATCACACAGAGGCTGCACGGCTCCTCCAAGGGCAGGAATCCTGCCTGGCTGTCCCACCCAGCAGGGAGCACTGAACTTTCGGCGGTCTCCGAGAGCGCCCTGCAGCACGAGTGTCGTGCAGACTCTTTCTTCTTGCAGTAAACAACTTCTCCTCCCAGCCAGAGACTCTCTCCCTGTGGATACACAAGCTACACGTGCTCCTTTGTGTCGCTGTAGTAAGCGAGCACGGAGAGAAAACCAACGCAGATTTGGTCCAGGAAGAACAGGTGAAAAAGGTGTCTTTATTTAATTAATTCAGCCCATTTTATACATTAGTATTCTTGCATGGTGTAAGGTCATTGGACCTTAAGCTGTCCACCTTCTGAATTGATTGGTCAGTTCTCCCAACACCCATTCCAAAATATTTCTCTGGTCAGTATCACAACAATTCTACGAACAATCTGCAGGTGCAAAATAGCAAAGTTGGTTTACAAAACCCACATCATTGTTTCTAATGGGTTGCATGGGAAAGGCAGAGCTCTCACGAAATGCTGCAGCCTCACAAAATGCTGCAGAAAGCTGGAAAGTTTCTTTGCTAAAGCTTTTTAGCATCCATACCTTTGGAGATCCTCAGGTGCATCTGAGAAGCAACAAAGCAAGTGGGATGAGATGAGGAACTTTTAGCTCTTTTTGTGACTGTTGTATTGGGATATCATGTGGAAAACGTAGCTAAGCAGGCTAATAGTGTCTGAGTGCTCTTTTTTCCCCCTGATCTCTTTATAGCATCTTTCCTGCATAGAAGTGTCCATATGGTTAGGCATTTATTTCATTTATTTTAACCATCCTAGTTTAAAGCCGGACTCTTTGCCTGGTAGGACTCCAGCTTTTAAGCTCCCTCTGAACTGCCTTCACTGTCAAATTGATGTGAACCAGCGAGCAGAGGATGGGTACCATCCACATCTCACTCTGGACCTGTGGCTGTGCCCTACAGCACTTCAGCTTTGCTTAGAAAGAAAATAAAACTCACATTGCCACAGCCCCAAAAGAAATCTCTTTATACTGCAAGCCTAGACAGAAGGTGCCCACCAGCACTGGTGACTCCCAGGGTGAACAGCTTGGTGTGTTTGTACAGCCAAAAAGAAGTCTCCACATGGCAAAAACCTTCTGGGAGCTGATGGACTACGGGAATTTACTCTCACCAAGCAATAAGATTTTGCCTGCTCGGTGTCAGTGAGTGCTGTCTGGTTCCAGACTGTGTGCAGCTCCTTGGATCTCAATCCCGCTCAGGTGATCCCTCAATATCAAAATTTCCAAAGAGTTGCCTTCTTATCCTGCTGTCCTGTAGCAGAGTATCCTGGGCTCATCCAAAGGAGTGTGGGCAGCAGNCGATTATGAGAAGTTGTTTGTGCTTTTGGACAACATTTTCTGTCTATTTCTTTTCTATCTACAAGGAGACACGAGGAACAGCTTAGTTATCAAAATAAATATGGATTTATTGTGGGAAAATGCTTTTTGGATCCATTTTTGGTAGGACATGGTAAGGGCTGCATTGCTGTATGAACATCTCATAATCTCACAATTATTTATTCTCACCAGAAACCTTTGAAGTGCATTGATATCCCACACATTTTACAAATAAGGAAAAGGCAGGATGAAGTACTTAGAATTAAAAAGCAAAATAAAATTAGATACCATTAAGTCTTTGAAAATCAGAAAGTAGTGTTGCTCCAGATAAACATTAATGGGTCTCATTTAACAAGACAGTGATACTTACATGTCACATGTAGCATTTTCCTAGGAGTTTACTGCTGATAAAGAAGTCACTTCCAAAGCTTTAAGGATATTAATGAGCTACTTTGAAGTGCTTCAGAACTATCTGTGTTAAAATAAAACTCAGCAGATGGGCGGAATATCACGGAAAACTACTGGAGCATGGTGCTTTGTTTTTAATTATTTTTTTTTTTAACCAAAATTGACAATAATGTGAAAATTGTTCTCAAAAGGTGTCGTGTATGTGATAAAGTAGAAAAACTGATTTACCTGTTTCATCCATTGTCTTTCCATATTCTGAACTGGGCTGTCTATGATCAGCCCCATAAATCACAGGCTGCTGCTGTTGGTTTGATGGTTTGGGGTGAGGTACATGGGTTAAAGGTGGCAGCTGCTGTGGTTTAATTTTAGCAGTTTAAAACGGAGGAGGTGTGAATAACTTTGCCCACACAACCCCGCCAACCTGGAAAAAACACCTTGAAGACAGAGTTCTAGGAAGAGCTCAGAAACAAATAGAAGACAAAAAGAAAACTAATTTATGGAGAGTCTTGTTTGCCAAATTAGAGCTGTAAGAAAGGAAAACAGGGCAGAGATGGAGAGATTACATATAGAAAACCCTCTGCAGTTTACAGATCCTCCAAATATCAATAAATCTTTCTGAGTCTGGTTTAAAAAGCACTGTGGTTGTGTGTAATCCTACCTCAGCAAAGCATTCTGGGACAGCATTGAGCCACTTCTCATCCATTAATTTAATTTTTTCCCCAGTCTCTCTCAGTGGACCTCTTTTTGTTCCTTCCTTTTTTGCAGTGGTTGAAGAGATCTGTTCTTAATTAGTATATCAGTAGGGATTTTGCAGGTGAAACTTCTGCAATTCACACATTTGTCTTCTTCAGGAAGGTTATTAGACTCGAGCACAGATCATTTGTCTCCTTTTGCAGGCTCCTGACAAACCATTCTTTGCTCCCGATGGGACTGTGGGAATTGTAATATAGGCAGAAAATTGACCCTGCCTGAGCGAGTCGGGGAGGGGAAGGAACACATTTGCAAACCCTCCTAAAACAAGGCAAACTCCAATTTGCAACATTTAATAAAGCCTGAGAAATTGCCAAGGATAAAGAGAAAAGGAACTCCACTTTCTAGGCCATTAAAACCCAAAAATTATGGCTTAATCTTGAAATAATTTACCTTTGGCGTTGGCATTGCTTCATCCCTTCTGAGAACAGGACATCTGGGTCTTTTCTGCTCTGGGGCTTTGGAAGGGAGACAGTAATTTCTTTTCTTTAGGCTGGCCTTACTGCTGGACAAATGTGGTTACTTTATGCAGGGGATGCTGCTCGTGGACACATTTTGCTGAGGGAAAAGCTCACTAAAGCAATGAGACCTGATGCCTATGGAAATTGGGCTGCTAGGTTGCATTTTCTTCTGTTCTCAGTTTCCTGGGCCTTGTCCTTGACATCTCAGACATGATCAGCATCTGCTATCGCTGAAACTTCTATAACTTGAGTCAAAGTTCTTGCTGCTGAAGTTTAGGTCATTTATTGCATAAATAATGATCACTAAACTGGAGGTGAGATCTGTTCACAAACCTGCTTTTGAATAGTTCAGCACCCTGGGGATTTGGACAGACTGGATTGATGGGACAAGGCCGACGGGGTAAAGGGTCGGATCCTGCCCTTGGGTCACTCCAACCCCCCCTCCAGGCTGGGGCAGACGGATGGGAAAGGTGGAAAAGGCCCTGGGGGTGCTGGGGACAGAGGCTGGACAGGAGCCCAGGTGTGCCCAGGTGGGCAAGAGGCCAATGGCCCCTGGGCTGTGCCAGCCATGGGGTGGGCACAGGCCCAGGGCAGTGACTGTCCCCTGTGGTGGCACTGCTGAGAGACCTCCAGTGCTGGGTCCAGTTCTGGGCCCTCGTGGCCAGAGAGACCTGGAGGGGCTGGAGCGTGTCCAGGGAAGGGAACGGAGCTGGGAAGGGGCTGGAGCACCAGGAGCGGCTGAGGGAGCTGGGAAAGGGGCTCAGCNAAGTGATCCTGGAGGTCTTTTTCCAACCTTAATCCCTTCTCTGGGATTCTAACATTCTTACAGGTTCACTCAGCTCTCTAATTCCTACAGAGGAATTGTCTCAGTCTTGATGGCACATGCATGGTTTACACACACCCTAAGCTGGGGGTTGTGAATGATTCTGCACATCCCATATCTGGAATTGTTACCTGTCCCTGTGAAGGGGAATTGCAGGATGGTGGCTGTCCTGCAGAAGCAAAGTAACACCACTCAGAGCTGAGTAGTGTCAGTGACCTTTTCTCTTCAGAACTCTGCTTTCGCCCCAAAGTTACTCAGTTTTAAGTCAAGTCATGATTATTTTCAGTAGTAGCAGTATTAATGACTGATACAGCTTTATTTGCACCATTTATACTTCAACTTCAGCAGCTGATAACCATAAATGTGTTTTCTTTCTGCCTCCTCACATTGGCATCCACGTGGCTGGGTTGTATTTTTCCAGAACATCTTTAATTCTTTCTCTGTCTCTTGTCTTTCTTGCAGGGTGTTCACTGAGGGTGGTGCCTTTTCTTGGTCTTCAAATCAAGAGCCAAACACGGTTAGAGGGGAAAAAAGGGATTTTACCNACATCACAACAAAAGGATCCAAAAATAAATGGGAACGTGGGATGAAGTAACAGCCAAGTCCTTTTTAGGTGGCTCCATTATTCCCTGCCTCAGACTTTTGTACCTGGTATAAATAATCAACAGGCAGCAGGCGTCCAAAGCAGATTTGTGCTGGTTGAACATCTTGAAGCAGCACCTCTTTGTTCATTAAATTATTCTGGAGGAACTTTTGGAGGAGCACAAAGTTCCTTGATGCTTCCTGACCTGTTCCACGGGGGCCCTTCATTTATTGCAGGTTGCCAGGTTACCTCCTGCCTGGTCCTTGAAGTCACTTGACACGAAGCTTTTATCTGCCACCGAAAGGTTGTTGACCAGGCCATTTATTTCAGAGAAGAGTTCTTCTGTCACTCTTAGTCATAGCTGCACAAATGCTGCGATGATAATAGCGGGAAAATTTATCTCTTAAAGTGGCAACTGTTATTTCATCCCCTCGAGCAAACTGTCAGGATTCCTAAAGGATTCCTGTATTAAATTGCAAATCCAGCAGCATTGTGTCTGAATTCTAATTTTAGACTCTCTTGTTAGAAAGTCTGAGCAAATGTGCATTCAATTAAGGCGAGGGTTTGGAACTTTGCATCTAAGGAAATAAGCTTTTACAATTAGTTCAAAATTAAATCGGAACATTTCCAATCCACTTGTTCTGAAATATAGTCATCATAATTAAAAAATCATTAACGTCCTTTGCACTCTAGGGGCCTTTCCTTTAATATTGCATTTTCTGTACACAGAAAGTTGAGGACTGTTTGTCTGCTAAGGAAAAAAAAAAGCAGCTGATAACCCAAGAACTGAAGTCTCCCATTTTTTCATGAAAAGCTGATCAGAAACATCAGGATTCCTTAACATTAACCCCTAAAGCTATAATTTAACTGGAACAAACTCAAAATAGCTTTCAGCAATCCCTAAATTAACACTTTGTGGACTATTCCACCAGAAATGCTTCTTTCATAACATACATTTACGTCCCTTTTCTCCTTGATATGCTCAGCCCTGAATTTTCCAGGTTGTTCTCCAGCGTGTTGGCCAGGACTGCAGGTACCACAGGAGCACAAGAGAATCCTTCATTCTGAGACAAAACTCAGTCCTGTAAAATCCTAAGTGCCAGGAAAAGGGTGATCAGGGATCAGCTGCTCTCCTCCAGAACAAAAATTATTCAGAGCAAAACCTTGGGGGCATCAGTTGAAGCCAGGAGATCACAGGAGTGTTCAGAAAGCTCTTTCCTACATTGCAAAGATCTCAAAATGAAACCTGGCAACAGGTTCACTGCTCTTTTGAGGGGGAAATCTCAAAATTTATGGGGGCTGTTTACCCCTTTCTCCCTTGCTGTAATGCTCTCCCACCCTCGATCCCACTGCCAAAGGTAACTCTCAGGATATTCTTTCCTGATGGGTCAGACATCATTCCTGGTGCCTAAACAGGGAGATGTGGGAGATGCCCACACAGGGGACTCTGTCCCACTCCTGAGGCCGTTCCTGTGGGAGTGTGGGGTGGGAGGGAGCCAGCAGCCTGTCCTTGCCTCTTCCCAGCAGTGCTGTGCTCCCACAAACCCTGGTTTAGTTACGGAAAAAGCCATAAAAATGCATTACACCGAACTCAGGTAAGTTTTACAGTCGAATATTAAGCTGCAGAAACAACAAAATTAGGTGACTTATATGTGTGGCAATAAATCCTCTCCCAGGACTTTGAGTGAACTATTGCATTCTGCAGCTCCTTCAGCAGCCTAAATTGGCTCTATTTGGCTCGTAAAGGCAGGATGGATCCTCATTTATACACATAACAAATGGAATAAATACACTTCTTTGAAAAATGAGAGTCTGACAGCTTAATATATGGTTTTGGGGGGGG
>VZTH01010858.1:34189-48475 GCA_013397815.1 Aleadryas rufinucha
ATATGGGTTTGGGGGGGGGGGGGTTTTCAAGATCTTTTAACTTCTTCAACAAAATTTCATTAAGATGACACATCTACATATAGGTACATCCACACGTATAGACAAAAAAAGATTAAATTAAGATTCCTGCTGGTTTATTTGAGCCAGTTTCAACACAGGCTGATTCTCAGAATGGTAATTCCTGCACCCAGTTGGAAGAATGAGCTGAGCTCTCCTGCTCACTTGCTTTTGTAAGTTAAATGTCATAAAGAAGAGGTGAAATTCCAGAATAAAGCTCGGCTCTAATTAGTGCACTGATTTGAACGCCGAGTTCATTTTCTGCTAGGTTACAACTTTCTAAATGTTCCAAAGCAGATGCACCTCATGATTCCTCTGCCACTTACTCTAATGCACAGAGCACTTTACCCCTCTGAATTGGCACTTTAAATCACTCTTCTCTCTGCTCCTCATTTCATTCACACACACACACCGCACTCTGGAGCTCATCCGACCACAAGAATCAGAATCACTCCTTTCCTCCCCCTGCCAAATGCCTGCTCTGCTGCTACAAAGCCCTGTTTCCACATTCTTGGTTACCTGTGTCTCACAGAACAGCAGCACTCAGTGCAAAACACAGGGATGTGCTCCAACAAAAAAATCAAAACAAGCTTCAGAACACCCAATTTTTACTAAAATGACAAGTTCTCTTTGCATGACGTTTGGTAATGTTATGGTAGACGAAAATTAATAAAGATTTTCACACCCTCAATGCTCAGAGTTTGGTTTTGGTTTCCATTGGGAAAATTTTTAAAGTTATGAGCTGCAGATGATATAGAATTATAGAGTTAGAGAATGGTTTGGGCTAGAAGGGAATTTAAAGGTCATTCAGTGCCACCCCCTGCCATGGGCAGGGACACCTTCCACCATCCCAGGCTGCTCCAAGCCCCGTCCAACCTGGCCTTGGACACTTGCAGGGATCCAGGGGCAGCCACAGCTTCTCTGGGCACCCTGTGCCAGGGCCTCCCCACCCTCACAGGGAAGAGTTTCTTCCTAATATCCCATCTAAACCTACTTTTTTTCAAAGAGATGTAAACTTATGAATCCTCAGGTTGATGTCCATTATAATCTTGCTGAATGGGGGGAAAAATGGATGTGCCTGGAGAAACTGTTTATTAAAAGTGGTCTTGTGAGGGGCTCATTGCTCCTACCCTCTGATGACTCTGCAGGTGCCACTCTCTTTCTCTCCAAAATAAAATCCGAACTGCAGCAGCTCCTGTATTTCTAATCAGCATGGAAATTCAACATCCTGCCCATTTCCCCCGGGGACTAATTAAGAAAAACATCAAAAAGTGGAGTGACTTTAATTAGCCAGTTTTGCAGCACGGTGTTATCATTAGCCTGCCCCGTAAGCACCACCCTCATCACAGCCATAATGATGGGGTAAATGGAGCTGCCCACACTGACCCTATGGAATAAGCACTTCCAAAGCCAACTGGATTTCACAGGGATGCAGTGGGTCAAGGGGTGTGACTGCAGATCCCAACAGCCTCACAGAAGTCTCAGCCCACCTGCTCTGAGACCACAGACGTGAATTTGTGTCTGTCTCTGTGGACTGGAGTGCTGCAATGAACTCTCAGGGAGGCAGTTTGAAAAATCACAGTTGATTTAAGAACTCCTATTGTTAAATGTTTCTAGATTCAGTAAAAGGATTTCTTAAACCAATTGTGAATTGGAAGGGAGATGAAAAAAATTCACTCTGTGGAATAGAAGTATAGGACTCTTCTAGGGATGGGGCAGCCCCAGCTTCTCTGGGCACCCTGTGCCAGGGCCTCCCTACCCTCACAGGGGAGAATTTCTTCCTAATATCTAACCTAAACTTACTCTCTGGTAGTGTGAAGCCATTTTCCCTTGTCCAGTCACTACAGTTCCTGATGAATTGTCCTTCTCCAGCTCTCCTGGAGCCCCTTTAGGTACTGGAAGGGTCTCTGAGATCTCCCTTCTCCAGGTGAGCACCCCCAGCTCTCCCAGCCTGGCTCCAGAGCAGAGGGGCTCCAGCCCTGGGAGCATCTCTGTGGCTTTCTCTGGGCTCTCTCCAGCAGCTCCAGCTCCTTCCTGTGCTGGGCCCCAGGGCTGTGGGGTCTCACCTGAGCAGGGCAGAGGGGCAGAATCCCCATCCCTCCCCTGCTGCCCACGCTGGGGCTCAGCCCAGGCTCAGGGGGTTCTGGTCCCAGCTCTCACCTCCAGCATCTTGAAGATCCTGCACCTTTGATCGTGTCTTTTCAAAGACTTTCTTCTCTCACAAAGTTGTAGCTCCTCTCATTCCAGAAGACCTGCATTAATTTGGAACAGGAATCTTGTCTCAAACCCCACAGACATTCATATTTGTCTGTGTCATTGTACAGCCAGCACTGAGCTGTTCTAATCAGCCTGGGGTAATTTAAATTCACCAACAATACTCACAAATATTGCACAATGTCACAAAGGATCAGATGCAAATACATTTCTTCTTCTGCCACTGAGAAGCATTTAAAAAGAAATTAAACAGCAGATCTCATCTTCTCCCAAATATAAATATGCAAACTGATGCAAATTGCTTGCTTCTGACCCGGGAGCACGATGGCCAATTGCCTGACCTGTGTTCACAAAACAATATTTCATTTCATTGGCTGCTCACAGCGAGTGCATTTGAAATTTCTGTGGCACCAGGATAAAAATCAGAATGAGCATATGCTTCTCAGAGCACTTCAATCACTTCTGATTTCCTAGGCAGTGTCTGTGCCTACCAAAGCGTGAAGCCTGGAATACATTAGCAAAGTATTAATTATGGTCGAAATCTTCAAACAGATTTCAATACTTAGCTGTCACCAAAGTGGTGGCAAGAGTCATCCTCTAGCAAAAACCATTGTGTAGCAGCAAATGGGGTAAGACCTCTATTATTTCTTAAGGAAAGTTGCAAAAAAATTATACAAACCATGTTATATATTAAACAGAAGAACAAAATATAATAATAAATCTGCTAATTGGAGGAGGGTTTTATAAGTGTAACACACTAAACAGAGACAGAGAACCACAGAATGATTCGGGACTTTAAAGATCATCTACTTCCAACCCTCAGTTCTATTTCTGCACCAGTGCTGAAAACAAACCCAACATCATGTTCTAATCCCATTATATACACATATATATTATATTAATGCACAAACTTATCTTTACTGCAGATAAAATCCAAACAGAGAATAAAATTATCCTTTTCTCATGTGCAATGCAAAATTCTGCTGGAGGTGCCTAAATCTGTCTGTTGCTTCCTGGTCATGCTAAGGATCTCAAAATTGAATAATAAATATCATAAAAAGCTGCTACCTTTTCAATATGATGGAAGTTACCATCAGTTCTTAGGTCTGTCCAGTTTAAATAAGGATAACATCAATAAAAATACTAATATCAGTACTGAGAGCAACAGTGACTTCAAAACACTGCAATCACTTATCAAAATATTACTTTGGTTATTATTATTATTGTTGGTTTTATTGTTGCTATTATTATTATTATTATTATTATTATTATTATTATTATTGCTATTGCTGGTCTAGTGGAAGGTGTCCCTGCCCATGGCAAGGGGTTGAACTACATTATTTATTAAAACAACACACATGGATCATAAAGGGTTTTCTCCTAAGGTGCTCTATGAATCCTGGAAGAGATTTCCCAATAAGCCACCAAAAAGCTTTATTTCAGTACTATGAAGTGTTTGCCTTCCTTTAATATAGAGGATTAAAATATGGAGGTTAAATATGGAGGTTAATGTTTAATATGGAGGTTAAAATATGGATTTTAACAATCTAATTTATCTATAGATTCATCTAAACTGGATATAAACTCTGAATTATCAGTAATTTATTGGGATATGATGGTTCATTGGGATATGATTATGGAACTGTGAGAAACACATTCCAGTGGCTGATACGAACTTCAGGCCTTCCTTTCCAGCAAAGAGCTGTTAAAAATATTTTATTAAGCATGTTTGAATGTTGTAACAATCTCCCACAGCCACTGTCATTATCCTCTTGATTCCCCATTGCCTTAAACCAGCAATTAGGAGTTGATGAGAAACGTCCAGGAACAATAATAGTTAAAGATCAATTAGGGATCCATGAGGCTGAGGAGATTAAATATTTATTAAAATAACAACAACCTTTCAAATAATAGTTCAAACTTCATTACTTTAATCCGTTCTGGAGCTGCTATTTTCTGCCTCACTTCCCTGTAATTGCAAACTGCACCAGTGACAGGGAACGTCTCACACCAAAGTACATAAAAACATGAAGTGTTTATGTTGCAGTGACAGTGCTGAGATTTTGTAAACAGATTGGAACAGGTTGGTTTTTTCATTTGCCTGCACATTTCTGAAGTGCTTTTCTAGTGTAAAGTGACAAAAATCTCCCGCTTAGCTAAATTTAACTGGGATTTCCAGCATGGATCCACAACCCTCCCTTTGCAGACAGATGGACAAATGACCACAGGCCTGATGTTCTCTTCAGCAGCAGACCTGGAGAAGGGAAATTGGGAAGGTGGGTGTAAGGGAAGAAAGGTTTTTGCAGAAGGAACTGAGCTTCTCTCTGGAATTCAGAGTGCAAAGTGACAGCCTGTGGAATGGTTCTGGGGAGGTGGCAGCTCTGCTTTCTGTCCGTGCCTTGGTGACAAGCAAAAAGTGAGCAACCCACTCTTTCTCAAACACATAACTCAAAAATCTCTCTGACTCAGTTAAAATGGTGATTTAAACCAGAACCTGACAGAATCTGGGGCTGACAGACACAAATTTTAGCATCCATAAAGGCAAAAGATGAAGCAATAATTCATAAGCATGGCAAAAGGGAAAGAAAGGGAGCATCTTTAAAAGAGAGCACACAGATCCTGACAGTGAAGTTGGACTCGATCCTTGTGGATCCCTCCCAGCTCAGCAGATTCTAGGATTTAAAATTTAATGAAAACTTTCTTCACTGAGGCAAAAGTGAGCACAGAGCCTGAGGTGAATGGAGAAGCCGTGAGGGCACAAGGGAGCACCTCACACTCTGCAGCTCCCGAGCAGCACCCAGGGACTGTGGCAGCAAGGTGTNGTGCATTTGAAATTTCTGTGGCACCAGGATAAAAATCAGAATGAGCATATGCTTCTCAGAGCACTTCAATCACTTCTGATTTCCTAGGCAGTGTCTGTGCCTACCAAAGCGTGAAGCCTGGAATACATTAGCAAAGTATTAATTATGGTCGAAATCTTCAAACAGATTTCAATACTTAGCTGTCACCAAAGTGGTGGCAAGAGTCATCCTCTAGCAAAAACCATTGTGTAGCAGCAAATGGGGTAAGACCTCTATTATTTCTTAAGGAAAGTTGCAAAAAAATTATACAAACCATGTTATATATTAAACAGAAGAACAAAATATAATAATAAATCTGCTAATTGGAGGAGGGTTTTATAAGTGTAACACACTAAACAGAGACAGAGAACCACAGAATGATTCGGGACTTTAAAGATCATCTACTTCCAACCCTCAGTTCTATTTCTGCACCAGTGCTGAAAACAAACCCAACATCATGTTCTAATCCCATTATATACACATATATATTATATTAATGCACAAACTTATCTTTACTGCAGATAAAATCCAAACAGAGAATAAAATTATCCTTTTCTCATGTGCAATGCAAAATTCTGCTGGAGGTGCCTAAATCTGTCTGTTGCTTCCTGGTCATGCTAAGGATCTCAAAATTGAATAATAAATATCATAAAAAGCTGCTACCTTTTCAATATGATGGAAGTTACCATCAGTTCTTAGGTCTGTCCAGTTTAAATAAGGATAACATCAATAAAAATACTAATATCAGTACTGAGAGCAACAGTGACTTCAAAACACTGCAATCACTTATCAAAATATTACTTTGGTTATTATTATTATTGTTGGTTTTATTGTTGCTATTATTATTATTATTATTATTATTATTATTATTATTATTGCTATTGCTGGTCTAGTGGAAGGTGTCCCTGCCCATGGCAAGGGGTTGAACTACATTATTTATTAAAACAACACACATGGATCATAAAGGGTTTTCTCCTNTTTATTAAAATAACAACAACCTTTCAAATAATAGTTCAAACTTCATTACTTTAATCCGTTCTGGAGCTGCTATTTTCTGCCTCACTTCCCTGTAATTGCAAACTGCACCAGTGACAGGGAACGTCTCACACCAAAGTACATAAAAACATGAAGTGTTTATGTTGCAGTGACAGTGCTGAGATTTTGTAAACAGATTGGAACAGGTTGGTTTTTTCATTTGCCTGCACATTTCTGAAGTGCTTTTCTAGTGTAAAGTGACAAAAATCTCCCGCTTAGCTAAATTTAACTGGGATTTCCAGCATGGATCCACAACCCTCCCTTTGCAGACAGATGGACAAATGACCACAGGCCTGATGTTCTCTTCAGCAGCAGACCTGGAGAAGGGAAATTGGGAAGGTGGGTGTAAGGGAAGAAAGGTTTTTGCAGAAGGAACTGAGCTTCTCTCTGGAATTCAGAGTGCAAAGTGACAGCCTGTGGAATGGTTCTGGGGAGGTGGCAGCTCTGCTTTCTGTCCGTGCCTTGGTGACAAGCAAAAAGTGAGCAACCCACTCTTTCTCAAACACATAACTCAAAAATCTCTCTGACTCAGTTAAAATGGTGATTTAAACCAGAACCTGACAGAATCTGGGGCTGACAGACACAAATTTTAGCATCCATAAAGGCAAAAGATGAAGCAATAATTCATAAGCATGGCAAAAGGGAAAGAAAGGGAGCATCTTTAAAAGAGAGCACACAGATCCTGACAGTGAAGTTGGACTCGATCCTTGTGGATCCCTCCCAGCTCAGCAGATTCTAGGATTTAAAATTTAATGAAAACTTTCTTCACTGAGGCAAAAGTGAGCACAGAGCCTGAGGTGAATGGAGAAGCCGTGAGGGCACAAGGGAGCACCTCACACTCTGCAGCTCCCGAGCAGCACCCAGGGACTGTGGCAGCAAGGTGTGAGGCTGCCACAAATCCATCATTCCATCTGGGCATGGCATGGTGACCTGGACGCACCAAGTGGCATTTTTTTCCTGGCACATTTTTCTAGATATACTTTCTTAAGTGTTTTATGTTCTGGGTTTATTGTTTTACATACTGGGTTTGGTATTTTGTATCATATTTATTTTCATATATATTTATTTTATATACTGTTTCTAGTGGTTTATATACTGTTTTCTTTTATAAAAAACCCGAGTTTAACCACTGCTTAAGCTGATCATTGAAAGAAGCAGCAGTGATTTCAAATGCTTTTAACATTTGACAAAACATTATCCTCAAGTTGTTCCAACACTCCTCTCTAAAGGTTTCTTATCAACTGCTAAGAATGGAAGCAGCCCCAGAACTCTGATCACTTAGAGAAGTACACTTGGAAAATGTGAAGCTCTTTATGCCAATATAAATATGCCTAATGGGTTTGGTTTAAACAGGTTTCACACTGGAAATCTTTTTCCTTTTCATGCCCAGCAATTCTATTCCTGGTCTTTAAACTGCACTGTGTTTCTCTTGCTGCATCCATACCTCAGGGAAAACACGCTAATCATCCTGCTCATGCTTCCTCATGTTCTGAACTTCTTTCCCTCTGTCGCTTCCATGCATGATTATAATTTGATGATAAGAGAAACAATTTAAAACTGCAATTATGAAAGCATTTCTTTGTTAATTCCCTCCTGGCTAAATGACTTCCTCTCACGCTAGGAAGTTAAACATCTGACAGCACGACTGAGCTCCAGGAGCTTCAATTTCCATTCACAAAAGCCTCTTTTTTAGCTGCCTCTCATATTCCGGTTGGAATTTATAGTGATTTGCTTCCTCTTTTACTTATGGATTCGTGGATCCCAGAGAGACTCAACCTGGAGCCAATATTTGCAGCTCGGCTGGACCTCTGACTCTTTGTTTTAGCTGACATTAGGAGCTGTGTGTGTTTTATGAACTGGGTAGACGAGGAAATGAACCCTTTTGGGGCTGCTCCTCTGGGCACCATCTCGCCGGCACAGAGACGGATCAGCACAGTGCTACCAGAAGGATTAGGCAATAACAGCAGATTACATTTGGTGGAATAAAATATTACAGAGCAGCTCAGAAATTGTCCTATCAATAGTGCGATATTGCAATGAGACAATCAGGAGGTAGAACACGGGGTGGAATGAAAAATCCTGTAATTGTTGCCTCTGTGTAGGTAAAATGATGAGCTCTGGTGCTGGTTCTGCAGTTCAAACACAGGTTAAAGGGTGCAGGGAGTTGACTGGGTTACATTTTTTTCTTCCTTTTTCCTCTAAAATCATACCCACACCAGCCATAAAGGAGAACAGAGAATAACAGCACTGTCAAGACAGCAGGAAATAAAAATTATCCTCATTTAGCTACTCATCTTTATTTCACAGTTGTGAGCGGATACCAGCGGATGACTTGCAACAAACACAAAATTGTTGTGCTTTCTGCTAAAAATGTATAACTTTGATTTAAGGTAATTTGTTTAAAAGCCTAATGAGATTGACATTTGAAGCAGGTTCCTGCCATTTCTGTTCCTTCTGGCTTCACTGAGATAAAATAAAATTGTAGCAGGTGACTCATAAAATGAGCTGACCTGCCAGGGCAGAACAGACCCTCTGAAATGTCCGTGTGGAACGATGGGAGTTTTGATCTCTGTTGGATACGTTGGCAACTTGTTCAGCACTGCTTCAGTTGGGCCGAGGACACGACACCCAGGAAGGACACGGATTCAGGGTCCTGTAAGGGGAAATGGGGTTCAGGGGGGAGGAGGGACAGGAGAGCCACTGCAGGTGTGGCAGAGAGGGCAGCAGAGCTGGGAACTGGGCACGGCTCAGGTCCCTGCAGGCACAGGGCAGACGTGGAGTCAAGAGCAGGCACTGGAAAAGGATTAGGCAAAAATATTAGGAATAAGGTGGGGACAGCTTGGCTTCCCATAGCTGAGCAAACCACACCAGAGAAGAGCACCCAGAACAGGAGCTGAGAGAGTGGGAACAATGAGCTCAGAGGGAAAATGGGAACGTGAGCTTAGACAGATGGGAAAATCCCATTGCTTGTGGATGAGTCAGGAAACACCGTTAGCTGTGGCTGCCCCTGGATCCCTGCAAGTGTCCCAGGCCAGGTTGGACAGGGCTTGGAGCAGCCTGGGCTAGTGGAAGGTGTCCCTGCCCATGGCAGGGGGTGGCACTGGATGGGATTTAAGGCCCCTTCCAACCCAAACTATGAGATTCCATGAAAAGTGTCCAGCCTAGAAGAGACTTTAGTGGCTCTTACACATCACTTCCCTAAAAAACCTGAATGCCTTGCTTCAGGAAATGGGATAACGGTGGGTGAGTGTCCAGCATTTCAGAGTTGGATTGTCAAAATCTATACTTAGATGAAGAGAGAAAAATTCATCCATAAATCAGAAGTTTTAAGGCCAGTCCTCAACAAAGACAGGGCAGATGAGAGCAGCCAGGGAACACACAAATAAAAGAGAAACCAAGGGAGATAAATGGGAACATGTGAGCAAACATTTCTCATGCTGCAGAAGAATCTGCAACTTGAGAGGATTTTAAAAAAAAATTACTATTTTATTTGTGGCTGAAGTATTTTGCTTAAAATTTATATTTCATTTGTTTGAAAGGTCTTTTGATTTATATGATAGGGGTGTGTTATTAAACATGCTATGAAAGGCAAACTGCTGATGTACAAGTGTCTCTGGACAAAGTCTGTGTGGGAGAAAACGGCGGGAGGTGGCTGAGGAAGTGCTGAGAGGGATTAAATCATGTGGCTCCAGGAGGTTTGGGAGGAGCAGGATGAGAGCAGAGAAATGCCTGCCATTTCTCTTGGAAACAGAGGGATGCTGTGTGTTCTGCACTGGCCCTGCATTAGGCTCGATGTTGCCATGAAGAACCATCACACACAGTGTAATATCTTATGTCGCTTTCCCTTGACCTGACCCATGACTGTGAGCCTTAAAGATAATGAGATCTGAGATAAGGAGGTCTTTTGGCTCATATCTGTCTCTTCTCATCTCACAGAGTCCTGCTCAAAAGGTCACAACACAGATAACAACCTTTGCAGGAAGACCTGAACTGTTCATTTAGGCTCCTCTTATTTCTCATCCCGCTGGCAGGATTATCAATCCATAATGTCCTCTGCAATAATGCCCTCCTCAAATCAGCATATTCAAGTAAGAATTGTTTTTTCCCTGTCTAACGATTTAATCTGATTTCAGCTCAAATTCATGTTCAAGCCTATGTATGTTTTTGGATTTTCTTTTTCCATGACCAGTGTCTGGGTCACCAGTCTGCCCCACAAAATCATGCTGTCAGACAGGAGAGGACGGAAAAATAAGCTCAGCGAACACCTCCACAATCATTTTTGCAATGAAAAACAATCAGCGAAAATCATATCTTAAACCATCTAAATTTTAAGTGGTTTTCTATCAGTATTAAAGTGAATTAAATTAATTACAGGCATGATTTCACTCGACTGAGGTGTGTTGGGAAGGTTTTGGTGATGGAAGCACCTTGATCCACCTGAGGAAGATGAATGCCTGGAACAGAGGGGTGCTGGAAACAAACCAAGCAATCCTCTGCCAGCCTTTCCGAGCTGGGAGCCCCGTGGAGCTGTGCCCACGCTTTGGCCCATCACCTGTGTGATGCCATCGGGGCCCAGTTCCCAGCCGTGGAGATGAGAGGGTTTCCATTGATTTTGTCATTGCATGGCTGCGAGGTGACAGCTGAGGAATTGCAGGGACACACTTCCTCAGCTCCCTGTGCCTCTCCCTTGCAAGTAGCCTTCTTAATCTTCTCCCTTTTTAACACCCCACTCAATAATTTCTCTCGAGAGCACGGGTGTCTTCCTTGTCCTTTAATGATGTGTCCAAATGGGGAAATCGATGGCATTAAATACTCATGGAATGGGATGTAAATAAGCAGCTATAAACTTACATGTGGAGCTTCTAAAGGGCTTTTCAGCCAAAGATGCACCATAGGAAGTTGGATTTTTTTTTGTATTGATGATTATTCTTCCAATATACAGAGCACTTTGGAAAATCTTATTGCCTTCCTCAGTATTTCAGTGATGTATTTAATTGCCGTTTGCTTGCAGAGAAGAAAAACAAAAAACAAACAGGAAAAAAATATTTACATTGAAGGAACTTGAATAAAAATTCTGCTCTTACAGAATCTTATCGAATGGTTTGGGTTGGGAGGACCTTAAAGCTCATTCAGTCCCACTCCGTGCTGTGGGCAGGGACACCTTCTGCTGTCCCAGGTGGCTCCAAGCCCTGTCCAACCTGGCCTTGGACACTGCCAGGGATCCAGGGGCAGCCACAGCTTCTCTGGGCACCCTGTGCCAGGGCCTCCCCACCTTCACAGGGAGGAATTTCTTTCCAAAATCCCATCTAACCCTGCCCTCCTTCCAGCTTAAAGCCATTCCCCCTTGCCTGTCACTCTCACTTAATTGTATTTTGTTAGAACAGTTGGAACCAAACTTTAAAACGAAACGAGACTCAAAGATGACAAATTAATAATCCAAGTAATTGGCAACATTGTCATATTTTGCCAGGTCTTGCCATCCTGCTGGGAAAAAAATTCCAAGCAGAGGCACCTGGTGATGAAAGAGATCCGTGCCACAATCTATTTGTGGTTTATGTGGTTTTGCTATTTTAAACACATGCATTTAATTGCTTCAAACAGTGGGACTCCAACATTATTCTGGTGCCTACTGAACTGTTAAATTGATCAGAGCACTGAGAATTTGTATATGTTTTTAAATCAACCTCCTGGTAAATTTCCTTTGCCTTAATGCTTTCCCATTACCCTTAATTAAATCCTTTTCTTATCCATTGCCTCCCAAATTACATCACTAACCCCTCTCCTTCTGATGTTGGTAGTGCCTCCAAAATTTACAAAAATTAATGGCTCCTCAAGCTTTTAACCACTTTGGGCAAATTTCAGCACGCATAATTTCATGGGGAACAGATGGAGCTGCACCAGGAATGAGTGTGGCTGCTAGGAATTACTGAGCAACCCGAGGACTAAACTGATTCTGCACTCTGGTTTTGCAAATCTGAGCTCTCCAGCAGTGCCGAGGAAGACAAAGCAGCAAACCCCAAATGCTGAAGATGTTGTGAGGCAGAGCCTGCCCTCAGCCCCCAGGGACAAGGGTGGGGAGGCTGCCACGGACCAGGGATAGTCACAAACCTCTGTGTGTTGGGTGCTTGAAGCATCTATTTATCGAAATATATTTGAAGCTCTTCCCCTACAGACGTTTTTACTACCTGGGATGTGCGTTGGAATTGAATTACTGCTGCCTTATTTTAGTTTTATGCTTTTGTAATGGCATTAAAAGCAACACTTACTCCACATAAACCCAGAGAAAATGATGGAGAATCAGGCCAGAGTCACTTTTGGTTAATTGTGCTCTTTAAAATGTGGGACGAATCTGAGTACGAATGAAGCAAACTGCAAAAATTAGGCTTCCCCTAAAAAATTACATTTTCTCTCATTTTGTTTTCTTTTTTTTTTTACTTCACAGCATTTTGAAAAAGATTGGCCTGGAAACATGAAATCAATCTTACTGCAAGCTTTACTTGGACACTGAAATACAAGTATAACACAATAGTTGGGAAAGCAAAATGCCCCGGAAGCAACATGCCCAATTAATTTTGAAACATTTCAAGCAATCAATTAAAAACCTTTTAAGGCAACACCTTCAGATGCAGCAGAGCGCTTCAAACATCAAAATTGCCTGTAGATGGATTTTTCTGAAGCGGAAACCTGGAAATGTTCTTGCTAAAGTACAAACAAATTGCTTGAGGTTCTGGTAATCCAGAACGACACTCGGGGTAGGAGGGACTGCGTGACACGGTCCAGGAGAAGGGCAGGAAGTGTGACAGCTGGATTTGGGGCCACTTGGGCACAATTCCTTCCAGAAGGCTGTCAGGAAAACCAACTTCCTTGCTGGAATTCAATTACATTAATTACATTGTGGAAGAGTTGTCTCCATTGGTTCTCAAATATAATGAAGCGTTTTGAGGGTCCAAAATGCTGTTGTTTCACGAAATTCCATGTTTTCCACTTTGGAATTCGCTGTTATTTGAAAAGTGAATCCCTGGGAGGATTCCAGCTTCGCTGTGTCACACGCAACAACCCGTCATTGAAGCAAATGGCTTGCTGGGATTGATTTATAGATACTATATAATATAACATAATGACACGTAACAAAATTTCATTACACAGCGAGGTTAATTTGAATTATGATTTGCTCTCCCTGCCAGGCAAAGGGAGATGCTGGTGTTTAGTAACTGCTGCAGTATTTTACCCCAGATTTCAATGGACTGCAGCATCCTGAAAAAGCAGCAGTTGGCTCTCCTGAAGAGAGAAAGCCTAAGTGATCTCCAAGGTTTTATGGGCATGGGTTGTTTAAAGGTAATTGCTGCAGTATAAACTGGGAATCTGCTACTTCAGAGCAGTTAAAGAGGCAGCAGTGCATAGAGGGAATTGAAGAAATTCCTGAATTGAAAGTACACCCCATCCCTGGCAGTGTCCAAGGCCAGCTTGGATGGGGCTTGGAGCACCCTGGGCTAGTGGAAGGTGTCCCTGCCCATGGCAGGGGTGACACTGGATGTCCTTTAAGGCCCCTTTCAACCCAAACCATTCCAGGCTGGTGATTCTAAGAACAGTGGAGTGGAACAGGGATCATGTTTGGTGTTTGGTGACTTACTTCACCATGGGAAAAGAAAGTGGTTGCAAGACAAGAGCCCCAGTGCAGGTGGGCCAAATCTCACGGGAGACCCAGGTGGCTTCCTGTACACAAGACCCTGTGTCCCCCCAGGGACAAGAGTACTCTGCTGTCCTGATGGGAGTTAAATTATGGAATCAGGGAATACCAGGCTGGAAGGAATGCCAAGGGTCATCTGGTCCAGCTGCTCTTGGTCTAGAAAGGATGGCCCAACACCCTGGCCAGACAAAACTTAAAAGTGTCCAGTGTTGGGGAATCCACCGCTGGCTGTTCTCACTGTGAAACATTTCCCTTTGCTCTCCAGTCAGAATCTCCCCAGCAGTAACTTGTACCCATTTCCCCTCATCTTTTTTGTGTGGCTTCTTGTGAAGAGGGAGTCTCCACCTGGTGTTTTTATACTCAGATCGAATTATTTGTCTGCTTTTTCATTCCCGCAATATCCGTGACTTAGCGGATTCTGGGGTGAAGTATTTAATGAAAACACACAGCCAC
>VZTH01010862.1:0-10641 GCA_013397815.1 Aleadryas rufinucha
CCAGGACTGCAAGGCAACAGGAAATCACCACCTTGTGACGGCATTACAGAATTACTTGACCCCACACGCCAGCCTGGGGCCTCCTCCAAAGGTAACTTGGTGATACATTGCTAAAGAGCTCACGGAAGCATTGGAAGCACAAATCATTTCCCCTGTGCAGAGCAGTGCACTACAAACTCCACCCTGCACTTCTGTCTGAGGCACTCATGCCATCACAAGCCTGCAGGGCCTGGGGCACCAAAGATATAGCCATGGGTTTATGCTGCTGAGCATTACACTGGCCACTTGCTCTGCCTTGACCATTCAGATGGGCTTTGCATAACATTTAACACTTTTTAACCTAAATCTTCTCATGAATCTGTGATTTAGGATTCCCCACATTTACCATACACAGAGTTTCAACAATCATTGTCCTTCATCCTTGAAGCCAAGGAATAAAACTGTGCTCTTGTTGTTTTGACCTAAAAGCAATAGAGTACAGATGTTAATATTTAACTGTACCCCAATCTATTTTTTTCATGAGTAATATTTATCCATACTCTGTGGGGATGAGAGATGCCTGAAACAATCAGGAATTGGAAATTGTGCTGTACCTTTTTTTTTAAACAACTGAGCTGGAAACAGAACTCTTCTCTATCCCTACTATGTAATATAGGCTAATGTTGGAAGTGTGCAGTTGACACTGTTCTGGATAATCAAGCACCCAGAAACAGATCTTTTTCTTGGAGATTCTGCAGGCAAATATTATCTCAAAAAAACCTCAACTGGAGCCTGTCCATGCTTAGACTGTGATGATAGAGCCTCCCAAAAAGTCTACATAGGTGTTGTGCCTGATGCAACTACTGCAGTCTAAATCCTACCACTCTTACTCATAGGTATTTTTACTTCCCCACAAGCTTCACGATTTTCCTCATTTTTTTTAAATTAAATTTTTATATGAGCAGAAGCCAAGATTTCAAAACTGTTGACTGATTCTAAGTGTTTGATTTGCCATCTCTCCAAGGCCCTGATTTCCTAGTATGTGAGGCCAAAATTTTGTGATTCTCAGACCACATTAAAATGTCACAAGTTAGACAAAATACAGGCTCTCAGAATTCAAATGACAAATGGAATCACTAGCAGACTCATAAGTGAGATGAAGAAATTTTATTACCAGAAAACATCATTACCGGGTTCCATTAAAAGAAATGTTCAAATTAAGGCTTTTCTAAATACACGTCTAAAGAGCTTTCAGAGCGACAGAAATGGGAAGGTGAACTTTGCTGTCTGCTTTCATTTAGGTTTAACAAAGGTCTAGCAAACAGAGAAATCAGGCTCTTGCAAAGTCTGTGAAAACAGCTGCCTGCACAGACCATTCAGGGGGAGTCTGCAGTGGGAGCCCCTACTTCACTAGACACTGGAGAATCTGCTTAAGAGAGAGGCTTGTCCAGATGCCATCATTAAGCAAAACACTTTTTTTTTTTTTCTTGGTACATCAGCCATAAAACCCCAACTCTGAAGCCAGCTATCATTAGCATTATTCTTTCAGAACAACTTTTACTTTCTGGCTTTACAATTGTTCCTTGCTCCAGAACTTTTCCCCCAGATAACTTCTGAGAAGTCCTTCTGCTGGTCTGCATTTTAGAGGATGCTATTTTACTTTTCAGGGTAATGCAGTGACTTTGTTGGCATCCTGTGAAAGTCCCAGAAATGCAGGTTCCAGCTGTACAAAATCCACTATGTAAATGAAATGACTGCTCAAATGTCTCTCCTGCCATTTCTGAAAGGACTCAGCCTCTGCTAGAAATTGTGCAAGTACATCAATCTGCTTATTGACTACACTCCTGCCAACTTTTTGCCTGAGGCCAACTCTTTCCTGTCATGATATGTACCCCTCAGCTGGGTACACAATTCTCACTAACTGCAGGGTGGTCTCCTCCATTCTTATCATGGAAAGCCCTCTCCCCTCTTCCCCCAAGCTTTCACCTGACACTGCCCTGGAAGGGGTCAGCCTAGCTGGGCTGCTATCCCAGGCGAGGCAGCAGTGTCCTTCCCGCAGACACGCAGTGTACGTGCTGTGTCTCGGCGGCCGCGTGTTCGGGCTGCACCGGCTCAGCAGAGGCAGGGCGCGCCCTGAGCGGGGTGACCCTGGTGTTCAGGTCTCCCAGGATCCCCGGAGGCGAAAGAAAAGAGGGAGAGAGCCACTTCCAAGACTTCCCGAGTTTATTGCTCAGAAAGGTTGGGGGAAGGAAATGGCCAGCGGGTTCAGGGTTACACGGTCTTTTAACGGGAGGTGGAACCGAACAACTGTCCAATAGGCAAACAGACAATGGGAGGATCCGAAACACACACAACCAATGGGAGACCAACAGAGGAGGGGTTAACACAGAACATCCAATGAGGAACAGAACTCAACAGAGCCTTCTGGAGAAAAGGGGGTGGCTTCAGACCCGGGTCTCGCCCTCCGATGTCCCTTCACTCTCTGATTCGTCTTCCCACTTGATGGGCAGAACGTTAGGAGCTGGGGGCAAGCCTCTAGTGGTCCAATGTGCCCCAACATTCACCAATCCATCTTCTTGTGTTTCCAAGAGGAAGAAGAAAAGCCCCTCTCTTTCCCTCATCCTCTGTGTGAGTTATATGTCAGAATTAGAAGAAAAGGGTTTTTCAAAGAGTTAGCCCAGCAGTGTCAAAGTAATAGAAATATTTTAATGTTCTGTTTGGAAAGCATTTTCTGTTGGAAGATTTATGATATTTTATAAACAGAAGACATTAAAAAATACTCAAAATTGTGCTAATTATACAAAATTGAAATGATGATTTGAAGTATCCTGTGGTATTCCAATATGCAGTGGCAAGAAGTGGAAAAGGTGTGTTGATGTGGAAAATTCTTAATTAACATTTGGGGAAGTATCCTCTGTCTACCTCCTCAGATCACTATGCCAGATTTTAATATCCTCATGTATTCTCTGCACTATAAATCCTCAGTTCTGCATCAGGGAGTGTCATGTATGGTCGAGAGTTTCTTATTATAGATTGTGATGGGCACTATTGAGCTACTTACCAACAGGATACTTGCCTCTGACTTGGAATGAATATTAATAAAGCCGTTAGTCCTCTGTCAATAAAGCAAGTACCTTCTCAGTTTCAGTAACTGAGCACAGTAATTGCCATCAGTATCCCTAAATGTCAAATTTGTTATTTCACCTCCAGAGCAGTCAACCTAAAAAGTGTTTTAACATAGTCCTTAAACATTAAAATTATTTCATTTTATTTTGAGGGAACTTGCAAGCACCTTCTCTCTTTGTCAGGTGATGAAAAGATGTACCAAACACCACTGAAAATCTGTGTTTTCCTCATTGGCTTTCTATGCTAACAAGGCTCCAACTTGTTCCTGACCTATGAAGACAACAGTAGATGAAGGACAAAAGGGAAGGATATTCCTGTAGGGCTGAGGGCCACCCACCACATAATTCTGTTGATGTTGGTTTATTTATTTATTTTTTTCCTGTGTAAAATAAAGGAACCCATGGCTGGTGATCAGGATTCCTACCTGTTGTTGGCTTCTGTTAAAAAGCCTTTTACTACCTCTCTTCCAGCTTTGCAGCCCATGCTAAATTTTCTGGAAGAGATAATTACATATCTCAGAAGTGCAACCAAGGGCATGTAGGACGTCCTGGGGCTGTTGGAGCAGGTTGGCAAAGATGGGATAAAGATGTAGGAGGCTGAACTGCAGCTGTGAAAGAGGCATGAGACAACTCACACCACCCCTGTCTTTTCTCAGCTGGATACTCCACAGGAATCAGAGACAATTGCTGTTAGAAATACCTTAATCTGGGAGAGTGGCTGAAGTGCTCTGGAACAAAAAAATAGCCTCAGGAATGATGGTAGGAAAGGTACTCAAAGAATCACAGGAAATCTTCCTGATCTTGCTAGACAGTCAAATTTTGACTAATTATTTATATTATATAATAATAATTATTATAATAATTTATATTATTATAATAATTTATCTAATTTTCACATAATGGATCTAAAATGTTTAGTTTGCAAGACCCCAGACTACACTGTAAAACAAATAGAGTAAGCAGAGAAAACCTGAAATTTCCCATGTTCATAGATCAGGGAAAGACATTCATAACATAGGTTAATTTATGGGTCTAATTAATGACCCACTAATGTGTGTGTTGTGCTCAGAGAAGCTGTACACCTTTCAAAACCTCCACTATTGCCTCATTGGTTGGTGAGAAGTTCAACATGAGCCAGCAATGCGCATTCACAGCCCAGAAACCCAACCATATCCTGAGCTACATCAAAAGAAATGTTGCCAGCAGATGGAGGGAGGTGATTCTGTCACTCTGCTCCACTCTTGCAAGACACCATCTGGAGTGCTGCATCCAGCTTTGGCATCCCCAGCACAGGAAAGACATGGAACTGTTGGAGTGAGTCCAGAGGAGGGCCATGAAGGTGAATAGAAGGCTGGAGCATCTCTCCTATGAAGACAGGCTGAGAGAACTAGGGTTGTTCATCTTGGAGAAGAGATGGATCTAGGAAGACCTTGGAAGGACTTAGAACACCTTCTAGTGCCTAAAAGGGCCTACAAAAGAGATGGAGAGGGACCTTTGATAATGGCATGTAGTGATAGGACAAGGGTGAATGCCTTTAAACTGAAATAGGCTAGAACTAGATTAGATATTTGGAAGAAATTCTTCACTGTGAGGGTGGTGAGGCACTGGAGCAGGTTGCCCAGAGAAGCTGTGGCTGCCCCACCCCTGGCAGTGTTCAAGGCCAGGTTGGATGGGGCTCTGAGCAGCCTGGTCTAGTGGAAGGTGTCCCTGCCCATGGCACGGGGCTTGTACTAGATTACCTTTAAAAGTCCTTTCCAAGACAAACCATTCTATGATCCTATGATACAGCATCAAAAATAATTAAAATGTAGAGAAAATATTTAATTTTTAATAATTGGCCTGAAAAACACTGAAGAGAGGGCCCCTGAAAACGACCCATGAGCTGCCAGTGACAACTGAGTTGTCAGATCAAAAAAGTGCTTGGGGTAGAAGCAGTGGTCTTGTATCCATGTTTGTAGGTCTCTTTTCATCCCGGGAAATGGTTCAGAAAATGCCAAGGCTATGAGGGCAACCAAGGCTGAAGAGCAGAAGCTCATTTAGAGCCGCATCAGCCAAATGGGCCAACCAAGCCAGACACTGTCATTCCCTGTTCCATGGGAATATTCTTCCTTCACCCCCAGGTGCAGCTTGCTCTTCAGCATGCAGCAGCAGCCTTTCACCGTCCTTATACCTGGTACACTAACTGTGCCAATTTGAACAGCTCTAAAATAAACCAGACTGCAGTCACATTGAAAAAAATTATTATAAAATATATGTCTGTGTCTGAAACCTGACTACAATCTAATTTCTTTAAAGGTTGCCTGATACCAATATCACAAGAAACAGTTCTGCAGCAGCAGTTTGATTCCACTTCCCCTCTTTTGTCAGGGAATAACCTTAGAAAAACTTTCAAATTGATGGTAATTCACTAGTTCCAAAGGCCAGACAAAATAAATCTTTAATAAAAAGGTTTGCCCCAAGAAGGAACAGGTGGTTTAAAGAACTTAGACCTCCAAATCGTCAGCCTGTGTGCTCTCTGTAATTTAATATGGGGGATCTTGGCTAACTTCATTAAGAGGATGACAGTGAAATTGAGATAAATCATCCTGTGGTGAGGGAGGGACCAATACAGAGAAAATTATAACCAGCAGGACAGATAGGTTATATTATCATACAGATGACTTTCTTCCACTTTAGTGTTAGAATGAGTTTCATTAACATAATCTGTATATTTTACATTGGAACCCATACCATTGTGAAATTAAGCACATTGTATGATTCACACAAATGCATCCACAAGATGCTGGACCATTCTTAGGTTAAGTTCTGATTATTTTCAGCCCACTCATTAAGTGTCAATTTTTAAATTTTTTGTGGTGACTTTACAGTTGAAAACATGACTTTCTTGATTTTTATATCTTTACCAACTAATATCTCAAAAATATCTTTATTAACTCTGTAACTCAATCTCAGAATTGTTACTTCTACAATTAGCTTGTGTTAAGTTTGAAAAAAATTTCACTATGAAAAGATTCCCATTCTCTACTCTCTCCTAATACTCATGCTAGGCAAATACTTTTGAAGACTTCCCACATGGCTCAGTTCTTGGTGGCCAGAAAAAACCCCAAATGTTAGGAGGGTTTACCCATTTCATAAAGCTTTAGTGTTGCCTTGTAATTGCTGTCTGTTTGAGAGGTTTTTTGCCTGCAGGGAATATCTGTGATTCGTATAAAGACTTTTCTTCCAGAAAGCTGAGTCACTTTTTTTTATTAAATGCATTCAGCATAAACTGTGCATTTTAATAACAATTCTTTCTATATTTTGATAAAAATTGCACTTAATATGATTCCATTCTTCCTACCTAGAAATAATTTAAATTTAAATAATTTAAATTTAAATAATTTAAAACTTTTTTTCAGGCCTTATAATAGCAGCTTTTGAGCACTAGTCCTCCATTGCACCTCATTTGTTTGTGTCCATTCCTTTTAAAAGGCAGAGTGCTTGATGCTGAGGGAAAGGCTGCCCTGGCTCTGTCATTCTTTCATCTAATTTTTGGGCTGTTGGAGGTGCACATCTACAGGATTGTTTGCATTCCATGTTTTGGAGGTGACCTGGGAGGGATAGGTGTGAGTTGCTTTTGGCTGAACCCAGCCCTTCTGCTCTCATCTTCTCCCCTCTGCACTTCCCATGCATCACTTGTCCCCTCTGGATGCGAGTCTCACTGGGAGTACAATTTTTGACTATGGATGAACACTGAGCATCACAAGACAGTGCCCCATCAGCCATTTCCCAGGGCATCATGCAGTGCTGTGTTTCACATGGCAGCTGCCTGTGACCTTGCCGTTTTGGACTACAAACACAGCTTTAGCAAATGAAGCAGTTTAGTCAGTACAGCTAAGGAGGACACACACTAAAATGAGTTCTAACTCCTTGATCAGTCCTACTTCTGGAGTCTGCCATTGTGAATTTACTAATTTCCTGAAATAAAGTTTATATTTCATCATAAAATACTGTAATGTAAGACTGAATGAAACCCAAGAGCCTTGTCTGGACTAGGAAATCACTTTTTAATAGTTTTATCCTGTTTGCATTGAGTTAGAATACATTTCCTTTAGTACAGGGCACAGGAAAATATTCTTTTTATAATTGATTTTTTAAAAGGGTCCTGCTCTAAATCACCAAAGGGGAATAATACAGACCTCTTGTGGAGACAACCTGATTTTGAAATAAGAGCACTAAACATTAACAATGGCAGTAACTGACCTGTCACATCTTCTACTTAAAAATACTTGAACAGCTGCTTATAATGGAAATTGCAGAATGGAGAATCGCTGGCTATGTCTGACTGATTCCTTGCAGATGGGTGCTTATCTTAAAATTGGGGCAGTCACAGGGGTTACACGTACTCTTATCTGCTATCACCAGCTGTGATAGGTCTCCTGGCTCTCTCTCTCATGGGCATCTCCTTGGGCCATGAGCTGGCTTTTGCTTTCCCTGGGCAGGGAGAGGAGGTGGCTGGTCCTCCCCTGGCTCATGCATGGGGGGAGAGTCTGTGGTGAGCCAACTGCCCAGGACTGTGTCCAGATGGTTTTTGAATACCTCCTGGGATGGTGACTTCACAATCTCTCTGGGCAACCTGTGCCAGTGCCTGGTCACCGTCACAGCAAAATGTACACAACAACATTAAATAATCACAGAATTAAAAAAAAATTTTAAAAAATAGTTTGGAAGATTGCTAGGAAGGTTTCTAAACCATTCTGAGGATGGGAGCAGCTGTGTATAGGGCAGCACCACCACAAGAGCTCCCTAAAATTCCCCTGCAGAGCTACTGGTCACGCAAAAATGCATGAGACATCTCAGAGGGGCTCTGTGATGTGGCACAGCATGGCATGGCAGAGTGCAGTGCTGCCTGAATGGCTCAGGAAGCTGCAGGGCTGTGTGATGGAAATGACAAGGGAAAGGCAGTGCTTCGGAGGTTAAAACAATGTTTAAAAGGAAAACTAAATTGAAAACCTTTGCCAAAAAGCCCTCTGAGATACTGACCTTTTTTGGACTGCTTGACTGCAAACACTGATGAAATAGCCTTTTTTTCTAGCATCCACAAAAAACAGAGCTATGTAAGCTTTTAAAAATCCCTACTTCTTATATTGCTTGCATCTCTTTGTAGAAAGGAATTCAACACTTCTTTAGCAAAAGTGTATTTTCTTCTGATATCACAATTCACAGGAATATAAAATATTCCTAGGAGTTATTAAAATATTCATAAGAGTTGGGAATATTTACAAATTTAGAGAATGACTACAGTAATTTAACTGTGGCAAATCCAACATCAGTGACTAATAAGGAAGAAAAGAATTTTCATGGGAAAATATGGTGTCACCATTTGAATTTTCAATCATTTTCCAACTATTTCAGTCTGCAAGTGGTATTTTGCTTAAATGTTCAGAAATCCTGAGGCATATCTTCACTGAGTGGTTACTTTTGCATTTGGAGCTAAAGGATCTTAACAAGTTTTCTGTGTTCCTGGGATATCTCTGTGTGCATCAGGTAAAAAAACGTGCAGCTGCAATTTGTATTTTATACATTAAAAGGACCAAGAGTAGTCTCCAGTGAATAAATAAATAATACTACTATTTCTTTTACAATATGAGAATGTATGCTGCATATTAAGAGCAATCAGAGCCTGGATTTGCTGCAGCTCATAATGTAATTCTTTGAAGAGTAAGTTTTAACAAAGACTAAATAAATTCTTTTGTTGCAGATACATCTTTCGGCTAAAACTCATAATTGCAATGGAGAAGAAAAAGAAGGAAATGTAATTCGTTTGTGTATCTTGGTGCTAAACAACAAGTTTGATTCCAGCTACAGTTTCTGATTTTTGTGGGTGTCTTACAAAGTTTTAAACATTATTGAAACCTGATAAAAGTGGGGAACACCATGTTTATATGAAGAATATTGTATGGAGTGGATGAATTCCCATGTTTTAGTAACAGTTTGTTCTCTCCTTTTTGTAAAATGTGTGAATTTTGATTTTTCCTTTCCTTTGTGACAGTACCTATGGAGAGAGTGTTTGCCTTTTGTAAATATTTGCTTAGATAGCAAATATTGCTGCCTAGGTCTCAAATAAAGATAGCTCCTGTAATTTATGTAAAGAGTTCAAAACCTTAAAAAAACCACCCAAATCTCAAAAAGCCCAGATGTACTGAAATGTCTTAAAATAAAGTAAGACTTGTTACAAATAGAGTAACTAGAGTAACTGAGTTATATGTAGAGTGTGTAGCTCAGGCATGCCCAGGAGAACTGTTTTTTCCTTAAAGCATCCCTCAAAATCAAGCCTTCCCCACTATTTTTCCCTGGACGCTCCACCTCTGAGCAGGAAGGGGTGTCACATCTCAAGACCCTTCTGTCAGGTTTCATTGCATGGACCAACAGATACAAAAGATTTCAGGAGGCACAAGTCCTGACAGCTAATGTGAGCATGTAAACCTTGATTTCTTAGGAAGTCAGGCAAAGAAAACTTCACCACTGACCCCAGATGATCACATAGATGGGTAACTCAGGTTCAGCTGAGCTCATTGTGCATCATTGCATGTGGTTTGTTGGTCCAAGATATGGACTGCAATTTGTACAACGTAAAAGCAGCAGTTGCAGCTTTGAAGCCAGTGTTGGAAGTGTAATTGGTAAAATCCAGGCTTCTTTTAAGATGGTGAGAATCCTGCCAGGAGTTTTAAGACCTTGGGTTCATTAACTGCAACTGGGTTCAGAAATAAAGGCAAGTGTGACTAATATTTTCTCAGCTCCTAGGAAAAATATTCTATAGCTCATTCAAAGTATTGAATTATTTACATGACTCTTCTAAAATAATAACAACAATAATTTTAAAAACAGGTGGACTGCAGACTTCAAAATGGGAATGAGCTAGAGCCAGTGTCCCTCCAGGTGCTGTTCTTACAGAAACATCATGTACCTTTAATGCAATTAAAACATATGCACGTACAATTTCTAAACCTCAGCTGGAGCCTTCAGCTTTTCTTCTTGATTTTCCCTGAGTGATGCATAATGGCTAACTTGGCAGGCTGCCTTTTTGCAGAGAGACAGGTAGAGCTAGTATGTGAAAAGAGATGACTTATAAAATCCCTTACCACATTTGCTAGAGAAAAAAAATACTTCCTGTCATTGATTTATCTCTAGGAGGTTCATCTGAGAATATATGTAAAACCAAAAAGCTGCTCATATGAGATTTTAGGACCCCTATGGATGATAGAGAGTAAGATCTTAAGAAGTTCATTTATAGTACCAGGAAAGTTGCCTGTCAAAAGTAAAGCCTACTGAATATTTATCAGCTACTCCTGCTCTGACATGTTCCAGAGAACACCCTTAGAAATCTTTGTGTTTTGAAGTTACTAATGGCTTCTGAATCTATCCACGTATCAAATGTGAACACAAAAGTGCAGCTGCTCTCTCACCCCTTGGTTTCTTTCAGCTGCAGCCAGAACAAGTTTTCTTTGTTTCCAGATAAGTTAATGGTTTCCCCTTTGTAAGAGTCGGCCTGAAGACC
>VZTH01010876.1:0-22757 GCA_013397815.1 Aleadryas rufinucha
GGGGAGAGCATCCCCGGGGGGTTCGGGTAGGGAGCGAGCGGGGAGAGCATCCCCGGGGGGTTCGGGCAGGGATGGAGTGAGGAGAGCATCCCCGGGGGATTCGGGTAGGGACCGAGCGGGGAGAGCATCCCCGGGGAGTTTGGGTAGGGACAGAGTGAGGAGAGGATCCCCGGGGGGTTCAGAGCGGTACAGAGCGGGGGAGAGCATCCACAGGGGTCTCGGATGAGAACGGAACGGGGAGAGCATCCCCGGGGGTTTCGGATGAGAACGGAACGGGGAGAGCATCCCCGGGTGCCGCGGGGAGCCCCGGCGGGGCTGGAGGAGGGCAAAGGCTGCGGGATGGGAGCGCTGGCCCCTGGCACCTCGCGGGAGGGTCGGGTCAGGGCTTTTTGTGCTCTCTGTGAGTGCTTTTTGTGGGATGAGCGCTGGGGATGGCGATCCTTCCCGTCCTCCTTCCAGAGCCGCGTCCATCCCAACTCGGAACCTGGAAAATCTTGTCCGGGGCTCCAGGAGCCAGAACTGTTTCAGAGGCGTGGAATTCCCTCGAAATGCACAGGGAAAAGTCCATCCGTGCTCTCGCACCGTCGGGGGCTTTGTTTGGGCTCTCCCGCACAGCTCCAGGGCAGTTAACCAGGCTTGCTGTCCCCACCGGTGTCACTCCTGTGACCGGCGCTGCCTCCACGCTGGAAATAGCTGCTGAAAGATCCCGGGGGGGACGGGAGCAGTTTCCCAGCTGAGTCCAGCAGCTCTGATGCTCCTTGCTGAGTGGTGAGCAGCAGAATTTCGCACAGTTCTGCCCAGTTTTGCGTGGCAGGCTCAGCACAGGCGGGCACGGAGCGGGGTCAGGGCAGGAGGGGCTGGGCTGGGGAGGTCTCGGGTTCCTGGCTGCGGTGTGGGGGTGTCCGTGCTCTGCTGGAGCCCTGGGATATCTCTCTCCACGGTGCCATGGGGTCCAGTTCATTCCTCAGGTGGGCTCCTGCTGTCTTTGGGGGCTGGTGTGGGACGTGTTTGACTGACAGCTGTCAGCGGGGCTGACAGCAGCCCCAGCCCGGAGTGCAGGGAGGTGATGGTGCTGAGCCCCAGCTCCCACATGTCTCATGGGCATGGAGATGCCGAGGCTGGCTGGATGCAGGGAGCTGCCCAGGGAGGAGCAGTGTGCCCGGCGTGGCACGGCTGTGTTATCTCGTTCCAACCCCCCATCCCTCCTGTTTGCTCTGGTGGACTTTGCTTTGCAGCAGGAGGAAGCCCAGAGCCAGGAGATAGGGAGGTGTTGTGTCCCAGTCTGCTGTGAACCTTGGAGCCTTTTGCCAGGGATTGTTCTGGTGCCTCTTCCCCTTTCAGTCCCGGTCTCCTTTGGATGTCCCTTTTCCTCTCTGAGGTGCCAGCAGGAGCCGTGGTGGTTTTGGAAGTGGTGGCATGCTCCAAATGCTCCAGCACATGTGCAGGGAAGCAGCTCTGTGACTCCTAATTAAAGAAAATATTCAATAATTGCAAGCCATGGCACAGCAGGGAAGTGAAGGGAGGGAGGAAGGGCTCTGAAGCCTGCGGATTGCAAACTTGCACATTCCCAGGCGAGGGAGATCCAAACTCAAAGCAGATCCTCTAGGCAGGTCCTTTGGGAACCCGGGGTGTGACCTGGGGACTGCTGCTGTGCTGAGCTGCTGATTTTTTCAGCATTTTTCACTTGCTTCAGCTCTTCTTGAGAGCTCAGAGCTCACCCACAAACCCGACCGAGTGTGTGTTGGTTCTTCTCTCCCTCCCATCCTTATTAGAGCTGAGTTTATTCTGGGTTGGGGTCCTCTGGAGGTATCTGGAGTCCAGAGGTTAAATCCTGAGCTGCTCAGCCCCTGCTGGAAGCGATGGTCCCTGGAGGGCTCTGCAGGCATCCGACTTGCAGAAGTGCATTCCTCATCCTCATTCTTAGAGCAGCTGGGGCCTGACTCTCTCCCTGCTCCATGGCTTTGCTGGAAAATAGCTGGGAAAAGCCAGGGAAAACATAAAGGAGCGAGGAGCTGGCTCTGTGGTGTGGTGAGTAATGTGTGAGCAGGCAGCAGCCTGGCCGGGCTTCCCCCCCGACCTGCTGCAGCTGCACCCAGACAGTTCCCAGTTCTGCCCTGCTGCTCCTCTGGCCGAAATTACACAACTTCTCCCCTGCGCTGAAGGCCGTGGGGCTCTTCTGAGTGTTCCCAAAAGCAGCTGGGGTTGTTGATCTGCTGCCCTTGAGCCTGATGGCGTGGTCATGCTGTGGCCAGGGCGCTGGGGTTTTTCCACAAACGATTTTTCCACTCCTCTGGCTCAAACTGCAGGGGGTTCATCCAAAGTCAGGGGTTTATTTGGTATTTTTTTATCATTTTTTTTTTCCTCTGCTGGCAATTTGTGGTTGCCAGACCAGGGGCTGGAGAAGAAAGGAGCTAAATGAGATCATTGTTCATTGCTCTGCTCTGCCACTGGTGGGACTTGAGCAGTGCCTGGGGCTTCCACAGGGCTGGGATTTTCAGTGCTCTTCCACCCCTGCCTGCCCTCCAGAGCTGAACCTGGAGGAGCTGTGTCCTCAGAGCACACCAGGTTATTTTTCCCATTTGGAGCAGCACAAACTGGTCAGTGCGAGTTCAAGCTGGGACTCGGTGTTTTCTGGGCAGAGCAGGAGTGACCCTTTCTTTTCTTGCAGTTTGAAAGAGGAGAATGAGAACACTTCTTTTTCTGTGGTCAGGCACAAAATGTATTGCAGAAAATAAAGAGGGGGTCAAGCAGCCCTGAATGTTGGGTCTGATTTGAGAGGGGAGATGTTGCCAGTTGTTAAACACTGAGAGCAAAGTGGGTGGGTTTATTTCGAGGTCAGCACTAAGATAGAGAAAAGTTTCTTTTCCCTTTTGATTGCTGGAAAAGTTGGGGTTGGAAACACGAGAGAGGAAGCCTGGTTGAGTGTTTTAACCCTCACACTGCCAGCCTTTCAGAGTTCTTGTTGATAAAGCTGTTGTGGGATGCTTTGGGGTGGTGGTGTCAGAATTTCCTCATGCCATGGGGGCCACGTGTTAGGTGACAAATCACCAGGGGACACAGGAAAGCGTGTGACCACAGATTTTATCGGTGTGATTTGGAAAGTAGGTTCTTCTCTGAACAGATGCCGAAAGCAGAAAAAGAGGGACATTCAGGACCCTTTGGGAGGGCTCATAAAACACCCTGGTGTTTGTTACTCTGACTTCTAGAACCTTATTGCTCTGAAAAAGTGCTTTTTATTCCCCCTCTCCCAGCACATCCCTGATTTGCCTTTGTAGATACCTGACTGTAAGACACCAAAACACTTCATTCCAGCCATTCCCAGAGAGAGAGGGGTTAAAAACCATAATCCCCACCCATTCAGGGTAGCTCAGCTGGCTGGACCCCCGGCTGTGGATGCAACACCAAGTTCCCTGTGCCGTGCAGACTCATGGAATTCTGGCTGGCTGTGCCTGTTCCCTGGGGCAGAGGCTGCTGACAGCGAGCAGAACTGAGCCCAGCGGTGCTGGTGTCACCCCACGTCCCCAGCAGCACATCCCCTCTGCCTGTGCCACTGCAAAGACTAAACTGGGCCCTCACAGATGTCCTCGGGGGAGAGAAATTTGGCAGGGAAGCTGAATGGGTTGCAGGGAGGAAGGCACTGCAATGATTTATTTCCCTGGGAACTGGTTTGCTCCACTCCACGTGGAATGGTTGCTGGGCTGGGAGCTGGACCACACAGGCTTGTGAATCCCGGCTGGAATAAACCCCAGCCGGGGGGGTTGAGCTGCTCTCACCCCGCAGATGCCAGCCCCTGGCTGAGCACAGGGTGAGGAGGAGAGAAGGAGTTTGGTGTGATCCCTGCTCCTCCTTGGGAGTGCCTTTGGCAGGGACAGGCCACCCCGGGGTTTTGGGAGCCGGGAGCACTGATTTCCGTGCGGCCCTGAGGAGCTGCTGCGGCCTTGCTGCAGTGGGCTGGTTGTTCCCTGGAGGATTTGTCACCCAAACCCCGGCAGCAGCTGCCACTGGACCCGCTCAGGGCCGAGGATTCCCCACGCCCCCGCCCCGAGTTCGTGCGGAGAGTCCCCGCTCTGCTGGGACTTGTTCCCTGCTGGGAAATTCTGCAGGAACCTGGAGCTAAAGGTGCTGTTTGCTGCCTTGGCTGGGTCCCCACCTTGGCACCGATTCTCTGCTTTTCCTGCCGGGAAAAGGGGAGGAGGATGGGCAGGGGAAGGAGCTCTCCGAGGGGGGGAAAGCTTCGGTGGCTCTTTCGCTGTGGCATCGTTTTTAAACAGCGTGGTTTGGTTCTTGCTCCACCTGGGGTTGCGGGGAGAGCTGTGCCAAAGCCAGGCAAGGATTTGGGACAGAGCAGGGAAAAGGAAAGACTGATTTTGCTCAGGACAGAGTGGTCACTGCAAGGTCCAGGTAAAGGTGGGATTTCTCCCCTCAGAACAACTCGTGCCACAAGAGCCAGATCCTTGAAAAAACAGCTTTTTTTTGAGCTGTTTCTTGGCTGTTTCAATCCAGCCCATTCCTGCTTGTCCCCGTGCATCTCCCTTGGTGTCAACAAATGCTCTGGAAATCCCTGGCACCTGGAGTTGGGGCAGAGGGAGTTGTGAATTCCTCGTCTGCATCAGCCCTGAGGAGGAAAGAGCCGGGCTGGCTGAAGGCTAATTCTTAAATAGACGGATCAGGAGGATTAATCAGCTGCTCAGCACGTTCTCATTTTACAAAAATTGCCTCCAACCTGGGAAGTGCTGCACTGTTTTTAATCTCCTGCCTGTGGAGGTTTTCGGCCTGAATGCAAAACGTGGCTGGCCCCGCTTGCTTTTCCCAGGCTGTTCAAAGGGAATTAGGATCAAATCCGCAGCTGAGGAATATGCCAGAGTCAGCTCCTGGTTTTAGTCCGCTCATCCACGGGCCCTGCACGCTGTGGGAGCTCCCAGCTGGAGGCTGGAAGGCAGCTGGACTAAATGTGGATGGGGAATGTGGGTTGTTGCAGTGTCTCAGTGGGACATCTCCCCATTAAATCTCTCCAGAAAAGTAACGATTCCACAGCAGTTTCACAGGAATTTTTGGTATCTCTTTCTTCTCAAGCCTCCTCCGTGCCCTGCTCTTCGTTGTGCAGTCAAATATTGCACCAGCAAGGTGATTTCTGCAGTCCTGGGGGGGGAAATGCTGCCCTTGCAGCTGTCCAGATGTGCACTGAATTGCATTCCCATTGCTCTCCTGGGCACAGAGGAGAGGCAGGGAGTAAAGAGTGGGCTCTGTGAGCAGGAAAGCTCAGCTGGAAAAGAGAAATGCTCCCTTCTGGGGCAGAGAGAGGCTGGGAGAAGCCGAGCCGAGGAGCCATGCAGCAGGAGCAGCTCAGGAGGAGAGGGATCCGAGCAGCTGGCACAGCTCTGCCTCTCCAGCTCTGCTCTGCAGCCACCAGCATCTGTCCAGCTCTCCGTGGAGAGGGACGGCTGCAGGAGCTGCCAAAGGCACGGATTGCTCTCCCTGTTCCAGTCCTGCTTAGCCCTTGGAGTGGGCTGGGCTGGCACCAAGGGATGGCAGATCCCCACAGAGGGCACCGATGCCCCTGAAGCCAGAGCCAGAGGAATTGATCCCTGCAGAGAAATCGGGGTTTGGTGCCGGACCAGGACTCAGGGAGGCTCTGCTGTTGACCAGGGAATTCTGTGACTCCACGTGAAGTTACTGTGAGTGATTTCCAGGCTGGTTCTGGAAAGGACTGCAACCCATGTGATGTAAAATGGCAAAATCACTGACCTGGACAGAAAAGAAAGTCGGCTGCAGCTGATCATAACAGCTCCTTCTGTCTTTCACAATTTGATTTTCATTTTCATTTCTGTTCCACACGCTGCTGGGTTCAGGGATGAGTAACTTTTTCGCCAGGATGCCACTTGTCAAGAAGCAAGGGAGGGAAGGCAGCAGAGGAAATTTGGGGCTGCTTACTCAGTAAGGCATGAAGATAATGGCTGTGTGATATTTGCTCAGCAAAATCAAACGAGGCTCCTTGGAGTTTGTTTCCCTCCTTGGGAGAGGACAGAAACCCTCAGCTGTGGGAGGTGGGATGCGACCTGGCAGCAGTTTGTCCTTGCCACAGTGGGGTTGTGAAAACCCTTCGTTCTCTGCAGACACCAGGGATTCTGCTGCAGGCTTTGGGGTGGGATTGGAGCTGGGACCACACCCCTGTGCTCAGGTAGCACAAGTATGAGACCTTTGGCTTTGTTTTTGGGCTGGAGCCTTTCTCTTTGACCCCGACCTCTCAGTTCACCTCACTCTCGGCAAAGATTTGCAGCTCTCACTCTCGTTATTCCTCTCTCTGTCAGGAGGTGAAGATTTTCCGTGCCTTAATCCTCGGGGAGCTGGAGAGGGGCCAGAGCCAGTTCCAGGCCCTCTGCTTTGTGACCCGGCTCCACCGCAACGAGATCATCCCCAGCGAGTCCATGGCGAAGCTGCGGCAGGTACGGGGCCCCATCCTCCCATCCAGCCAGGAATCCTCAGAGTTATCCTGCCTGGATGCCCTTCCCAGGCAGCTCCCTGGCTGCTCAGCTCTTAGACCCACCTCTGACCTCCCCTCCTGCCTGAGGGATTTGGTGTTGAACTGAGTTCATCAGTGGTATTGATCCTGTTCGAGTAATGCACTCGAGGTTTAGCTGAGCCTCGTTTGTGTCACGATTGAGTTGAGCCTAATTTGTGTCAGGGGTGGGTGAGTGGCTGTGAAAATCCCTGCCACAGTGAAGCCAGTACTGATCTGGGACAGTTTATCAGGACAAAACAGAGAAACCACCACAGGCAGCGGTAAAACATCGTGGTTTCAGCATCAACAGGTTTTTATAGTGCCTGTCACCCAGGCAGCATCAGGTGCACATCCGTTCTCACATCTGATGTTGGCACCAGCTCACAACGTGCTGTGGGGAGCAAGATGCACCCAGGACTGAAGTTGTGATGATTTCCCCCGCAGAAAAACCCCAGGACGGTGAGGCAGGCGGAGGAGGTGCGAGGTTTGGAACATCTCAGCATGGACGTGGCTGTGAACTTCAGCAAGGGAGCCCAGCTGAGCTCCCACATCCACAACGTCTGCGCGGAGGCCAGGGAGGCCATTTACACCCGGGAGGAAGACGTCAAGTTCTGGCTGGAGAAAGGTGAGTTCCCGTGGGTTTCGCTGGAGCTGCTCCTCTCAGGAGCTGGCACGGCGCTGTGATGGCTCCTGCCAGGTTTTTGGGGATCAGCACAGATTGTTTTGGCTCTGAGGCTCTGTGTCACCCCGCAGCAGCCTGTGTGTGTCAGCAGATCTCACTCCTCCTGCTGGTGCTCGCCAGGTGAACCTCATTTGGGATTTTAAAAGTAACCTTTCACCTGCTCCACCACCCGGAGGAAACACGATGGTTTTGTGTCTTCTGGCTCGCTTCCCCCGGGGTCTTTTGTTCTCCTGTGGTTCCTGTTCGGATTTAAATCCCTGAAAATGCTCTGTCCAACCTCCTCCTTGACCTGGGCACTGTGCAGAGAGACCAGTGCTGGCTTTGGTGGCTCTCTCCTCTGGCTTTACCTCATGGCAGTGCCCTGAGGGGTGTCTGTTCCAGGTGCTGGCACAGAGCTCGGACCTGCTGGACCTTGCTTTCCTCGGGGTCTTTTGTTCTCCTGTGGTTCCCACTCAGATTTAAGTCCCAGCAGCCCCTGGAAACACTGTCCAACCTCCTCCTCAGCCTGGGGGCTTTGTGGGGATGGCTTTGGTGGCTTTGGTGGCTCTGTCCTTTGCCTCTCCTCCCTCCTGAGCGATGTCTGTGCTTGCTCCCACAGGGGTGGATGGCTCCATGTTCGAGGTGCTGCCACAGGGTTCAGACATGCTGGACCTTGCTTTCCTCGGGGTCTTTTGTTCTCCCATGGCTCCCATTCAGATTTAAGTCCCAACAGCCCCTGGAAACCTCCTCAGCCAGGGGAGGCTGTGTTTTGAGGGGGATGGTTTTGGTGGCTTTGGTGGCTCTGTCCTTTGGCTTCCTTCTGTCCTGAGCGATGTCTATGCTTGCTCCCTCAGGAGTGCACGGCTCCACATTCGAGGTGCTGCCACAGGGTTCGGACATGCCGGACCTTGCTTTCCTCAGGGTCTTTTGTTCTCCCGTGGCTCCCATTCCGATTTATGTCCCAACAGCCCTTGGAAACCTCCTCACAGAAGGCTGTGTGGGGATGGCTTTGGTGGCTCTGTCCTTTGCCTCCCCTCCCTCCTGAGCGATGTCTGTGCTTGCTCCCGCAGGAGTGCACGGCTCCGTGTTTGAGGTGCTGGCACAGAGCTCGGACCTGCCGGACCTTGCTTTCCTCAGGGTCTTTTGTTCTCCTGCAGCTCCCATTCAGATTTAAGTCCCAACAACCTCTAGAAACATTGTCCAACCTCCTCCTCAGCCAGAGGGCTGTGTGGGGATGGCTTTGGTGGCTCTGTCCTTTGCCTCCCCTCCCTCCTGAGCGATGTCTGTGCTTGCTCCCGCAGGGGTGGACGGCTCCATGTTCGAGGTGCTGCCGCGGGGCTCGGACGTGCCGGAGCTGCAGCGCTGCCGCCTGTGCCCGGACCGCTGGAGGCCCTGCGTGTGCAGCTACTCGCTGAGCATCGAGTGGTACCCCTGCATGCTCAAGTACTGCAAGAGCCGCGACGCCGGGGGCAAGGTGTCCTCCTACAAGTGCGGCATCCGCAGCTGCCAGAAGGGCTACACCTTCGACTACTACGTGCCTCAAAAGCAGCTCTGCCTCTGGGATGAGGAAACTTAGAGCCAGGCCAGACTCTCTGGGGGCAGCTCGGCTGCCCCAGCACGGAGCTGGCTGCTCTGGAGGAGGAGTGCTGTTCACAGTGGTGCCTTGTGCTCTGTGTGTGTGCCTTTCCTGGGACTCCCTCCCCGCCTGACGCTGCCCTGTGCTGTGACGAGCAGGCTCAGCTCGCTGGGTGATGATGCTCCCGCTCCTCTGGAGCAGGAGATGCAGGTTTTGGGGTGAAGCACGGGGAAAGGGGGTGTGCTGCCCTGCTCTGGAGCTCAAAGGGGCAGCTCCCAGCCTCGAGCTGAGCGGGCAGGGCAGGCAGAGAAAGGATCTTGCTGACCTGGGTCGCCAAACATCTCTGCCGTGAAGAACCCCCTTTGCTGCCTTCACCACCTCCTGGTGACACAACAGCGGGGAAACAGCTGATTTTTGGGTCCACACCCCCTGAACAAGGAAGGTTTGAAGCCCACCCAAAGCAAGAGCCTGCCTGTAGCTTTTCCTAGTGCCTGCCTGGCTGTTATATCCCCCTGTGGATAGAAACACAGCGGGGGGATATAGCCCAGCATCTTGTGCCCATAAAGGGCTGGTCATTAGGGCTTTAATTAATCCCTATTTAGACTAGTGAAGGCCCAACTTTTTGTGTTGGTCTTGTGACTCTTCCACTAAGAAAGAAAGCATCCAGAGACTCGTGACTCCCACCGTAACCCCGTGGTTGCAAGGGGAGAGGAGGATCCCAGGTGGGTTTTGAAGAAGACAGGATTCTACAGCCACGTCCAGTTTTGTGTCCTGCTCTGCCAGCTGTCCACAAGAAGCTCTTCAATACCTGTACTGCTTTGCTGTGCCTTGGTTCCCCCAGATGTTAAACAGGGATGGCACTGAAGCTGTCGTTGGCCCTGGAATATTCCTGGAGGGGTCAGACAGAAAGCACTGGAAGTGCTGCCTGGCCCTGTGTCCTCTTCCACTCAAATTAGAGCAAGCACAGAGGGGAGAGAAGCTCTTGGGGTCTTTAGGAACCCCTGTGCCTCCTGGTGAAAAGCCTTCACAATGTGCCTTTTTGCCTAAAATACAGGAATTTTTGACAAAGGAAAAAAAAATAATAATTTGGTCACAATTATTTTTGTATCGATCACTTAAGGGGGTGGGGGGAGAGGGGAAAGGTATTTTAATATTGGAACATGAAGTAAAACACACTTGAAATGATTTTTTTTAAAAAAACCAACAAATTATTTATCATTTGTAAGGTAAAATAAACTGATTTTTTTAAAGCATCCTCGGCCTAGAAGTTTCTCTGTGCATGATGCTCTGTGTGTGAATTAAGATTTGTTCCTTTTATGGGTCAGTCTCAAACCTGCACCTGCTGAAGAGCCATGGTTTGGGGGAGGACTTCCAGGGATTTTTGACTCAGCAATGGGATGCTGCCCCTCCAACACCCCATCCTTTCATAGGATCCTCCATAGGGACACAGGTTTGGCTCACCCCAAGCAGTTGTGGGAGCTCAGAGCTCGAGCTCTGGTGGATGAGCCCATCAGTAGAAGCAGGGCCTGGGGGCTGGGGGCTGCTCCTCTGGGTGCAGTGAA
This sequence comes from Aleadryas rufinucha, assembly GCA_013397815.1. NCBI lineage: Eukaryota > Metazoa > Chordata > Aves > Passeriformes > Aleadryas > Aleadryas rufinucha. The sequence goes on from VZTH01010876.1 coordinate 10,299, forward strand.
CATTCCCGGTGAATTCCTCCGCAGCTCCAGCTGATGAGGGCGGCACTTTGGGCCGGCCCAGAGCTCCCGGTGGCTGCTGGAGGGAGAAATGTGGAGCTCTGATTCCCTCTAGTGTGGGGAATGCAGGGATGGGGCGAGGACTTCCAGCCTTCCTCTGCCTCGCCCACCAACAGCTCCCCCTTGTCTGGGGAAGGGGGAACAGGGGTTTGTTCTCTGCTGTCTCGGACAGGGCACCGCGGGAGTTTGTGCCTGTTATCGGGGTTAAACGCAGCTCTGGGGCAGGTGGGCTGTGAGCAGGGTGGGCTTGGATTCCAGGGATTGCAGCCCAATCCCACTGCTGCCGCCTGCACGGGGATGGTGGGATGGACACGGCTGGGATGGACACGGGTGGGTTGGACACGGCTGGGATGGACACGGGCTCGCTCTGGGAGCGTCGGGACACATCCCAGCGAGCCTCAATGGGCTTTGTTTTGTAATTCCGAGGCTCTGGGATGCCCGGGAGCCGGTGCAGTTCCCCGGCCTCCAGCAGTGGGTGCTGGCGGAGCGCGGCTGTGCCCGCCCGGGTTTGGGATGTCGGGATGTCGGGACAGGGATGCTCGTGGTCCAGCTGGATGTCCCCAGCCCTGCTGGAAGAGGAAGTGGGGGATTTTTGTAACGTCTCCCTGCAGTTTGTGCTTCCAGGGCCCGTCCCAAGGCCGTATCCCATAAATCAGGTGCTGTCTGCAGGGCTTATCTCCTTCCAAGAGGTGAACGAACCTTGGCAGCAGGAGAGGAGGAACACGGTGCCTGCAGAGGGGACAGGTCATGGATGAGCACAGGGGCAAAAAAGAGCAGCGCCTTTGGTGGTGTCTGGGAGTGATTTCAGCAGTGAACAGAGTAAACCCAATTGCCCTGCCTGATAATCCCATTCCCACAGCAGAAAGAAGTGGTGATGCTGTGATCCATCCCCTATTTTCCATATGGAGGGTGTGTTCTCTCCTGCCCATCACCAAAGCTCAGGGCACCCAGGGGATGGGCTTGGCTGCCGCAGCTGTTTGGGGAGAAAACCACCGAAATATTCAATTTTCCCCGCTGTTTCGTTGAGCACAAAATAATAGCCAGAAAAAGTCATTCCCAGCTGTGTTTGGGGCCAGGAGAGGGCACTGGTGCCCTGCCCGTGGCCGGGACAGCATCCCTGCCCAGAGGATGCCCGGGATTCCTGCCCGGCTGGAGATGCTACCCAGCAGAGCCGCCTTCCTGGTCGGCTCTGAAGCACGGGAAAAGCGCCAGGAAGAGCAGAGAGAGAAGAGAAACTCCTGCTCGGCGAACAAAAGGTGCTCTGATGTGGGGGGAAGGAGAGCTCCCGTGGTCCCCAGCCTTTCAAGCTGGCGGGGAGCCACCAGCACATAAATTCCTGTTTGACGCAGTGAAGACACCCGATCGCGTCAGCCTTCAGGATGGGGAAAACCCAGAGAAAAACACGAGAAAAGAGGGCGGCAGCTGCCCAGGAACGCCCCGGGGCTCAGGGCCTGAGTGGCTGGACGGGCTGGGGCTTGGTGGCACCGGTCCAGCCCCTCCGGGAGCTCCACCGTGCCAAGCACCCCGTGCCACCTCGCTGCTTCCTGGAGGCTGAAATCTCCCCTGCCCTGGAAATAAATGTCAGTGTGACCCGGGAACCCCCAGCTTCCCTCCACTTTTCCCTTGTTAGGGTTTCGCTGAGCTCCTCCACCCTCTCCTGCCGTGTCCCGGGGATGTCCTCCCTGACCATGCCGCGGGCAGCTCCAGCCCCAGCGCTCCGGACTGGGTTGGAGGTGAGGCTGGAGATCCTGCCCGCCCACCCATCCCTTCGGAGAAACCTGTCTTTCCAGGGAGGGAGAGCGGCATGTGGGAAAGCCGAGAGCCCTGGAACGTGAATTACCCAGGGAGAGATGAATGTGTGATAGCTTGTACCTGGCAGCTACTAATTGAGCGTTAACGCTTTCAGCAGGGCTCGGAGCGGCGCTGGAGCTCGGCCCTGTCACACGGGTGTCCCGAGGGGTGCTGGGGTCACCGCGGTGGCACATGGCAGGGACAGGGAGCAGCTGTCGGGGTGGCTCGGTCCCTGTCACAGCACGGAGCGTGGGCTCTGGCCTCCGGCTGCTTTCTGCAGAAGAAGCCAGCGTTAGGGGATTTTTTTTTTTCTCGCCTGGCTTCCCTGGAAGTTGGTAAATCCTGCAGCTTGAAACAGCAGGGATGAGGAGGAAGAGGCTGGCCGCCACTTCTCTCCTCTCCTGAGGGGACACAGATGTGCCCTTCAGAGCACATGGTGGGAGAGCGGGGTCTCCATGTGCCAGTCCTAACCCCGCTCTTCATCTCCAGCCAAAACAGGTTTCTTTTCTGCTTTTAACTTTCCTTTTCATGATGTTTGATGTAACATCGAGGTTCAGCCCAGACTGAGAGGACACAGCCCCAACACCACCCGCTGCTCCCGTGGCTCTCCAGGGTTATCAGAGCGGCCGAAAAGGGCCGTTCCTTCACTCCAACACCTTCCCTCAGGGCGCTGCCCGGCCCGGCTGGGTGCCTCGGCCTCTCCGAGGTGCTCAAGGGGGCACAGGAGGGGGTTCGGGGCAGGTGCTGCGGGTGCCCGTGTGCGCGGCCGAGGGCGGAGCGGAGCGGAGCGCAGCGAGCGCCTTCCTTCCTGCCCTCCTTCCCACCCCACCCCGCAGCCTGGCAGCGCTGCAGGGACTCATCCATTCCCGAGTTACTAATATGCAAATGGCAGCGTTTGCATGGGCCTGACGCCAAGCTGCTGGGTGTCAGGGCACCCGAGGGAGCCGGAGGTGGGGCGAGGCGTGGCACCGCTCCGCATGCTCACCTGGCCCTGCATGGCAACAGGCAATGGAGCTCTAGGTCCCTTCGGCAGCGGACCCACGGCCGCTTCGAGAGGCAGCGGGTGGCAGAGGAGGGAGGGCAAACTGGCAGCCCCTGGCAACCTGGGGCTGACGGCAGGAGGCTGGGCACACCGCGGATTTCCCCCCGCCGGCAGGATGGTGAACCTGGAGTCCGTGCACGCAGGTAAAGGGCAGCGGCGCCGGAGCGCGCAGCGGAGCCGGGACCGTGGGCTCGGGCAGGAAATGGGGTTGCTCCGATTCCCGTGACCTTTCCTCGCTCCCTTCCCTCCTCTTTTCACCCGCTGGGGCTCCTGGTGGAGTGCCCGCATTGCTGCCGGGGATGGATGCTGCCCTGATCTGTTTAGGGGGCTGCCAAGCCATGCCCACAGTGTGGGAGCAGCGCTCCCGCTGCCAGCCCGGCGGGGTCAGGGAGCAGCACAGAGGGCTCGTGGGTCCCTGGAAAAGGAGAATTTACTGCCTGACCTGTGCGTCCTGTCATTGGGATAAAGCTGGGAGGAGGGAGAAGGGATAAATCCACGGAGGGATGAGGGAGGGGTGTGAGAGAGAGATGGGACATGGGCTGAAAGGAGAGAAGTTCATGGCAAAGAGGGAAAAGGAGGGAGAAATGAATGAGGAGGGAGCTGAGGGAGGCTGGGTTGAGTCAGGAATGAATGAACAGGGATACTCGGGAACTCCTTCAGGGGGTCTGACCCAGAGGTGCAGCTCAGCTCTCACATCCCCTCTGAGCAGAGAGGGGAACCAGAGCAATCCCTGCCAAAGCCCTGGAGCTGTGCTGAGCCCCGGCTCACCCCGACAGAGCTGCCTCAGCTCAGTCCCAGGGGCAGGACACATCCCTGGGCACACGGAGCTCAGGGTGACGCTGGAGTGGGAGCAGCGTGGTGGCAGCCAGACCCCGACAGCCCCGTCCTGGCAGGGGCAGGCAGCGGGATTTTGGGATACAGGAGCCACGTGCCCCGTTAGTGACTTTTGTCCTGGCCTTTGTGCAGCACAGAACGCTCGGCTGGCCCCGGGCTGGAGGGGAGGATGCATCCATCAGTCTATGCCGGGCTCATTCCCTGGGATATCCCTGTTCAGGGGACCCTGGGGGGCTGTGCCCAGGGCTGGCAGCCCCTCCACAAGCCCTGCCTGCCCGTGGGCTCGCAGACGGGCCTGCAGGGCAAGGCGCAGCAATGCCACCACCTAACCCCGTGTCGGTGGCACGGCAGAGGTGGCCAAAGCTTTTGCTCCACGGCCGAGTCCCAACCTCTCCACGGCTCTGGGATGCCTCTGTGGCCAGCCTGAGTGGGCTGGCGAGCCCTGGCCACGAGGAGAGGCCGCCAAGGAGGGAGGCTCGTGGTCTTGGCTCGGGGCGTGAGCCCGACTGGTCGGAGCACCTGCGCTGGGTGTGCTTGTGTTGGTGTCTCTCGGGGACGCGTCCCCCGCAGGCTCCAATCCACCCAACCGCCCATCTGCCGGGCTTGTGGGCGACTCTTTCTTCATGAGAAGATTCCCCAGATCGATACTGTGCCCTCTGTCAGAGCCGGTGGCATCGCTCCCAGGCTGGATTTGGAGCTGTGGGTGCGTGCGGAGCTTCCACTCCCCCAAACCAATCCCCCCGTGCTGCCAGACAGGCCGGGGCTTTAAGGAGTCTTTTTTTTGCAGAGAAAGGAGCCCAGCGCAGGTGGGAGAGGGTTTTTTCACCCCTGTACAAAACCAGTTCCATTTCGGGGTCTCTTCACAGCTTTGAGGCCCCTCTGTAACGAGCTGCTTGCAGAGCTGGGCTCAGTTTTAACCCCAGCTTTTACCTTGGAGGTCTTTTCCAACTTTAATGATTTTAGGAGAAGACACGGCCCCCAGGGGGCTGCCCAGGCCCCACACACCTCCTCCCTGCCCAGACACTTCCCCGGTGGGTGCCACCACCCCCTCCCCAGGCACTTTGGATGTTTCACCTCCCTGCAGCCCCCAGAGGGGCTCAGGCACCCAAAGCCCAGAAAACTGCGGGTGATGCTCCCAGCCAAGCCCAGCTCCCCCTCCTCCACCGTCGGGTTCCACGTTTAAAGCCACCAGGCTGGTTCACCCTTCTCCCGTGCCCGAACAGCTACCGGGAGCGAGGGCTTGGGAAAGGCTTTATTTGCTGACACCATTTGTTTCGGCAAAAATAGAGATGCAGATACATCCCCGGAGAAGTGTCTGCACGGGCAGAGCTCCTTTGGTCTGGCTGAACCACCCAGCCTGCCCCTACCCCGGCTCTGTTTGGGAGCTGGGGCAGAGCAGCACATTTTTAATATGGCCCAGGCCGCAGTGGCGGCTCCTAATAGGGCTGTGGTTAGGAGTTAGGCAGTCCTAAACCGGGTTCTTTTTCCCAGAGAGGTTTTTTTTTTTCTTTTCCAAGCCTGATTATCCTGTGTGTGTTGCTAAGCTGGCAAAGCTGGGGAAGGAGCTGGACTCACAGCCTGCCCTGTCTGGAGGGGTTTTTTAGGATGGAGCGGGGGGTCAAAGCTGGATTTGCATCGCTCTGGTTGTAGTGGGAGGGTCTCGAGTGTCCCTGAAGAGGTGTTGGCTACACTTAGATTAGAAAGGAGCTGCTCTGTGTGTCTGCTCCTTGTTCCCAAGGATCCCTTGGAGGGTGCTGGTGCTGTACTCTTGTCCACGGGGATACAAAATCTGCCCTAAACCTCAAACCTCCCAGACCAGCAGGCAGAGTTTTCCTTTTCTTCCCGTTTATTTTTCCCCTTTATTTTCCCCCCACGAGATATTCAAAGTGTGCACATTTATGGGGGGGGTTTGAATTTCACTGAAAATAAAATTCCTGTGCATGGGAATCCCAGGGCATCTCCTTATCTCGGCTCCAGGAGGAGGGGATTTACCTGATGGATAACCTGTGATATGCAATCGAGTTGCAGCAGCAATTCCTCCTTCCCTCCCCACCCACCCCAGTTTTTAATGGCAGAGGGGTGTGGGGGTCACTCCTGCAGGAGGGACAGAGCTTTTCATGCTCTGCCTCTGTGTCTCCCCTTCCTCAGCTCTGAACTGTTCCATCTCTTGCTCTCTTGGAAATTAAATATTTTCTTTCCCGAATTTTGCTTTTTTTTTTTTACAAGCTTTCAGCAAGCACCAAACTTCTGCAGGCTTTTAGATTTTTTTTTTCTCCCTCTATTTTATGAGAACTTGCCACTTTTTTTTTTTTTTTAAATACTTTTTGGCAGGCAGCAAAACTTTGTGCTTTGTAGATTGCCTAAGTTAGGGTCCCTTGGCAGTGGTACAAGACAAGAAGATGTTTATAGCTGATGGTAATTACTCTTCCTGCAGTAGAAATGCTTAGAAGCCCCACTAAACGTTGTCTTAATTGCAGAGGGTTTATTTGAAGGGGAAAAAAAAAAATCCCACAACTCGTTTCTCCCTCCTTTTCCCCCCCTCACTCCTTAATATAATTTAAGGAAAGGAAGTTTCTGAAGTATGTGAAAGTTTCTGCGCTCTGGTATAAAATCCTGATTTTTTTTTTTTCCACCTTTATTCATTTGCTGGAGAAAGTTTCAGACTTTCAACTTGATCAAAGCTATGAAATCTTGGCCAAAAAAGCAGATTATCTGCCGTTTGCACGCTGGAACTTTGAATATGGGAGAAGAAAACCTGCACACACACACACACACACACAAAGCCTTGCCTGTTTTTGGTGTGAGCAGCAGAGGGAAATGGGGATAAAAATCCAACGGGGCTGCTCTCACCCGTTTGGGAATAACAAAAGGTGGAGATGGGGAAGAGGAAAAGGGTTTGCATGATGCTTTTAGGTGGCTTCCACCTGCCTTCCCTACCCCGGCAAAAACCACAGCAAACACTGGCCCAGCTTCCCCGCTGTTGTTATTCCCTATGCAAATGGGAAGAGTCTGTGGCCGGGATTGGCTGCAGGAAGCACATGCAAATTTTTAGAAGAAAAAAATTATCTCCTTCTTTACCTTTTTTTTTTTTTTTTTCCCCCCCCCCCCAGCTATTCTGGGAACAGTTAAAATTCCCGTGGAAAGGGTGGAGAAGCTGAGGGGGTGTCCATCTGAGTTTGAATGGGTGTCCCCCCTTCTCCCACCGCTGTGTCCTTGGCCTCTGTCAAGGAGGGGATGAGCAGCCCAGGGTGGGGTTGACCATTCCCACCTTTTCTTGCAGCTGTCCCCGAAGGAGAAAGTGGCCCCGGGTGTGGTGGCAGTCATCACTTCAAGGGTAAATGACAAATTTGTTGGCGTGGGTGAGGATGGAGGGGGGGATACGCAGGAGCTGGATGGGTTGGGGACAACATTTCGGGGCAAGGCAGCTTCTGGGTGGCTCGTGAGGGGTGTGAGCACCTGCACGTGAGAGAAAAGAGGATAAATAAAGGGCAAATAGGGGCAGGGGGGAAACCAAGCTGAGTTTGAGCCATCCTGAAGGACGAGGAAAGGATTTGGGAGAAAGCTGGAGGGATCCCCATCAATCCAGGTGGTGTCACAGTGAGAGCACCACAGCAGCTTTGGGAAGCCTGAGCAGGGCTGGGGGGCTCCCAGTGCTGAATCCACCCCTCCTCCTGTGGGTGAGGAGGGCTGTGAGGGGTGAAAACCCCGCAGCAAACTGGGGAGGGGGGCACAGGAGCGAGGGGAGGGGGGCTGCAAAGAGCAACAGGAGGGAAAGTGCATCCTCAGAGCTGATGAATATTCTAGTGCCTGTATGTTGAGGAATCAGAAATTTGAAAGTCTGATGGTTTATTATAATTACACACATTCATTTGTGCTGTTTAGTGGAAGCCACATGTGCCTGTTGCCTGGGACTGTGACCTGTTATTAAAATCAGTTGTGCCTTCTTTGGCAGAGATCAAGATGAGCGGGGATGCGGCAGATTCCACAGACACCCGGCACGAACCTGACCAGGTGGAGCCAGGTAAGGAGGGCCTGGGCTGGCAGGGCCACGAGGGGGAGGGCAAAGAAAAGAGAAAGGAAAGAGAAAAAAGGGGGAACGCGGGTGCTGGAAGTTTCTCCCCGTGCTCTGCTCGGCTCCTGTTGCTGCTCCTCCAGCCTGGGAGTCGATCAGGAATGCGCTCTGGGCTGGGATTGCGTTGGTATCCTGATGAGCGATGCAAGATCCCTTCTCTGTGACAGCAGCGAGTCCCTGAGTGCCTCCCTGATGGCCTCGGCGGGTCTGACACGGAAATTCGCTCACGCCTCTGCCGCAGCAGTAATGGCTTTGGAGCAGCCGTGGCGTGCTCAGCTGAGCGCAGGCGGCTCTGCGCTGCACAGGGGCCGTGCCAGGAGCTGCTCCTTGGGGAAAACAGCCCTTTTTGGGCTCTGTGAGTGTGTGTGAAAAATGGGAGGGACTTTGGGAATACTCAAATCCAGCTCGGACTGAGAGGCGTGAGGGGGTTTCTCCCCTCGCCCCTGACGCCGTGCGGGCTCCGGCTCCTCCGTGGAGCGCCGGTATTCCTTGGAGCTGGAAAGATGAGGCACGGGGTGATCCTTTGGAAGGTGGCAGTGCTGGTGTGAGCACCGATTTCTGCCGGGTCTGCCCATCACGGGGTGTGAGAGGCAGCAGAGAAATCAGGTTTGTGCTTTCGGGCTGCCTGGAGTGAGATTTGAATACAAGGCCTGAGCCTGTAATTCCCCAAGGGCCGTGGTCACATCCCTTTCCAGGCAAATGAGCGACAATAAGAAATCGTTTTAGCACCCACTGGGTACAGCAAATTAAGGTTATTAAAAGCTGTGCTACAGGCTTAGAAATCAACACCTTTCCCAACAAAAACTGGTGGAGAAAATGCAGAGGAATCGAATATTCTCCGAGTAATGAAGAGCTAGGTACAGCAAATTAAGATTATTAAAAGCTGTGCCACAGGCTTAGAAATCAACACCTTTCCCAACAAAAACTGGTGGAGAAAATGTAGGAGAATCGAATATTCTCTGAGTAATGAAGAGCCCTAAGCCTGGGCCAGGGGGATGTGCAAGAGCAGGTGAAAACTTTGCATGGAATGATTTTCCTCTTTCTCACAAAATATTTGAGGTAATTTAGGAAAAAAAATGAGATTTGGGTAAGCAAGAGAACTCCAGATTTTAAAGGGACTAACCCCACCCCTTGATTTAGAAATCCTCTGTGCTCTTGGCTGTTAAGATGGGTTATTTGACATGATCTAAAATAGAGATAAAATCTGGTTCTGTTCACATCCATGAACTCTGATTGACTTTGGGCAGCTCAGCTCCTGCTCGGGGCTCTCAAATCACCCCAAGAGCTGGAGTTTGGGATCAACGAGCAACAAACACATCCCCAACTCCCCAAGCTCTTCCAAAAAACCCCGGTAGCTGTTAAAGGGCCTGCAATCGGGAACCGGAGCCCCCTGAAATATTTGGCACTCATTGAGGGATGGCAGGATTAATCACGATTAGGGAAATTGGGGATTTCATTCTGGTATTGGCTGTTTTTAAATGCAGTGGGAGGCTCTGGCTGCTGCTGTTGGGAGTCAGAAGCGTTAAACCAGAAGCTGGCAGCACATTTGGTTGGATAAAATATGGGTTTGTTTTTTTTTTTCTCAACTTAAGCATCCCAGCCAGCCATTAGCGCGAGCTGCAGCACCTCTTTTTAGTGGTAATTGAGAAAAGAAAGCAGAGCAGCGAAGTCAATTTGTTTGGAAATAACGAAAAACGTTCGCGGCAGCGTTTGGCTGCGCCCTCGGAGCCTTCAAATCGAGCAGGGAAATCGGGACGAGTAAATCGCCTTCATTTGCAAAGAGTGCCACAAAGAACCTGCTCAAATCGCGTTTTTTTTTTCTCTGAGGCTGTCCCGGTGATTTTTTTGGGGGGGTTCGTTCGGGTTCTTCAGGCAGGGGAGAACTGCAGAGGGTCGGGAGCTTCTGGGGGGGTCTCCAGCAGCAGCCACAGCCCCTCCTGAGGGGTGTCACCCTTTGGGGACACTTTGTAGGACCCTCGGAGGGGATGGGATCACCCCTTCCCTCACCTGTCCGAGGTGCAGCTCCGGGTATTTCACCCAAACCTTCTCCTCGCCTTCCCCGCGTGGTTTTTCTCCCCTTCTTTGAGCCCGCTCTGTTTATAAACAACACAGCTCCCTTTGTGCCGAGCTTCCCGGGAAGTTTTTGTGCTCCTCTGCACGCATTGTTAGAGGAATATTTACTGCAGCTCCTAATAGCGGCGTGTTTTGGTTACCTGCTTCATGTGGGAAAAGGCACTTTTCTGATGAGTCATTAATTGAATTTCCCATTTCCTACGGAATTAGGCCAACCCGCACGGCTCCCCAGGAACCTCGTCCTCCTCCCCCTCCAGAAGAGAGCTCTGTTACCAAATTAACGATGCTAGACCCAGGAATCCTTCTAGGTGCAGGTATCCAAAGGTTTTTCATCACCAAAAGATGCGGGCTGGTTCCAAGAAGAATTGAAAGGAAAAAAAAAGGGGAATTAAGTGCCAAAATGCTTTTGTAAACCAAGCCCTTGATCTAAAACTGATGCCTAAAGATCTGATGGGAAGTGTCAGGAGCAGAAGCATAATCTCATCCTTTCATATCCCCGCCAATTCCAGGCTTAGAAGGGGGAGGAAAAGAGGGTAATTTGGGGCATTGTTTTACTTTGAAAGCGTTTGAAATAATTGTGGGGGGTTTTCTTTTTCAAGAAGATTGTTCAAATCGTTTGCCTTTCGTAGGAGGTTGGGAAAGCTCAGGGTGCTTTTTTTTTCCCCTTTTCATTTCATCCACATCAATATCATAGAAAATATTTCAGGGCTTTTAAAGAAAGATATTCTCCAGAAACCCGTGGGGTTTTGATCCCAAATCTACTGGTTACAGTGAAATTATGCCATTTTACAAACTGTTATTTAAAAAACACATAATTTCTGAGGGGTATCACGGCCCTGTGAACCTTAATCCCTCCTTTACTTCAACCCTGAATTATTTCATCACGAGAGTGAGGGGGAACAGGCACCAGGTGCTCCCACGAGCGTTGGCTTTGCCTTCCCCATCACCCCGGGGATGTGGGGCAGCCTGATCAGGGTTTATCTCTGCATTTAGGGGCGATCCCTCTGCTTTTAGGGGTTATCCCTCTGCTTTCAAGGTCTTTTTCCCCTTTTCTTGTGCAATCCCTCTGCATTTAGGGCTTATCCCTCTGCTTTTAGGGTCTTTTTCCCCTTTTCCTGTGCGATCCCTCTGCTTTCAGGGGTTATCCCTCTGCATTTAGGGGCGATCCCTCTGCTTTCAGGGGTTATCCCTCTGCATTTAGGGGTGATCCCTCTGCATTTAGGGGTGATCCCTCTGCATTTAGGGGCGATCCCTCTGCATTTAGGGGCTATCCCTCTGCTTTCAGGGGTGATCCCTCTGCATTTAGGGGTTATCCCTCTGCTTTTAGGGGTTATCCCTCTGCTTTCAAGGTCTTTTTCCCCTTTTCTTGTGCAATCCCTCTGCATTTAGGGCTTATCCCTCTGCTTTTAGGGTCTTTTTCCCCTTTTCCTGTGCGATCCCTCTGCTTTCAGGGGTTATCCCTCTGCATTTAGGGGCGATCCCTCTGCTTTCAGGGGTTATCCCTCTGCATTTAGGGGTTATCCCTCTGCTTTCAGGGGTTATCTCTCTACTTTTAGGGTCTATCCCTCTGCTTTTAGGGTCTTTTTCCCCTTTTCCTCTGCAATCCCTCTGCTTTTAGGGGTTATCCCTCTGCATTCCGGGTCTGTCCCTCTGCATTCCGGGTCTGTCCCTCTGCATTGAGGGTCTGTCCCTCTGCATTTAGGGTCTGTCCCTCTCCATTTAGGGGTTATCCCTCTGCTTTTAGGGTCCTTTCCCCCTTTTCCTGCGCGATCCCAAGCCTTGGCATCGGGGCTGGGCTCCCAGGCGAGCCTCCATGGGGGGTAATGACGAGCAGCGAGTTTTCTGCTTGGCTCGGAGCTCTTTTCATCTTTTTTAAACTGATGAAAGCCATGCCAGCAAGCTCGGCGCTGATTTTTTTGATGGGAACTGTGGGGGCTTGGCACTGCCGAGTGTCGCCCCTGGTCCTGCAGCCCCGGGGCAGAGATCTCCCCCTTCTTGTGGTTTTATCTAAGCCCTCGGTATCTGATGCAACAGAACGCTGAGGTGGGACTTGCCCCTGTCTGTCTGTTTGTTTGTGTCAGACACTTGTTCCCCGCTTATCTCCCCCATCAAAACAGGTTACACCAAGCCGAGCTACTTCCCTTTGATTCCATCTGTTGAGGCTATGGGGGGGAAGCCAAAGCTTTCACAGAAAGGGCGATAGGGAAGCGCTTCAAACACAACCACGGGGAACTGGGTAGCTGCAGGCGCCCCGAGCATCTTCCCTCCCCACCCTGGAAGCCGGGGAGCTGGCCGGCCTGCCAGCGGCCCGGGGTGGGTGTGCCGGGCACCCCAGCTCTGGGGGGGATGTGGGGTGCCCTATGGGATGGCCCCACAGCCCCGTGGGCAGGGCTGGGGTGGCTCCTGGGATGGGGGATCGGCTGAGCCTGGGAGCTGGAGGGGCAGGGATGGGGACAGGAGGGTGGCTGGGTGGGATGGGGACAGGAACGTGGCTGGGTGGGATGGGGACAGGAGCGTGGCTGGGTGGGATGGGGACGGGAGTGTGGCTGGGTGGTGTGGGGACAGGAGCGTGGCTGGGTGGGATGGGGAC
>VZTH01010877.1:0-34946 GCA_013397815.1 Aleadryas rufinucha
CCTTAATTTCAAAATTATAGTAAAACAGAAGGGAAGGGGTTGCATTTTCCATTCCAAGGGAGGTTCCTGCCTTCCTTACAGACACCTGTCTTTTAAAACCAAGACACAGAGCAACCCCCTCCAAGTTGTCTTGCATAACACATGAAAGTGAGATTATTTACAAATAGCAGCATAATGTCTGAACTCCAATTGTTATCCAATTTTGACCAAAGGTAAAGACACCAACCATAGAACTGAGCTCAAAACTTACGCTCATGATAAGAAGCATTAAGCTCAAATAGCCTTGTACTTTCCTCCTTGATATAATATTAAAATTCCAGGTATAAAGAGAAAACTGAGGAGCACTAACATGGCAATATTCAGGAATTATTTTTACTTTATTTTACATTAAACACATAGATAAAATGGTTTATATGAACTCTTACCAGAACAGTAGAGACCTCTTATCAGAGTTCTGAAAAATCTTGTCTGCATGTCTATGGACTTCTAAGACAGTGAGTGTAGGGTTTCTATATCTCATTTGTTTATAGGGTCTTTAAAACCATTAATAAACTTTTTAAAAAAAAAAGACATGGAAGCCATTTAGTGCATGCAATCTCTTTACATTTCTGCAAATACCACATTATTTGTGACTGTAAGGACCCAGTGCAAATCCACTCCCTATGCATTGCATTACACCCAGCAATGCCAGCACTAGTGCTCTAATCTGAGGAATCATTGCCTGTTCCTAAAAATCGTGGCAAATGCATTGGCACAGGTGTAATATTTTACCACCTGCCAGCAGGACCAGAAGCCATCAAAACTTCCAGAATTCCTGTAATACTCCCACTGCACACATGAGAGCACATTAAAGTGAAAGTGTGAGGTTATCAGGACCACCAGAAGCATCAAACATAAATATCACACTGAGTGAATTGCACTGTTGCAAAGACGCCCTGAGGTGCTGCCACATAATTTGCCCTTGGTGTCAGGCTGCATGTTTAGAAAGCAGGGATGTACTGATTAAAGCCTTGACCAAAACTATGACATAAACTGTGCTTAACATCTCAGACTGTGGGACACTAATATCTAAACTGGCTAAAAGAACAAAGATAGCTTCTCATCTCCCATGTTTCCCACTCTGACATGTCCATAACAAAACAAGACCATGGTACCATTTCCCCCCAGTGTCCTCATTCTCAAAAGGAGGAAGCTGTTGTGGGGAAGCTGTAGTGCATCACAGGAGAGAGAAGGACACCAAGAGTGCAGGTCTTGATCCCAGTTACCTCAAGATGCACTTATAACAGAGAGACAGGAAAGTGCACAGAAGTCAGAGTCTTCTCAGGAGAATAAATTTTTTTCCCCTACCCCAAGAATCAATGCTCATCAGGATAATCCTGCAGGTCTCAGCTGCAAGATAGTCACATCTCTAACGTCTGGCATCACACCTGGACCACTTCTGTAAAACCTACATTTTGCTTGAAGTTTGCTGCCTTTTGCTAGACTTAGTGAAAAGACCACGTGTTCAGCAGTATAGACATTTTTGCCTACCACACTGAGAGGTGTTTTCTGTCCATACAGACTTATGTTTCTCAGACCAAACTACAACTACACAACTGGAATCATATTCAGGGTTTGCAGGAGGTTAACATGTTAAGGGGAAGAGCACTTTTTTCCATGCCAAATGCTCCTGGCATTGGAGATAATTTATTTTTTACTACATTTCTTGGTGTTATTTCAGAAAATATAACTCTATCGCTGCAGCACACTCAATCACATCTGATCCAAACCTAAATTACTAAGCTGGCAGTGGAACTGCAGTAGCACCAAGCACACTGTAAACCATCCCTCTCTGGAGGAATTAGTCTAACTTCCATTTCCCTGATAACTACTATGACAGCCTAAAAGATGTATGATATTCTAAACATAACTGAGGAGCAACTCCCTGTAAGATCTTCCGTGATGTTTTCTGTTTTGAGATCATTCAAAAGGAGCAAACAAAATGAGGATCACACCAATGCATTTCTACATGATTCTGTAGGTCACCTTCAAAAGCTTCAAAAATTACTGAAAGGAGTTTTAACAAATTCAGCATGGAAGCTTTGACATTTCCCCATGATGAGAAAAATTATAAGAGTGTGACAGTAAGTGATTCCTATTTTATTCAATACTGAATTTTGATAAAAAATTTAAACAGACTTTCTAATAGATAAAAACAGCCTGTATATCAAAGGTGAATCTAGCCCAAGATACCCTTGTGAGTAATTGTCACAAGTTCTACCATTTCTTTTAGTTCATGCACAAACCCTCGGGTGAGAAGAGTACATTTTCACCTTAGCTGATTGCTGCTGTTTGTCCAAATCACAAGGCTACCATCAATCAGAAAATAATGTAATTTAATGCCTAGAGGTAGTAAAAAACAATTTAATGGAAGACATTTTTCTGTCCCTTGCGAAGCGCCTGTAATAAATTGCCCTTTTTCCAGGCAGGACAATTCAGGAACATATCACCAGGCTGGCTTAGATATATGAAAACCTTTCACACTGTAGTAAACATCTACTTGGGGATATGAAATAGAAGGAAGGTAAGGAAGATTTTCCAACTACTAATGAATTTGCAGTCAGGAAAGAAAGAATCCAGTACCCAAATATCATCTGTAGAAAGAGCAAGAAGAACTCCAAGACACAGGGATATGGCCACCATCTATGGTAATTTAACACAATCATGATTACATCACAAGACCAGCTTGTCTAAATTCACAAAATTTACTTTGCACAGCTGTTGGTAACTGTGCAAAGCCACAAACCTTAGAGCAAAGAGCTTTAGAGTCATGTCAAAAGGCAATTCCACATTTGTCTGAAACTCCATTTACTGGTGAATTATCTGAGACATGACATTCAGAGCTACAAGAATAAGTCGGTTGTGTAACCACAGATGGAGGCCTGACAAGTTCAGAACACTTGACGAAAGGATCCTTGGAGTAACTCTTATCTGCCATTGCATACAGTCAATATTACCTTAATAGCTATTTATTTTTATAGATATACATGTATATATACACAGCTTTTTCTTTCATCACTGCAAATTGCAGTAAAAACATACAGTCTTTGCAGCGCATGAATGCAAGGCATCAGATTAACTGTTGTCCCTCCATGGCATTCGCATGGGAGGTTTCCAACAGAAAACACATTGGTCACTGGTTGTGCTTGTGATATATGCTAGCTGGTGGCCAGATACAGCAAAGGAGGTGTCAATGAGCAGCAGGCTCATTCCATACTGCTGAACAAGGTGCATAATTCTGAAGTCTCACCTTCCCTTTCTCTAACACAGAGCCAGTGAAAAAGTTAATGCAAAACATGGAGTTGAAAGACCCTGCAGTAAACTGAAGTTGGTTTACCCTTCCCTGATAAAAATCAACCCAAGACACAGTAGCATTTTATAATTACAACTCCACCTCAAACTTATACATAAAGTTAGGGTTTTGCACCTAAAAGTGTAGCTAGATCATTATGGAAACTGTTAACTTTTCCAGATGATGCTAGACCTTGTCCAGCCAACTCAGCGTCACTTAAATGGAAGAAGTTCTTACCTGCCTCAAAGTGGTGTGAAGAAGCAAGGCAGTGCAGCAGTGCGCAGATGAAAGGTGACAAAAAGTAATGCAGGCCACTAAAAATCCCTCCCTGCCCACTTTAAATCCTTCTGTAGCTAACAGCCATCTGCCAGCTGTGAAGAAAATGAGGTACTACTCCAGTTAGTAATACATAGTCTGATCAGTAACTAAATAGGGCATGGCACTTCTGTACACAAATCAATGACTGAAGTAAATTGGATCAAGTAAGAAAAACAGTAAGATGCTGATACTGCCATGTGTCCTGTCACTCTTCAGACAGGATTAAAAGACAAAGCCAATTCTATGTGACACTCAAAAACCGATTTAGTGCACTAAGATTAAATAAGTTTGAATGGCTGCAGTGTCATAGTGAAAGATAGAAAATAAGTAAGAGGAGGAAGAGAAGCAATTTCTGTAGTTAGCTTCGTTTGCCTCGTGTTTGCTGCATCCAAGTCACACCTTGAAACGAGACCACCACACTATGCCTAAAATTGATGGTTTTCCCGAGAGTTTCACTATTAAGCGCATACTACAACTACACCTCCAGAATTTCAGGTCAGAGCTGGAAAAACAGTCTTGCCCTCAGCACAGTGAGTGAGGGCCCCGTGCCAAATTCAGCCCCAACCTGAGAGCCAGTAAAAATTGTCAAACACAAAATGCAGCTGTCTAAGGTCAAGTCCCAGATGTTTTGTTCAAATAAAGCACAGATGATCTTGACCTCTTAAGAAAACTGAATGTAAAATTCATGTCATGGCTTACTCATAAAAACAGGGTTCCTACAATAAAAGCAGGAGCTATTTATTTTTGAAGGAAGATTAAAAGCCTTTGATCAAACTGTACTTTTTGAGCAGATAGGAGCTGGGTCTCAGATAACTTTAAATTGTACAAAATTTCCCCAGGACCATGGGTTATTGCAAAATATGAATTGTTGATCACAAATAATTTTTAAAAACTACATCATGGTTCTTCAACAGTACTTACAGCACTGGGCTTTTCTCCACACTTTCTCTGTCCTAAAGAAACTGAGAAATTTTATTTGAATTTCACACTGATACAGGACTTCCAGAAGAATGGCTTGGGTTTAATATATTGCACCTGCTTGAAGCTAAGAATTAAGGTCAACGAATTTAAAAAGAAAAAAGTCAGAAGAATTTTTCAGCAGTTCCAGAATGATCCTTTAGCAAAGCTAAAGATAAATTCCTTCTCAAAAATAGCTTGAGAGGCAACATGTCTAAGATATGGAAGATATGCCTGTTACAGGTTTGCATCTACAAAACCTCCCTTCCCAGTCATACAAAAATCCTTCTCAGCTGTTACCTGGTCGTTAGCATCCTCCCGAGTTAAAGACCTGTTTTGGAATACCTTGTGTTGCCGGTGCCATGGGCTTTAGTGCCACTCAGTGTTCAAATGACGCAACTGCAGGGAGCTGCTCTACCAGGGCACCCAGTAGCATGATACGAAGAGGAATGATACTTTACGAATTTGTAGAAAATAGCCGATTTTAGAGAAGAGGCTGCTGTCGACCCTTCATTTGATCTCATCTTTAGCCTCAATACTTCTTTTTTGTAAAGGCATAAAGCCACAGTGGGATTTTCAGAGGAAATGGACATTGAGTGTGAAATGACACATGAACAGGTGAAGTGTCATCACCATGAAAAGTAAAGAAATCACCAGCAGGGAGGAGGGGAGATTGAAAGCAGTTTGCAGGACATAGGAGACAAGAAAAAGTCAGAGGAAGCAAGAAGAGACATTCAGCAAATACATGCAAGCAAGAGAAGGACCAAGTGAACACAAAGAGAACAGGATGATGAAAAAACTATTAGGAGAAGTCAGGTAGACTATCAGTGTTTTGTGGCTCACCTGGGCAAAAACTCATCTTCATACGCATCTTGTGTTTAACCTAAGGGATGGAAGCAGTCCCATATAGTATATTCCTTTATTCTGCCTCTTTCTCCTTCCTGATTCACATTAATTTTTTTGTTATTTTAGGATGGGTCTTGTTGGTTTTTTTTTAATTAAAAAAATCCTCAGACAATACACTTTTGAAACATCTTGCCAAAATAAGGGCTCTGCTATCAATATCCTTTCTAAATGAAAGGCAAACAAACAACTTGCAGAGGAAAAAGAATAAGATAATACATTATCAGTTCTATCAACAGTGATTTCCACAAAGAGAAATATCTTACAAGAAGTTTCCATAACATAAATGGAAGTTACAATCAGACAAAATAAGATTTTCTCCCAGGCCAATAAATATCAGAAAACTAAAATGATAAACAGAAACTAAAACTGAGTAGGAGTTCCTGCTTCTTGTGAAAGAAAAATATTATTCATCCAAACAGAGTAAGATGAAGCTAGGAAATGTCCTGAGAATCAATCAAGCCAAGGTGACCATCAAATACCAGAAACATTTTGCACAGGGATGCTCAGACTGCCCACAGTGGGACCTGTCCTGCCAGCCTCACCTGACCTACAGGAACACTAATGCTGGCAAGTGGCAAAACACTGAAGGGCTGCATTGTGAGAACTGTTACTTATAATACATGGAGACTCCATTATCACACACAACAGCAAGCATGCAGCATCACAATAAAGACACTTCCTTTAGCAGATTAAGCCCTCGAAAAAATTACCAATCTCATAAACACGGAAGAGCACAGTCCCCCTCGGCTGGCCTGAGGACATCACATGTCTGCCAGAGGAGATGGGCTGCTGCAGTATGGCATCACAAAAGGGTGCTGAAGGAACACAAACTGTTTGAGGCTTGTAGTCTCTTTTCTACTTGAATTTATGTAAAATCTCTAATGAATAGAAGTTAATTAGCTACTCTTAAGACTGATATACAACTACAGCCATAGGGAATAAACAGGTTCACCAGCTGCTGTATTACTTCAACTACACTGTAAATTGCTGCATGCTATTAACATGCTCTCCTGGCTTCAATAAAGAAAATCTTATTGAAATCAGTAGCACACATTTCCTATTTCAGTGAGACATTGCAAAATTAAAATGATATGTAGTAAAAACAATATGTGTGAGCCACCTGCTTACTGTATGATAGAATAGATTGGCATAGAATGACAGCTGCTGCACAGCCAACATTTCAGATACTGTACTACCTTGCCAACTGGACTTAAATTCACACACGATTTCCTTGACTAGCACTGAATGAATTTTTGCTGCTATAAATATGCATTGGCAATTGTGATGAATCATCCTGGATACTAAGGGTCACTGTTAATTCAAATACATCAAGAACCATATCCAGTGCAAAAAGCCCCCAGAACAAATATTGATGAGTCTGGACTGTTTTGATGACCTACATGTACAGAACATGTCTTGACCCACAGTAAAGGGTAATGAAGACAGCCCCTGCAGGGCTTGCTGGATGCTCATAGAACAAAATGCTCAATGTAAAACCAAAGAACTAATCAATCATCACGTCTCCTCACGCTAGCTTGGAGCCCATAATAGTTACCGTAATCAAGATCTTACAGCCTTATTTAGGCACCTAGAGCCAGATTCAGAACGCCTAAAATCCCTAATTTCTTACACTTATCCTAGCCTATTCTACATCTGCATTTTGTTTTTAGCAGACTCAAGGCAAGTCTCAGCTCTACCCCTGAGCTGGGCTGTATGAATCCCTTTTCAGGCTCATGTGGTTCTCAGCACTGCTCAGTCACAGAAGCTTACTGAAAGGCAGACTCCTTGATGTTGCTTCTAATTCCCATTGATTTCAATTAGAGCCATGTGTCTAATTATGTTTGCAGATCTTTTTTTGCTGGTTTTATATTAAGGGGATGCCTAGAAACAGTAAATGTTTCTTGTATCTAACTTTCTATGCTGGCAGCTTATGTCTCAAGTCAGTGCTGACAGGAGTTCTAACAAGGAACCTCGCTTTAGATTCCCCTGATAATAAAAACTTGATTGCATATATAATAATAAATACTCTGGGTTGGAACAGGAAATAATTTTATAAGGATGGATATGATTTACAGCTCTACAACAAGCAACGATACTGTAGTGTTCATAAAAGGGCAGGTTTAGGGTAAAATCACTAATCTATTTCAACCAATTCAAATGCCAATATCCCATCTGCTAAGTCTCTTTATTTTATATCAGTCTGCCATTTTCTCTTAGTGGTAGCATCAATAAACATTGTTGGTAATCATCTGCTTGTGCTCTAATGTGGCATATTCAGTTTCATTGAACAAAGCCAGGCTGAAGATCCCCAAAGGAAAACAAAAGTGAGTTGTTTAGTTGTGATTCAGACCCATGTCTCTGATTTAAGAATGACTCAAGTTGCATAATCACCAAACCTGAACATGAATAGGTTTTATCATATACAAAGCTAAATGCTAATAACAGCTAGTTTATTTATTCCAAAGAATTTTTCAATTACAATTCTTATCTTCATTTTGCCAAGTGCAGTGGAACACTTCAAAAAAAATTTGAGGAGATCACTAAAAATAGTATTTGTATCTGACGATATATAATGGGATTCCAGCTGGAGAATACCACTCTGATTTACAAAAGAGTTTGTTTCTCTCTCCCGGCTTTCAGATAGATGTGTAATGCACAGAGACGAAACGCTGGATACCTAAGCCTAGATTCATGCTTCCCTTAGCTGATATTTGCCATAAAACTCCCAAATACATCTAGAATGCTCAGTCTGCAGCCAGAGATAACCTAAAACATGATTACAAAGGCAGGTTTTGCTTCTCTGGCACTGCAAAATTACAGTTACAATAATGTAATTAATCACAACCATTCATAGTTCCAATAGGCCTGATAATCAGTGGTGAAGGGAATTATAATAGGCCACTTACTCTGAGAAACTTGGAGATGATGAAGGTACTGGCTTGCACAGTAACTTCAAAGCCTTGTAGGTTTTGAGTTTCCATCAGGATGTTTGGGTTTCTAATAGGAATAAGTGAACAACAAACTTTTGTCCTTCAGCCTTAAAAGGCTTATCAGTAAGACAGAGAGGATCTAAAAGTGTCCAATTGTGAGAGCAACCTGATACATATATTAGCATAAAGCTGGAATACCAGCTTGGAAAGGAACCTTCAGGAATCAGCTAAGTTTCTTGACACTGCTTGCTTCATCAATCAAGCTATCTCCATTTAAAAAGCCATTTCCAAAAAATCTGCATTCTCTGATATGAAAATGTTCCATTACAGATTATTGTCAGTTTTTCTCATGGGTCACCAGGCCCTCAACAGCCCCATGCTCCTGGAGGTCCTCTGCAGAGGTGGAGGACACAGAGCTCAGCACCACTGAGGAGCAGGAGCTCCAGGGAGGCTGGAGCAGGCTGTAAACTGCCAGTTCTGCCATGAGGACAGACCCTGTAAAAGAGAAGATTCTCATGCCTGTCAGCTAATACTGTACCCTGCCCTGGCATTGTAATGGAAACGGCTGTGCTTTCTGAAGGCATCATCTTTGACATGAGACATAAAACCACACATGTTTGTCATTTCTATATTTAACACACCGATGTTGAGCTTGGGGAGGAAAGAATAGCTTCTGCTAACATTGATCAGGAATGTCTTTTGAGAAGTGGCATGTAAAACCATATCCCCAGAAAAGATGTTTACTTATTGCTAAAAACTCTGATGTTAGCACTGTTCTCCCAAGAGACTAGAACACACTTTTCAAAGGAAAGACTGCAAAAGTACAAATATACTAAGTTTACAAATTATGTTTTTGTACATTTGTATGATCACCAATGACAAAAAAAAATCTATGACCTCAGCAGAGAACCACTGTTAAGGTATCAAAATCACCTAAATAATCTATTATGCTTATTCTTCAAATAATATTATTTACTATAATATTTATAGTGTTAATGATGCTTATATGTTAAACAATGTTGTCTAAGACGCTTAGACTTATATGCACACATAAAAATAAAAAAAAAAAACAACCATTGGAAAAAAGCAAATTTGCCAGTAATTTGTGTTCAATGTTGTTCATATTATGTAATTAATTCTGTAGGTGTGGCTTGATCATATACAATATAATAGATTATTTCGAGCACAGGCACTGGCAAGCCTGCTGCAGTCCCGGCTGGCCTGCTGCCTGGGCTATACATTTTTTGTGCGAGAAATAAATCCTGCTTTAAAATGTTACTTGGGCCTGAGGTTTACTATTGGGCAATGTCACCTACACTGATGTCCATGCAGAATGGTACAGCTGTAGGAAATGTGGCAGCAGAGAGAGCCATCTCTGGCAGCAAACCCCGCCGGAGGGACTGCTGCCGCCCATGGAGGCTCCCAGAGCCACCAAAGGGAATGGCAGTTCATGCCAGAAAAACAGCAGTAACACATTCTCCCCATCCTCTACCTGGTGAAATGAATAGACCATTAGAAGCCAAAAAAGAAATCTATATTGAGATACTGCTAATGTTCTAACAAAGTGACACAAACAAAGTTACACCTCTAACAACTCACCTTCTTCCTACTCTAGGTATTTATAGCAATCTCTCGAATTTTACTGATATACCATAGTCTATTAATTGTGCTGATCCCCCCCACCCCTCGCCTCTCCAAAAAAAAGCAGGATAAACAAGGGGCAAAGTGAAAATTTTAAAATAGAATTTCCTCGCCTCAGTTTATTTAAGTTAGGTATTTAGGACTGAGCTTATCAAGCCAACTGGTGGGCATCCTGCACATGGCATAGCACCTAGCACCAGCTTCCTGCGTGTGCTGAATCATGGCAACTGATTTTACAGGAGCTGGTGGTACATTCACATACCACAGAGCAGAAACAAGCTTTTTATTATGACAGTCTCTTAATTAGAAAGTTGTTAATAAACCAAGTAAAAAAAAAAAAAAACAATTGGCTGATTATTAAATGGCCTTAGAATAAAATGTGCTGTTACTATACTTGAGCTAGAACAGTGCAAGTAAATATCTCTAAAAGAAAAAGCAAAGTCTTCTATGACAGAAACCAATTTGATATGGAAATGGGTCAACAGTTGCTTAAGATGTAGCACAGTTTTGATTTGATCTGCTATATTTGGACTCTGTAAGAGGCGCTTCCAGTAACATCGGTATTGCTTATACATGAGACTTTTGCATAATCACTGTATGAAGCATTAGAATTCTTCAAACCGAGAATGATTTTCAAAACGATTATATATCTCCATGTTAATAATTTGGATATGACAGTATTTGCTGAAGAAAAAGAACAACTGTTTTCTAAAACAATTAGGATTCATGATACATTGCTTGGCAGACTATTGTTCAAAAGCCCACACAGTCCTTATCCAAAAGAAGCCCAAATGCAGCCATGGGCACCAAGTTGTGCTTAGCACTTAGCTCAGAATACACGCTGGTCAAACAAGCAGAAATACAGAAATAATTGGGCATACATTTGTGCTACAAATGAAATCCTGTACTTGTAGCAAGCTGTTTTGTATATTGCTGCTTTTCAGACACGATCACAATTTGAGTTGTTCTTATTTTAAGGAAACAATCAGATTTCATTTTAAGATTTTTCTTTCAAGGATATTGTATAACATTTTTTACTTCCACCTATCTCAGCTGTTAGCTTTCCAGTCCACCTTGTTTATTTCTATGGAGTCCCTGGTAAACTTTTTGTCACTGGAAGAATTAATCTAATTTCACTCCTGAAAACTATGAAAGATCATTTCACCATGCTTACCACTGTGTTAGGGAACCTACCCCACCCAGCAGGGAATGTTCCTTCTTTTTTTTCAAGCTCAGCCTCCACTCACACTTGCTACCAATACAGTCGTGGTGGTTCTTCTTTGCCCTTGAATTTTGACCCTGAGAAGAAGAACCCGTACATGCAATATCTTCCTTTAAGTACACAGTAACAGTGAATATAAGCATTCACTTTCTGAAAGCAAAGTGCAGGCACTAGATCAACTATTGTCTCCTGCAGAGTGATCAAAGGAATTTGAGCTTGGCCATAGATGAAGTCCTAGCAGCCCTCATAGCACAGGGCCATGATCAGCTGCTGGACATGGGCAACCTTAAAAACCAAGAATTACACTAACCATTTTCAATTTATCTCTGTGTGCTGTTTGACACTGAAAAAGAACACATTCAGAAAGTATTATCATATGTCATAACATTAGCATATTATCTCTGCAGAGACATAAATGAGTTACTGTAGCCACAGTAAGCCAGAGGTTTGCTGAAATCAAAGGGAAGTGGGAATGCTAGATCTTCACACAGAAAACAAAATGAAACAAAATTGCACCAGGCTATTTGTGATTAATAATAGTGCCTCTAAAATTAACATGAATTATAATTACATGGGTTACTAACCTTTACAGAGTCCACATGAATATCCACTGGATTCCCCTGTCCATTCTGCACCTTATATGCCAATAAAGATTATATTCTGAGAACAAAAGTCTCTACAATACATGTACCACCAGGGTACAGCCCACTCCGTTGAAGCGTATTTTAACCTAATAATTCCTATAGCATATTGCAATTTTTAGACTAACTGTTATTAGTGAAAACCCAACTATTCAATCCTGTGTCTGGCTCTGTAACAGATGTCATACATATTGTTTAACAAGTAGTTCATGTCTCTTGACACCATTTTACCACTTGTAAAATAAGAATGCTATGAGATCATTGAATGGTAGACATTATAGAAGTAGAAAACATTGACTATTATTTGTTGTTTTATTATTATTTAATGTAACATATGGATGCAAAATTCTGGCTTGTTTGACCAGGAAGACAGCCCTATATGTTTAAAATTAAATTAGCATTGAAAAAAATTAAGCAAACAGACTATCTCAAACAGGAAATGAAATAAACAGTATGGAGCTCTTTAAATACATAACAAGTAATCAGCAAAAGGGCTGTGAACGGAACCTGAGTGGGAAGCTTGTGACCAGTGAGGCTGATACTGCTGGAAGCCTGAATGAAAGTTAAAAGGCTCCATGACTAGGCCAGACTATACAGGCAATTAGAAGTGCTGAATGTTGCCAAGGCATCAGGCCAACAAGAATTACAACTCAACAAACTGAATGAAGGAGAGTGGGGGGAGGAAAAAAAAGAATAAGGAAAAAAAAGGAAAGGCTTTAATTAAATATTTGAGATCTCACAAGGGATGGGGAAAGTGCCAGGTAACTGGAAGATGGTTAACTAAACAGAGGGGGTCTGTTCACTCATTAATGCGTGGGGGAATTTACAAGTGTAACTTCTACTACCATTAATTGGAGCTACAGTAATGAGTGATGCCAGTGTATACTGGTGGGGAAAGGATCTTGTTACCTAGTCTGGTCCTACCTGGTAAGGGTTCACTGAAGAGTTATGGGATGACTTATGGGTCTGAATTAAAAAAGTCACCAAGCTGGAACTTCTTGAAATAAAAATTTCTACTACTTTGAGTGCAGGGTGATCCCAGAATAATGCAATATTTTCCTAAGAACTTTTCCTAGCAGTGTTTGTTTAGAACTGTGCAAACATTTACTCTGCCCTGCACCTCAGAAAACCCAAAATAACCATATGGGACATGTGTCACATTCAGAGTGGATTAAATGGCTTCATCTCTGCAGCTCCTTGTCAGAAGGGTCACCAGTTGGGATGATTTGATTGTGCCTGTGCTGAAATGAAACAGGGAAATGAAGCCAGCAGGCCACTCACTTGCAGAGAAACAGCATGAAAGAGGAGAACAGAGGTACTTGTGAAAGGACCCAACACTGGTGAGGGTGGGGTAAGAACTGCAAGTGCACTATGTCACCAGTGGAGCCATTTTAGAAACTCTATAGATGCAGTTAGTTCAGGTAAGCATATATCTATTTTTATGCAGCTCCAAATTCCATGGCTTTGACAAGACCTATCACATGTCAAATCTTAAATGCATGCTAGTTATAAATCTTCATTTTGCTATTTGCTGTTCCTCCATTAAATCTGAAATTTGCTCAAAACATAATTTTAAGCTTCATTGTTCCTATAGCACTACAATGAAGGCAGAAATTACTCACCAGCTAAGCAGAGATTTGTATTTTATTTAGCCACAATCAAAGAAACTTTGGAATATGTAAAATATGCTATATTTTCAGAACCCATGAATGAAAACCAGAAATAAAACGTTAGTAACTCTTTCAGGTACATAAAATGGAAAAATAAGGGGCAGGAAGCTCATGTCATGGGCTTGTGTCAGTTGTTCTATCACTCTTTCTAAGTGAAAAGGAGAAACCATCAGAATTTCAGAGCATGGCATTTAAAAAAGGGCAGAATTCAGCATCTGTTCTCCACGTGACTATATATCATGGGATGGTTTAGAATAAGGAATCTAATAAAAAAAAAAAGACACACATAAAAAAAGGCTATAAGCCTTCACAGTCTTGAGGCCATATAAAATCTTATTAAAACTCAGACTGCCCTGAGATGTTCAAGAACTTGATGCCTCAAGTGAAATGTGTCTTTACAATCACATTTTAAAAGATTTAGTATTCTCAATATTTACTAATGCTTTACCAGAAAAGCAGTCAGGTAGCCATCTCAATAAGCCTACTGTTACTTAAACTTGGACTCCTATTTCATTATAGGAAAAACAGAGTACAGGAGAGCATTGGAACAATAAATTAAAATGATTTCTACAACCAACAGTAAATGAGAAGGATAGCCATTAAAATGTTTACAGTGCTTGAAGACAAATTTCTGGTCATCTTCACAGTATTTATCTTACAAAAAGTAGCTGCCAAGAACTATTCGCTCTTTTTTTCTTGCCTACCCTCGTGGAAATATAGACATCTGTAAAGGACAAAACAGGTCCACATCTACAATTGCTATGAAAGAGAGTTTATTTCAAAATTACATCCTTTATGGCCATAACAGAATTAAATACTAGGCAAGAATCAATTCAGCTATTATTTTTATACAGAACTTAAATGCTGACACAAGAGCCAGTCAATGTTAGTAGCCAAATCGGCTAAATTTCTTAAGATTAAGATGGGAAAAAATGGAAAATTTTCACATTAAGGTGGTGGGCTATATTGTAGCTTAATTTATAATTTCCAGGCGTATAAGGCAAGCATAGACAGACCATATGTCTTTTCTTGGCCTTTAAATGCTCCTATTTTCCACTAGACTTGCCTTTTTCTCCATCTATTGGCAACCATACCATTTGCTATTCAGGTGATTGGCTGTAATGAGCCAACTCCTGTTTCCATATGAATAACCACTTTTTTCCCCAATTACTGAAGCTGCCAGCAAGTCACTGGTGTCATGTTCTTTGATGCAAATCTGACTGTCAATAGAGAACAGGACTACATAAAGGGAGAATTTATGATGATACCCTTAGCTTAATATTTTTTGTAAATGCTATTCAGTTTAGCTTCCAAGGAACATGGGGAAGGCAGCAATGGTCCACAGTAAGAAGTAAGAATATCTTTAATTGGCTTTGTGCTCCACATGCCCTTGTAATCAGCCTTCCCATATGGCAGTCTGAAATAAATTTATCAATCTCAATTTATGTATTTATGTCACTTTAAAAGGTCCATTTTAGTCAATATCAAAATCTATAAAATGTCACATTTAATTTTAAAATTGTAATTTAAAAAGTTAAAACACTGAACATATAGTTTGATATTTACAATTTTTTTTAAATAAGCAGACACACAAAAAGCATGGGAGAGAGGATTTTCTGAGGCAAACTAACACAGTTATTAACAATACAAGAACTAAATATATAATTTTAACTTACTTTTTTAAAAGGTCATTTTTTATTAAATCATTCTTAAGTGGGCTTGGATATTTTTTCACTTAAAGGGAAACAGCTTACTTTTCGCAAGCCAGGAGACCTTATTCTTGAAATGCACCATAATATGTGTGATCATGGGGTAAGGGGCAGATTCCTTGCTAGTGTTGGCACTCCTGACTGCAAGCACCATGTTTGACAGTAAATAGCTACAGACTAAACTGTTCTCTGTTTTAAAAATTGCAATATTAAAATTCTAATACAGAACATAAAAAGCAATGTTACTCACTATTCAAAGCTTTGTCCATTTACTGCCTACCTTCACACCTGTGTCGTTTCAGGATGCCTCTCCAGGTCGCTATCAAGTAGTTTTTCCAAGTGTTGCTCATTTTTTCCAGGTGCTTCCAGTTAAACACCATTTTTAAGCATCTGAGTAATTTAATGAACATCTGCTTCTGCAATATAGACACCAGCAGTCAATCTAAAGAAAAAGACAAATTCAGTACATATTTAAAACTTGTATTGGTCCTACAAACCTCAGATTCAGTTCTGCATGTTTTCAGGTGCTCTCAGCTGGGACTTTACCTATGAACTAATTAGCTCCTGTAGGAAGTTCTTTTGTAATAGCAGATGCCCTTAACAACCACTGCTCCTTTGCTGAAAGGGTTTCTGGATCCATTTTTTCATCATTGAAAACACAATAATAAATAATTGTTTACATAAGGTCAACAGCACTTTTCACAGAGCTGAGACAAAACAAGAAGCCAGCAAAAGGAAGAGAGGTAAAAAGTAAAAATATTTCTTTAACAGTCTGCTGAGTAATAGATCATCTTTGATTGTGCTCGTTTACAAACAGGAAAGGTCCTGTCTAATATCTGTAAGCAAAAAGAAAAAATAACTGCTAAACCTGAAAGTCATTACTGAAATATATTTAATACCAAATGAAACAAAACAGTAATGGTAAATTCAGTGGGCTTAATTAACCTCAAAAATAGATACATCTTCTTAAGTTTAAAGTTGTTGTTTAATAACGACCTGGTTTCGTTATTACTATTTGGCTAAAACCTGATTTTAGGAGCACACATAAAATCAGAGCTTCTCACAGGTTTCTCTGATTACTCAAGACCAGGACTGATCAGACTGTACTAATCAGGGTTTTCTCCCCACATGATGAATAGCACATAAATAAAAAGATATGAATGTTGTAATTCATTAGCTTTGGTACAGAACTAGAATTTGTACAAATAATTTTCTACGGGCTTTTTCACCAATGCATTTTCAAAGGTGTTTTAGGACTATTGCCCATTATAAAGTGTATGTACTCAAGCCAAGCTGGCTGCCACAAGCTCTAAAGGAGCACTGCTGGTCAGGTAGCAGAACAAGGGCATTTAGGCCCTGGAAGGAACGAGGACGTGCTTGATTGGATTTCCCAAAGTTAAGGTACCTGCCGGCTCTCTAGTTGCCTAAATGCTTTCAAATCTTTTAAATACTAATGGACTAATGCAAGGCACAGACTAGCTGGTGCCTACATTTGAAATCTGCTCTCAAACCTCATTTGCAGATTGGCCAGATGGTCATTAGTGTGGAGGTGTTCTCCAGGCAGACTTGCTTTCAGGGCAGGGTTTTTTAAATTTTGGAGGGGGTTGGGGAAGCAGAAAATGAAATCTTTTTTGGGGTTTGGATTTTTTTTTTAATTTGGGGGGGTGGGTTGTTGGATTTTTGTTTTTCAGTTAAGATTAGTAACAGCTAGGAAAGGGTGAATAAAAGCTGAGCTACAACAGAATATTCTCTAGTTTGGTGTATTTAAGAAAGTGCTTGCAATTTAATCCACAGAGACCAATAAACAGAAGACTAAAATAAAAAGGCAGAAGGCTGCAGTGTCAAAGTGCTGTTAAAGTACATGAGAAAAGCAATTCACTTGGGGTTCACTGTAACACTTCTAATAATGAGCTTCCCATATTTAGACACAAGAGACAGGAAATTCAAACCCCCTGGAAAGGATACAATACAGTTATACAACAACATAGCAAACTGTATTTGTTTTGTTATTACTACCTATGCACCCTATGGTTTCTTTAGGGAAGATGATATGATATCTTTATACCGTAGTGTGTAAAACAGTCTGAAATCTCTCTTTGACACCAGTAATGCACCAAAATCCTTCCTAAATATTGAAAGACCTCCAACTTGATGCTAAGCTTGATCTTACTCATCACTAAAAAAAATAAATGTTTTGTTACTGCATTTCTCTCTGAGAGGTTTTCAAAATCCTTCCAGTCAGTACATGAGATAGGATACATATTGTCGGGGATAAGTTGTTAAAGTGAATTTGAAATGTGCTTCTCAAAATATCGTTTACACATTTACCAGATGGTAAAATAAACATGTAAATTGTTATCGAGTATACACCAACTTTATACTACAATTTTACCCACTGTAGAAATGGTGTAAAAATGTTGAATATAGTGTTACTTGTTCATTTAATAGTTTATTAACATTTTAAATACATTTGGAGAATAGGTTTACTTTCAAAGAAAAAAAAATACTTACAAAAGCAGCATTTTAAGCCATTAATCAAGCCAAATTAACGTACTGACTTCTACATTTATCATTTACCTTATCAATAATATAATTAACGTAATTACAGTTGGTTTCTAAGTATTTGCATATGCATAGATGTTGCACATGTTTAATGGTATGGGTTTTATAAGATAAATTTAACTTGAACAAAGGGCTAAAAAAGGAATTTTAAGAAGTATGGTCACCAACATGTTAGTTAAATGAAGTGTGTTTTGGGGTTGTCCTGTGGAGACTCAGGGTTTGGACTCAATGGTCCTTGTGGGTCCCCTGCAACTGAGGATATTCTATGATTCTGTGATTTGTAAGTAGCTGCTGTTAGACCAACAGGTCACTTTGTCACTGGAATTTCCTCTTTCAAGACCCACCATACATGTTCAGAAATAGGAAGATGTGAATACTTCATCTATGACGAAATAGAAGGCATGTACTAACAAACCCTGTCTCAAAGAAGAGAGTAATGCAACTGTTTAGCAATATGCAGGAATTAAAATCTTCAGCTCAAGGAGTAACCCTTGCCCTTCTCTAAAATAAGAGGTCCCATGCATGTAATCACTAGCTAATGATCCTGGTAGCAGAAAACAGACAAAGGATTTTGATGAAAGACTGTTGCTTGTACTGGTTATGATTGGTCTCTCCTTTTGTAATTCTATTTCTACCAGCCCAGCTCATCAATTACACTGTGCTATAGCATTTTCTTTTTCACCTTTCACACTATGCCAGCTCCTTTTTTTAGAAAAATAACTTTATTATTTTACTGTGTTAGATTTAGGATCTCTCCTCACCTATGATGACATATATTGATCCAGCATATTTTCAGTCTTATGCCCCCAGCAGACTGTGAATTATTTACTTCTTAGATATGAGCCTATCAACTAGTCTTCAAAATATCTAATTATTTTTTTGGTTAATCCACAACAGGGGCTTGGCTTCTCACACATCTTGTTGGAATTATTTTTTTCAGAGGTTTTTCACAGAACCTAAATTCAGTCTGACACCAGCCATGAAGCTCCTGTTTATGACTGCATTGCAGCTTTACTATCATATGCCCTCAGCAGTAAGGTGTTACCACATACATACAAAAGATACATGAATCTCAAAAGCACAAAGCTAACTTAAGAGATAAGTTAACCTTATTAATGAATTCTGGAGGAATGTGCATATCTAATATCCTCTATTAGTAGATGCCACAACATAAACTCTTAACCAAAATTATCTTTAAATAATATCGCCCTGTACAAGGAGCTAGCAGGAAAGTAATAGACAATAGGCTTTAACAAACCTCTCTGGTTTTCTGACTCATACTAGGAAAGTCTGTAACTTAAGATTCAGAGGTCAAAACCTGCTCCATACTGGGTGCTTTATCAGTGCTCCAGAAGAATCTTCAAGGGAAAAAAAACCAAACCAATTGCATGTGTGCAATTTTAAAACACCACTTGGAATGTCCTGCTTTACAGAATCACAGAATCATCAAGGTTGTAAGAAACCTTCAAGATTATGTGCTGCAACCACCAACCCAGGACCACCATAATCACCCCTAAACCACACCCTCAAGTGCCACATCCAGACTCCCCTTGAAGGTTTCTAAAAAGAACTCCACCACCTCCCTGGGAAACTTATTCCAATGCTTAACCACTCTTTCAGTGATTTTTTTTTCCCAATATCTAATCTGAACTTTCCCCAGTGCAAAATAAGGCCATTTCCTCTCATCCTTTTTCTTGAGACATGGTAAAAGACACCAACCCCCACCTCACTACCACCTCCTTTCAGGCAGTTATAGTGAGCAACCTACCTTTTGGATTACACTCTGCAGCTGAAGTATTTTGCAAAAATAAACAAAAGTATTTGATGATATTGAAAAGACTGTGATGATAAGGGTTTCACATGGGAAAAAAATTATAATTTAACGTAACTAAATACCCCAAAATCTCTGGAAAGGTCTGGTTTAGAAATCATTAGGCAGAAACATAAGTTCAAACTTGAAGAAATAGTCTAAGTGGGATAGGGAGAAGATGAATGTACACAGACAGGAGATGTTCAATAGCACATGATTACCGGTATACCCCAATTATGAATCAACAAAAATATGGGGAAGCTTAAAAGTCTGACTACCAAAATCCCTCATGCATTCAAGGCATGCCTTGGCTTTGGTGTACACACAGGTACTATAGATTGAAACACTAAACATGAGAGAGAGCTGCCGAAGAAAGCAATGCCTTCAAAGCCTGAGCCATGGAGCACCAAACACCTCTGCCAACTAACTTCGAAGCAGAGCCTGAGCCAACACTTCTGTAAAGACAGGGTGAGCACTGAAAACTTGTAGCATATGCTGCTATTTACATAACTAATTGTAGCATGCACAGTCAAAAAACAGCCTCTAGCTTTAGCATATACATGCAAAATAATTGATTTTATTATGTACAGAAAATTAGAAGCTGTCAGAAACAAAGCCACTAGTAACAGCCGCGAGGAAGAATTTCAAAGTTTCATCGCCTAGATTGCAGAGGCTAGTCTTCACACAGTTGTGAGGTTTACAGCTAGAATATAAATCTAGACAAGATTCAGTGACAGCTGATACCCTATCCAAGCTTTCGGTAAAACTGACATACACACACCATAGACTGATGGTGGAGACACTCAAGAAAAATATTCCCAGGCTCAGACTAGCTGTGGTTTGTCATTGCAGGCACTGGAATACAAGATGAAA
Organism: Aleadryas rufinucha; assembly: GCA_013397815.1. Classification (NCBI taxonomy): domain Eukaryota; kingdom Metazoa; phylum Chordata; class Aves; order Passeriformes; genus Aleadryas; species Aleadryas rufinucha. Next base: position 20,571 of record VZTH01010877.1, read on the forward strand.
CTTTGCAAAGGATATTGCAAATATAGCAATAACAACCTAATCTTACACAAAATAAAAAGGAAGAAAAACGTGATGGCATGGAATAAAAGCACTAGCTGAGTTGCTCATAAATCTCTGATTAATAAGAAGACACCATGATGGGGAAAAATACAGAAGAAAAAGCTGCATTACACTGACTACTTTTCTATGAGAAAAAAAAACGAACCAAAAAACATGAACCTCAGTATTTCTCAGGCAAAACAGTGCATATGTGTAACCCAAAAAATATGCATGTTACTTATAGAATGTTCTTCTATTATTCAGAAATAATATAATTTGAGACAATATTTAATCCTATAGATTAATTCTGTATTGACTTAACATTGCACACTTTTCTTGCAATTACAGAGTGGATGAGAATTTTTTTACAAGTTTAAACATTTATATAAAATAATAAATTTTAAGTGGGTTATTTTAAGATCTCCTCTTGCCAGTAACCTTTTTGAAAATGGTGTTAAAATTCTCTTATGTTTTTTAATCAAAAAGCTATTACAAATCAAAGTTAGATCAGCAGAGGCACCATAAATTATTTTATGCAACACCCATAAAAATAGGAGTTCACCTGTTACATGCTGCTGAAGAAAAAACTCAGAAACGGACACTGATTATACAACTACAAATGCTAAAAATGTTGTACATTGTAGATTCTTATAAAATGTGTCATGTTAAATGTTTTATATGAGGTAAACCCTTTACAATCGCAAGAAAATTTATGTAAATGTAAATTTAGAAGTGTGGGTACAAAAGAAAGCAGCCTTGCATGGATCTCATCCTCTTCACTAATCCTGAGCAAGGCTTTCCTTCTTTAAGCATCCTCCACAGGAGTTACAGGAGAAAGCACTCGTCTGCATGCTCAGGTTCTAAACACAAGCTGTGGAAGAACCAGTGAAGTGCCCCCCAGTCAGGAAAAGGATGGTGGACAGAAAGGCAGGGGCTGGAGCTCCTGGGAGGCTTTGGAGATCTACCAGGGGAAGACACCAGAAGCTATCTGGGGACTTCTGGTGTACGTGCATCAGCTTGGAGCTCTGCTGCTTCACCACCCAGGAATTCAGCGATCGCATGCATTATCCTAAACAGCTCTCGGAGAGCAGGTTTTGGGTTAGAGATAAGCCCTTCTCCTACCTGCCTGTGAAAGGGATCACCAGCTTCCTGCTGTCCTGCCCTTGCACCCACCAGCCTGGCAGCCTTTCCCATGCAACAGCACCATCACCATCCAAGTGACTTCAGAGAGCTGAGCTGACAGCAAAACAACCCTCGTGAAAAGGGTTGAGTACACAGAACTACACTTGAAATCTCCTAGATCCTTATCCTGAGGCAACTGTAGATATTAAAACAAAGTCAGAATTAAATATAGCTACTGTTTAGCACATTGTGTATTTAGCACAGGCATTGCCCTTGTCCCTCTATAACTGGTAAATGTGACCGCAGTGACAGAACTGCATTTTAATTACCAGGAGGAAAAAAAAACGCCCCAAAACCCACAACAGAGAGTACTGCCAAAGCAGAACAGACTTGGGCCCTGATCCTACAAAGACTTACGTGCACATATACACTAAACTTCACACTGCTACAGGACAATCATTTGTGTTGTTTTTCCAGTTACAGTGCATTTGGAAAATAAACATATACCAGTAATGGACTACTTAAGGGTTTGGCCTTTCAAGTTACATCTGACTAAATGGCCTATGGGGCAATATAGTCCTGAAGATATCTTACATCTGCATGCCATTAAAATAATGTTAATTTTTATAGGCACATATTTTATTTCTGCTGTTACATTTCACATTCCTTTAATTTACATCTGCTTATACAAATGAATTTGTTTGAGATTAAAAAAAACACGATTTAAAAGTAATTTTCATGTATATAATGATCAGAAAGAAGTTATAAGTGAATAATATATGGAAATGCAGCAACTGAAACACTGAAATATCTAAAATACAACACTAAATGTAATATCAGAGGGTTTTTTAGTATTTAACACAAAGGGAAAAATGATCTACACTAGATAATAGTTGGTGTTAAGGTGAAAAGAATTTGAGCATTACAAAATCCTAAACACTTAAAAGAATAATTGAAATATCTGGTTAACTCCTTTCCATTCGATTTATGAACAATACTTTTATATTAAAAGAATATAGCTGGCCTAAATATTGCCCCCAAAAGGGGGCAAGTTCTTGTATTACACATACCAAAAAAATTGCTTTTGATTCAATTATTAAGACAAATCATCAGAATCAACCTTGACAATAAGCAGAAAGGAAGCATCAATTATTCTTATAATCTAAACAGAGACAAAAATGTAAGTAGAGTAAGATATCCGTTGATGTTTTCATAATTATTTTAACACGGGAGAAACACATTTGTGTATCAGTTTGTATGCCGATTGGTACTTGGTCCTATTCTTTCCATCAAGCAGCACCTGCTTTGGATAGTATCTAAACCACAAGAGGGGACAATCAGATTGTTTCAATACAAAGCAGTATTGAACCACTGAAGCCCATGAAATGACATAACTATACACCAGATGAGGATTTGATCCATGCTATTCTGACCCTAACTCTGCAACAAATGCCGTCCTCAATGCGTAACTGAAATAACTGCTTGATGATGTGCCCAAGAATAAAGCTGTAAAAAGTGTGAAAGTCATTTAGAACCACAAGCATTGGAGATTTTTTAGTGAGATTTTCATAATTTCTAAACACAGGTGAGTAAACCACTTGGAGGTTTCTGAAAAATGTCCCTACCCTCATCACTTATGCACGGTGGGTTCCATTGGAAAGTGAGGAACTGACAATAGAAAGCAAAGCCCTTTACCTCTTCCTCAATACCCTGCATCTAATTCAAGGGAAATGTTCCTTCTCCCAGTGCGAGAGTAAACTGAGCTTCCAGGAGAGAGCTTACACAAAGCTTAAAGTAACACCTATGTAGAAACCCCTCATGCTTTAGAGGCATAGTGGGAAAGCAGTGGGGATGTGGGGAGAGGGGAGATGCCTCAAGGGTTTGCCGAGGCGGGATGCAGTGCGAGGAGCGGTTCTTTCTCTGTGTCGCTGCACCACAGATCTGTTAGTGACGTGCAGGCACCATTCACAGAGCAAGAGGCAAGACAGGAGGTGCTCCTGCCAGACCCTCGAATGGACTTCCCAGACAACGCTGGATGAGCCACATCTTTCCCCAGGGCCAGAGAGGGCCACCACCTTTCTGCAGGGTCTCCAGCAGGAGATCTGGGACCAAAGGGTGAGAGAGCAACACCGATACTTTGAGTTGGAAGTCAAAAATGTGACAGCAAACATTTCCACAAAGGGAAATAAGCTGTATTCGAGGTGTTGATCAATCACAAAATATGTTTTTTAGCTTACATTTATGATTTCAGTTTAATTCTCAGTGGGTGGGTGGGTGTCTTCATCTAAACTAGGACACCTTTCAGCAGCATAAAATTTCTCTCAACTCAAAATATCCATGTTGCTCTTTCACCTTTCAATCCCAGACTATTATCTGCTTTCTGGATAAACAAAAGCAGCCAATGTGTAACTACATATGATTAAAGAAAGAAGCTTACTTACAAAACCGAATTCCATACCATGGCCCACAGAAATTGACATGACTTTTAGAAAGTTTAAATTATGTGCCAGTGCCATCAGTTAAAAAAAAAATTACCCAATCAAGCCAAAAAATTATATTTCAAATGACTGAAGTGGGAGCTTGGATGATGTGCTTTGGTAACTCATCAATGTTTCTGCTATATAAAAAAAATCAAATTATTAAGTGTATCCTAAATCAGTCAGTCACTTCAAGGTACATGACTATCACAATTATTGAAAAAGGCCTTGATCCTGAAAACATTTATGTCTGTGAATTTTTAGACAAGTGAATAGTCTTTGTAGGACTGACCTCTTACTTTACGTTGTTCACACATGTGAACTTGTATGCACGATCAGAGACTAAGGCAGAAATACACATTTACAAGCTATCAACATTTTACCTAAAATGTCTCTTAAAACGGATTCAAAGTCATTACCAGCTGTTTCTTATTTAAAGCTTAATATCCATGTAATAGTATAGACAGTTTTACACGGAAGTAAAGTACCTGAGGTTTTCATCCTTTCGCCTTCGGTTTAAAAAAAAAAAAAAAAAAATTGGCCAAAAAAGCANNTAAAGGGAAGTAAATTCCCGGGGTTTTTCTTCTTTTCCCCTTGGTTTAAAAAAAAAAAAAAAAAAATTGGCCTAAAAAGTCAACTTAAGACCAAGAAGATCATTCATACTCACATCAGCCCCTTAGAATTAGAAACACTCCAACTATGACAAATCACAGTGATAGCATGAATAAAACATCACAGGTTTTACTGTGTAATATATTTTATAAGGTCAAAAGTTACATCTAATCAGCAATGGCAGCCTTGGATTCTAATGGATTCATAATTATTCTACATCCAAGAAGTAAAATATTACATATGCTCAAAAATTCAAGAGTTAAATATATGTATTTCAACCAATATCTGGTTTTTTCAGACATACATATTTGAACAAATGGGCAGCTTTCAAGGGGCCATGCTCTGAAATAAGTGATGCTTTTGTTTGCATTTCCAGATTAATACGCATTCTGATAAAAGCATGAAATGTTACTAGTGAGCTGTGTGGCTCTCCAGACTACCACAAATATATTATCTGGAAAGAGCTGGGTACTGAATGCAAACAGTCTGCTGCCTTCCCTCTACTTATCACTCTGCTGTTTCAATATTTTTTTCTTTGACTTTGCCCCCATATCTTAGCAAGTGACATATTCCCTACTGAAAACCACATTTATGACAAGTTCTAATACTTGGAATGAAAACTTGTGTCCATTCTGCACAGAAAGTACCTGGAAAATGTACTTTCATGCAAAATCCTTTCTTTCTGCTTTTCCCAATACACACACATTCTTTTTTTGTATCACAGAGATTTTAAAATTGTCCTATGCAATGTAAATAAGATTTCCAAAAACAGTCACCTTTTTACAGGGAAAAATCAGAGCATTTCCAGTTGACAAAGTAATTTGCGAGGGACATGCAAAGCACCTGAAAAACAGACTGCAATGAAAACCATTTTAACTATAGCAACAGCACTCCCTGCATAATGTTAAAAGGAAAATTATGCAATTAGGTCTCTTATCAGACTTATGAAAATTCAGATTATGGCATTTGGGGGAATAAAAAAAGAAAAATCATTGTTCACCACATCTCCCTTGAGCACTACCTAGGGGAGGAGAGTGATGACCAGACAGTGAAAATTAAGAAGAACGTGTCCCACCTTACGCCTATTCTGCCAATCTGTCGCAGTTGTTCTTCTAGCTCCATAGGTTTACATGATTTTTTTTTCCCTAATTTTTTTTTTTTTTGCTGACAAGTAATACAAGACAGATTCTTGCCTTCTTAGGATCTTGCAATCTAGTTTAGACATAGCACGTCAAGTGGTGATGAAAGAAGGTTAGGGTGGGTTTGAAAAGATGAGGATTCCAACAGTAAACGATGCAGAGACATCAGTTTGGTAATGTACACATGTTTTGCATGATTCATTGGACCAAAATGGCCAAAGGAACTTAAAAAGCTGTCAAAGGCATCTTTACCTCTGACCTACCTAGTCATCCATCTGCTTCCTCATACTGTCAATCAAAACCCTCCCATCCTTATCACTATTCTATTACACACATTTTCCACAACCATTTCTCCTCCAGCTCTTAAAAAATATCTTAGCAAACATTTCAATCAGTCATTAAAAACCTTGTTAAAATATGCAATGTGTCATCAAATATGCATAGCGTACTCGTGCAAAATCTGTAGAGCGTAAATCACTGTACTACATTTGATATAGTATTAATGTGAAACATCACAGAAAGTATTACCAATAGGAACTTTGAATTACTTTCTACAGATTGGAGCTTGATTTTGTGTTATATAAAATAAAGGAAGGGCAATTAAATATATTATTTTACACAATAATTAAATTAAAACCCATTCAGCATGCCTAGAATAATAATACTAATTATAGTTTGCATAAAATTCATGCAATTAATTGCTGTTCTAACAAATTCCTATACAGGGGTTTGCTTCAACTAAACTGCACATGCTGCAATTTAAACACATCAGGTCAAAACCCATGCATTCACTCCTCGGCGAACGCAAACGCTTTAACGTGTTGGTAAACATATGTTTAGCAGATATACAGGTGCGCCTCTAAAAATAATATTCTAAAAAATTATAACAGTAATAAAGTGACCTACCGATAGGAAATAGCTTTTTTAACTTCTGCAGCCCTTATCTCTTCCAGCCTCTCGCACAAATAGTTATGGAATTATCCTGCCCAAATAGTTATGGAATAACATCAACCACTCACGCACAGGAAAGAATTTTGCTCAGACCTGTCACACGTTACGTATTTATTCCAGACCCGCTGGATAACCCCCTCTGAATAAAACCTGGCGGAACCTCCCTGAGGAGCGGTCTGCCCGAGGTGACCGCCCGGCGGGCAGCAGCCCCGGCACCGCAGCAGCAGAGTGGGAGGCGGGCGGGGAACGCCGCGGTGCCTCGGGCCGCTCCCTTTGCCCTCTCGGGGGGCAACGCAGCGGGGCTGGCGGGGCGGGTGGAGAAGGGGGCGGCTTTTTCTGGCCGAGAGCGGGGAAGGAGCGCCGGGAACATGCCATGGGTTATTTAGGGTGCGGGAAGCCCCGGGGAGGGTGCCGGGACAGCCCCTCAGGGCGCCGCTGAGGGGTCAGCCGGGGCCCGCCGGAGGCTGAGAGGTGCGGGCGGGACGCGTGCGGCGGGGGGGACGCATGCGGCGCCCCAGCCTCCGCCGCTTGGGAAGAGGCGGCTGGGGAAGGGGGCGCATCGCCCGCGCTTCTCCGAGGGGAGGTCCCGGGGGGCACTGCCCCCACGGCCCCTCTCCGGGAGATGTCCCAGGGCAGCGCCTGAAGCCCGACGGCACGGCGGGGCAGGCACCGCTCCCCGCCGCCGGCACAGGTCGGCGGCCGCGCGGCCCCAGAGGGCGGCGGAGGCGTTGGGTGCGCAGGGCCACACTCGGGCCCCGCACTTTGGCGGGGGTGGAGGGGACGGAACGCAACTGGGCTGCTCGGGTGCCCCCCCGTCAATACCGCAGCAGGACAGAATCCCTCTGACGGCTCCACACCGCGCTTACCCCACCGCGGAACCAAGAGTTAACCCGGCCTGTTACCCCCAGCCCCTGCGGACTCGGCCCACGCAGGTGCCGGGCCGGCGCCTGTTCTAAAGCGCACAGGTGGTTGTCTCTTAAGTGGGCAGAGTTCCGGGAAGGTCGCAGAGGGAGAGGTAGTGGTGCAGGAGTGGAGGCTTCGCTCCCGCGCAGTAGGGCAAGCTGCTCCCCCGAAAGGGCGCCCGCCTTGGGAGCACCGTGGGGCTCCACCAGGGCAGCCCCCGCCCTGAGAAGGCGAGGGGAGGCTGCGGGCGCGCAGCGTTGTGTCCCTCGCCTCTGCTCCGCCAGCGATGGCACCCCCCGCCCCGCGCCAGGCACCTCTCCCGCCTGCAAAGTGCTGTCAGGGTTTTTAGGCGTCAAACACAGGGATAATTATAAACCTCTCAAAACCGACGTGGTTTCATCTCCCTCTTTCACCGACTGCAAACCTCCACGCTTGGCCACGCGGTGTAAGTACTGTCCCCTACGCTCTTCCACCCCCCCACCCCCCAAAAAAGGACAAACGCGGGGCAAGCGGACCAGCTCCATCAGGGAGAGCAGCGGGGGGACTCCCGCTCCAGAGCCTCGCGGCGGGCCGAGAGCGGGCGAGTCCGCCAGCCTCTTTCCCTTGGCCTCACCCGATCTCTTATCTGCAAAACGGCGAAGTGCTTTTTCCAACACGAAGTTAACGTTTTGCCAGGTTTATTTTACTTGTTATACACAGACGATACAAACGGGCAAAAACCAAAACATTTCTCAATGGAGCATGTACTGGTATAAATTATTCAGTTCCACAGACGTAACAGAACAAATATAAAAATCACAACATTCGATTTACAGAAGAGTCAAAAATATACACACGTTTATGACCCTGAATTTCTATTAGGAAATTTCCCCGTCGAGTGTAATCTAGACTGAATATTTAGCCTGATGCATATTTCAGTTCGTAATTGGTTTTTTTTTCTTTCTTCCATATAAAAATGCGTTAATTGTATAGATTTGCTACTCAAAATTCGAAGACTTACTATTCTGCTTCGCCGGGGGGGGAGTCCTGGAGGGATATTAGTTCTCCTTCAATAGTATAATAAGAGGTTTACAAGAATGATCACTCTTACTTTCGATGTGCATTTGATTCCCCAGGAAGTCAGATCTCGGTTAGCTACTTTATGAAAAAGTCAATTCCGAAACTAAATGCAGTAAAATATACAACTCACAACTCATCTTCACTGGACTACACTATGGTTACCAACAATTCAGTCGTCTATATCTTTTTTCTTTTTTTTTCTTTTTTTTTTTTTTTAAGATTATTCATTACAAAGATTTACAGCAATATAAAGAAAAAGGGGGAAACTGCAAAGAAATTTGAAAATAGTTTGTTAGCATATTTGGCACCTGCGGGGACCAGTAATGGATTTGGCACTTGGGGGCAGGGGAAGGGGGATACCACAAAATTAATAATATTGCTGATCTCGAGCTATTCCTTTCAAAGAAAAATAAGAGGCAGTTAATTTTGGTTTTGGAAGGCGTTATGCTCCTTTAATCGACTTTCCTGTCGTATTTCTGTTCTTTTGAAGGGAAAGCTGAGCTATTCCTTAGCTGTGTTAGCCCAGGGCACCGCGTAATTATTTCATGCGAGGAATTGGAGAGAAAGTGAGAAACCCATTACTCACTGCTACAGCTATGGACCACTTACATTTCCAGAGGCATTTAGGAAAAGCGTTTACCTGGGGAGGGGCACGAGGAAGAGGGAGCAAAGAGCGGGGAATGGGGTAAAGAAATTTAAACAGGATCTAAGTTTTGTGACTTAACAATGAAAACAAAACAAAAATAATCCAAACAAATAATAAATAAACCGAACCAAAGAAAAGTAATCTGTTACAATAAAATAAATACTATGTACAGGCATTTCACAGGCTGTTTTCCCCACTATTACTGTTTCCCCTAGAATCCATCCGTGGTAAAAGGAAGGAAGCGCTGTACGGTTTGAGAGTCTAAGCATCCTACTGATCAGTGGGTTTCGGTGCGGCAGTGCCCCCCGCGTCCCCGGGGCGCCGCCGGACCGGGCCGGGCGGAGAGCGGGGCGGGGGGGCGNGCTAACGCGGAGGAGTTATTGTGCAAAAGGACGGCGGGCCCGCGGCCGCGCCTAGCTGTGCGAGTAGAAGCCGTAATAGCCGATGTCCTTGGCGCAGGTCTTTTCGCAGTCCCGCTGGGTGAGCACCTCGCTCTTGAGGGGCGAGGAGCTCTCGGACACCGGGGTGTCCGAGGGGGAGATCCGCCTCCTTTTGGCCTGCTCGTAAATCCCAGAATCGGAGGAGTCGATGGACTTAATGGACGACGGCGTCTCGATCCAGCTGGAGTCGGACAAATCTTTGGGCTTGGAGTCCTCGGCGCCCGGCAAGGGGGACCGCTCGGGGGCCAGGCTCTCCGCCTCCTCCCCCAGGTAGGGGTTGCCGGCGGCCATGCGCGCCGCTGCCGCGCTGTTGGGCCAGCAGGAGAGCACGGAGCCCGACTTGCTGCAGTACTGCGGGGGGCTGCGGGCTCCCCAGCCCGAGGGGTCGGCGTAGTAGCCCAGCGGCCTCCCGGCGCAGCCGGCGGCCTGCAGCGGCAGCGCCTTGACGCCCGCGGCCGCGTAGGACAGCAGCGTGGCCGCGTTGCCGGCGAAGTCGGTGGCCGTGTCGTAGGCGGAGGCGGCGAAGTCGAGGCGGTTGTTGGCGGGGGCGACGAACCAGCGCTGCGGCGAGGGGGCCCCCGGGTCCTCGGCTTGCTGTGGGGAGAGCAGCCCGTTGGTGTGGGGCACGCTGCGGTCGGCGCCGGGCCCCGGGCCGGCTCCTGCCCCGGGGTGGAAGCGGGACTTGGCGTAGTTACTCACGAACTGGTCCTGGAGGAAGGAGCCGGCCATGGCGTAGCGGGCCCCGGGCACGATCTGCGAGCGGGGCGAGTCGTTGGGGGAAGGCGTCAGCCGGTCCATGTCGCAGCCCGTGTAGATCCTGCCCAAGAGAAGGGGAGAGAGCTGGGTGTCCGCCGCAGCCCGGCACCCTCCTCGGCGCGGCACCCGGCCGAACGCGGCCCTCGGGGGACGAACGGGACGGCGCCGTCCCAGCGCGCTCCTGCCCGGCCGAGAGCCTGCGCTCCTCTCCGGGCTTGGCCTCTGGCATCAGTAGCGCCGAGGGCCTTTAACGGGGAAGAGGAAAGACGGGGGCAAGCATGGAGAATAAATCATATGGAACCGGTTGGCCATTCCTTGACGGGGCTGAGATCCCTCTGTCCGGTCCGAACCCACAACCCAAAGGCGTGGAATCCGGCGCGGTGACACATTGACCGGTCCCACCACATGCGCAACAGGCAGCCCGGTCATTTGCCGCTCACAGCATGAGTGGCAGACTACGGAATTCTATCGGCTGTTTAACACTTATTATTGGGAGTCACAGACGAACCATCAACATTTTACTGAGTTTAAATTAAGCTAATCTTTAAACACCTACTGTAGGAAATGTAAAGCCAGACACTTCCAGTGTTCCCTGCTTGGCCTATATATAATTCTCCCATGCTGGGCTGCAATTTGCGATTATAAAAACTTTAATGGATGAATAACTACTATCTGTATTTAATTCAGGCTAAAACTGTGCTTTAATTAACCCTCCACGCCTCCTGGAATTTCTTATCCAAAATAAACTTGGCCCTTAAACAAATTCAACGTGCTAGACAACATCGAAGCTTCCCCCTCCCCCCGTCTCCTTTCAAGTGACGCCCTATAAAGTTTTTTCCTATCAAAAAAGAGCAGAGCACTTTTGGCTGGGGGCGAAGGCCACGCAGCCTTTCCAAAGGGCGCACATACTCTCGCAGAGCTCCCGGAGAGCAGGCAGGCTCGGCTGCCGCCCTACGTGGCACCGTGGACCGTCGCTGTCCTCCTGGCTGCAGCCCTGCTCCCCGCAGCAGCCTCCGCGACCCCCGGCCCTGGGGAGGAGCGGCCGCACCACAAGCTGCTCTCTGGGGAGAACTGGAGCTCGGCCCCGGGCCCCTCTCGCACTAGTTCAGCTCTCGGCGTCGTTTCCACCCTCGTCCTGAAAGCCTACTGCTGGTGGCTGCTGGACCGCGGTCCAGCGGAGAGGCTGAAGCAGATGCTGAAGATACGCACGGGATGAGGCACTCGAGGCCAAGTGAGGCCGCTCCGCGCCACAGTTTAGAGAGGAAAAAGGTTTTCCTCCTCAAAGCCGGGGGCCCGTCCCACAGACCAGAGCTTGCAGCGGCACAGGCGACATCCCAAGCCGCCTGCTCCCCTGGGTGTATGGGCCGCCCTACGGCCGCCACCTCCCGCTGCCGCAAGCTGGGCTGGGGGATGCCTGGCGGGCCGTACTCCGGGGCCAGAGGAAGCCTGCCTGCAGGGCCTGCAGGCCAGAATATCCCCATTTTTGTCCCGAAGGCCGGGAAAGGCGGTGTCAGAGGCCGAGTGTTGATGCCGCCCCGGAGCCGCAGTCGGAGGGGCACCAACAGCGAGTGGCGCGGGGGTCAAGGCCGGGGGGTCAAATGTCTGGGAACGTCTCGGAGGCGGACGGGCAGAGGCAATACGGACAAACCGCGATTAAAATTTCGGCGGCTTTAGCTCCACCCAGAAGGGAGAAGGGGAGAAAAATCCGACCCCGGAGAAGAAGAAAACGAGACGAAGACATTTCCCTCCGGACACCGGCTCTGCGGACGCCGGCATGATGCAGACCCGGCGGGCTACGGGGGACTGAGCCCCCGCTGCTCGAGTGCTTCTTTCGGAGCCCTTACGCGCAAGTGAAACGGAAGCTTGGAAAGAGGCGCCAAGATACGTGCCAGGAAAAACCAACAACAAAACCGCCGCAAGTGCCAAAGCGAGATGCGGACTCAGGTGCGGGCAGCGCGGCCCCAGGCGCTGAAGCGGCCTCAGAGCTGCGCAGGGCCTCGCCGCAGGGACAGCCCCTGTGCGGGAGCGGGTGTGTGCTTCCCTCCCGGAGGGCTCTGGAAAAGCCTGACATTACATATCTCGGTGTGAAATGAGCCAGCCCTCAACCTAAATCTCCCCGCTTTGACATGTGTGTGCAGCCGGCAGAAGGGTAGTAAAAATCCGGTTTACTTACGTGTCATAATTGTCTCGGAATCCTTTTGCGAAAGGGTTGTGATCTATTTTCAGCTGTGTGATCTAGGGAAAGAGAGGAACACGTTGTGAAAGCCTGAAAAATATACCCCACTGCAGCCAACACGTTTTGAAAGGACCGAGCTTTACTCTAGTCAATCATATTGCCTTTAAACGGTGAAAAATAAGCTCTGGCATGCTTATAGACATCACCGTCTAATTTTAAGATTTACGTTATTGTAAAAAGTACGAAAGAATTCAGTATTTAACCCCATATTTTGAGACGTGTTCAGCATTCCTAGTGCATGGGTATGAATATATTGCAATCCAGAAATTAGGCAAAACGTACCCCAGAATGGTAACTAGGAGTTTGCATTTGCATCGAGCAAAATAATTAAAGAGAGAATGTGGACTGAACATATGTCATTTGAAAAGGGGGCACCAGTCTGTAGCAAAGCCAGACCACTCCGAAACGCATCCAGGCATTAACGAGCTTTTAATTTGAGGAAGTTGCTCCGTCACCCCCGGCGCAATCAATGAGGATGTTAATTGATCTTTGCAGACTTAAAGCTTAAGCTAACAGCTTAACAGCTAACTAAGCTGTTTCCGACTGGGAGATAAACGTTGCGGGCCAGCGCCCTGCCCCGGGCGGAGGGGCAGGATCGCGCCCGTCCTGGCGGGGAGGACGATGCCGCTGCAGGCGCCCGGAGGGGGCTCCTCGCACCAAGGCGGCCCGAGTGGCTGCGGCCGTCCTCGGGATGGCCAGGGAGGGATGGCACAAAGTGGGGAACAGGGAGCCCCATCTCCCGGCGCCGGAGACCCGGGGGAGGGTAGGCAGCAGCCGGGCCGTCCCTGGTGGGATGCCTTGCGGGAAGCGGGGGGACGGCGAGGGGAATAAACCAGGGAGCTCTTTACATCAGTGTTTTGGTAGGCGGTGACGGCTATGAACTGCGTCTCGGGGAACGTGAACGTCTGCACTCTGCCCGGCTGGTTGGTATCCTCCGTTCCGTCTTCGTTCACCTCCACCACATGCAAGCGAGGTTGGTACTTGTGAAGGGACTGCAAAACCACCATCTGTCAGGCATGGCAAAAGGAAGGAAGGGGACGCGGGAAAAGAAAGAAGAAATTAGAGCGAGAAAGACGAGGAGAGCGATGTCCGCTGGTCGCCGCCTCCCCGGGACGGTTGCGGACTTCCCCGGCCGCACCGGACAGCGGTGTCAGCTTGGGCAACGCGCTCAGGGCCGACGAGGCCCGTGGCAAAATAAAATGGGAGGACTTTCTCACCACCACCCCCCCTTTTATTTTCACCTAACGACACGACCTAAAAAAAAAAAAAAAAATACACGTCCTTTCGGAAACGGTAGGATTTTAACTGAAGCAATAAAAATATTTCTGGCAGCGTCTCGTTCCCTCACTGACCTGCCCGTTGTTGTTTGATGCTCCTTTATTGTTTGTAAGTTTTAGTTTCCCAAAGGAGATTTCCTGACGCATCCAGTGGGCTCCCGTGTTGGGGGAGTCGGGATGCATATACACCCGGTTTCCTAAGCAAAACAACAAAAAACACAACCACATCACAGTTCTCGCCTGTACCCCGATTCTGCTGCTGCATCCGCACACGAGGGCGAAGGACACCGTGAAGTTACCAATATTTTACTGCCAAAACTCCCTTCATTTTAAATTAAAAGGATTAAAACAGCTTTTTTTTTTTTTTCCCCGAACACCTTTTACTTTCTCCTCCACCCTCCTTTTTTTTCCTTTTTTAAAAAAAAAAAATCGTTGGCCCATTTGCGTTTAAGAAGTCGCCAGAGCCAGTCCGCAAAGGCATTAATTAATCATTCTCACCTACATATGTGTCGGGAAAAGTGTTAATTGGAGGAACTTGCCTTGTACATTGGTGTCCGCCTTGCCGCAAGGAACCCATTTGCCTCCCTGAAATCTCCAGTGATTGGGATCCGCCAAAATTACATCCACAAAAATATTGTAGTGAGCCGTAGGGTCGAGACCAGAAATATTAAAGCTTAGGAAAGGGAACATGCGCCTATAAAAAAAAAAAAAAAAAAAAA
>VZTH01010877.1:34964-138558 GCA_013397815.1 Aleadryas rufinucha
AAAAAAAAAAAAAAAAAAGGGAAAAAAAAGAAAAAGAAAGGGAAGAAGGAAGGCAAGCCACCGGCAGCGACAGGCACACGCGGAGGAACCAGCCGTTGTGCTTTATCCTCACGGCTCCCGATAGCAACCGGGAAATAAAAATCAAAATAAACCCCCTCCCCGGAGCGTCGAGCTTTCCGCGGGGAAGGGATGAGGGCAGCGGGCGCGGGAACCTGCGGGGAGGCAGAGAGGGCTGCCCCGGCGGGGACCGGCTCCGGCGGGGACCAACTCCGGCGGGGACCGGCACCGGAGCCCCTGGCGACCAGGGCAGGGGCCCCGGTGAAGGGCGAACGGCCCCGCCGGGGCGGCGGGGGCTCCGGGCGGCTCCCCCGGCGAAGTCCGCTGCTCAGCCCCGACACCCAGAAAGGTCCGCGCGGTGGCTTACCTTCCCTGCTTCGTGATGATCATCTCCGTCTGGTGCCGGTGAAATTTCAGCCAGAGTGGCCTGTTGCACAGGTAGACCTGAGCCTTGCCGGGAACCAGCCCCGGCTGAGTGGAGGAGAACTGGTAGAAAGGTGCCCCTTGGTAGGAATGGCCATACTGCTGAGGGTACGGGTAGCCCGCCGTGGGGTAGCCTTGCGGAGAAGAGTTGGACAGGAGGCTGTTATAAGCTCCGTTGGTGATCACAGGATGATGAGCCATGTAGCGGCTGGGGCTGGCGATGGAGAAGGCTGGGTGAGCAGGTCCATGCTGGCTGGGATAAGGGAACATGGTACTAGGAGCAGAGGCAGCAGACTGGGGCTGGCTGGACTGAGAGAGCAGATAGCGATCTGCAGCAGATCCATCGAAACTGTGACGAAGCTCAGAGACCCCGTCCAAGACGGGAGAGAGTTTATTTCTCTGGACGTCCCCTGGTGTGTCCTTGGAGTCAGGAAAATTGTCTGTATCTGACTGATTCGTCATCCCCCTGGTAATTTTTTTCAAAGGTGAACTTCTCTCCAGGTTGTCAGTGGTCGAGATAATGGGATGATCATGCAAGGCAAGCTCAGATCCGCCTGCATGTGGGTAACTGCTGCTCACATTGAGAAATTTCTTGGAGAGCATGATAGAGGGAGAAAGACAATGCTCCAGCTGCATAGCTCTAGCACCACAGTAATAACCCTTCAGTCCCTGGATCTGAAAGGGCTTCTTAGTATCAGAAGCTAGACATCCTGGGACCCACACTAGGCAGAAAGCACTTCATCTACCAAATGCTTCCCAAACGTTTGATTTACTTTTTTTTTTTTTTTTTTTTTTTTTTTTTTTTTTTTTTCCCCCTTCCCTTCCCAGGGAGAAGAGATTGGCCAATTGACACTATGCAGCAATCAGGAAAGACTCACTTTTGATCTTGCTGCTTGTGGAGAGGATGAAACGGCTTCTGCCATTGGTTAACCACTGACAGTAATTTAATTAGATAGACATTAATTAGGATAATCACCTGGCTCCTGGTCGCGACGATCATGGCAAATTGAAGGAGATGATTTTATTGTGAGATAGAAGGAAGGGAAAGGGGGAAGGGAAGAGTGTGTTTGCTGTGAGAGCTCATTATTATGTGACCTTTCTAGCTTTTTTTTTTCCCGACTACGGCTGGAAAATAAATCCAAACCCTGCGATTCCCCAAATATTTCGCGCGTGTACCCCACCTTCGTGCGTCAGGGAGGGGAGCGGGTCCTGGGCGCTTTGGGGAGCGATTGCGAGGGAAGCGCGGGGCTGGGCGGCCGCTGCCCTCAGCTCACCCCCGCGGTTTGTCCCCAGCGGGGCGCAGCCCCTCTCCCCCAGCTCTTCTGAGCGATCCTCGGCGCATGGCCCCCCACCCTTCCCACCCGTGCCTGTTCGCGGGGGAAAATACACCCTCCGTCCCCGCTTACAGCGGCCGCGTACCATCTCTTTTAACTTCTGAAATAATCATAAGCCCCGCAGCCGAAGTGCCCTAATGTATTTGCCGCGATGTTTATGGGTTCTTTAGTAAATAAATATTTTATCTGGGAGCCGTAATACCGGAGATTATCAGCAAAACAGCGTGGAAGGCGTCCACCTCCCTCTCCGGCTCCGGATTTCTTTCCTTTCGGTGCCTGCTTTCCCTCAGTGACTCAGTCCCGCGGGCAGCTCTCGAGAGAGGCAGATTTTTGGTAGCACCTTTGCCAGGGGCCGCGGCCCGCCCCGGCCGCGGGGTCGATCGGAGCTGAGAAACCCAAACCACGACGGTGCTGCGGCAGGAGCCGCCGGCACCATCCGCCCGGGGGGTCTCCGCGGGAGCCGCGGCCCGGGCTGCGCTCCCAGGCGGGCGGGGGCGAAGCCTGCGAGCCCTGGGGGGGCTGCGGGGACCCCCAGTGACCGGAGGGACCGGCCGGGGGGTGCCGCGCTGTGCCCGGCCGAGCCTCGGGCTATTGAAAGCGGGACCCCCCAAGGCACAAAGATGCGCCTGAAGAGTTCAAGGGGCCCGCTCGCCACCCCGCCCCTGCCAAGCACCAGTCTCAATTTCTCTTCCTAGGGAAGCCTGAGAGTTTAAAAGCACGGGGTTTCTTTTTCGGTTTTTGTGGGTTTGGGCTTTTTTGCCCGGGGAGGAGCTCTCCTGTTCCATTTTTCTTAGTGTTGTTCCCTTAGTGGTTTGGACTTCAAGTATTTTACAGACCACATCTCTTCCCAGGTGACATCAGCAGCCAGCTTCAAATTCCACTGACAGATAATGCAGCCCGAACCACTGCATAATACAACCGAACCATCGTAACTGCCTGAAACCAGACCGAAACTTTGCAAACTCAAATCCAGAGAAGACTAGAACCAGGATGACTTGTCAGAATGTGTATTTTAATGCTCACTAATCCCGTGGCCATTTATTTTTCTGTTGCTTAACCGTGAGCTACTTCAGTTATTTGGTATTTCATAGATGCCGACATACACATGCTCTCTGTTAGGAAATTATTCTAATAAGATAATTTATGAAGCAAAAAGCAAGCAGTTCACTATTCTACTCGAATGGTTCAGCATATGCAACTTTCCATACACCACCTTCTTTCAGTGTTAAGAAAACAGTTTCATTATTATCAGTTCTAATGTTTCCGACACTTGTTTCACCAGTGCTCACCCTTCCCTTTCCCTGTTTGAAACAACAGAACGGTAATGGACTTATATAGGCAGGAGATGGACCGAAATGCAGATAAACCCTCGGAAATGCTGCCCTGAATTACAGAGCTACACCCATATAGATGCGGAGCTGCAATGAATTCAGTGGTATACTGCCAATCACACGGAAGTGCTAATATATGCCAAAAACCTTCAGTGCACAACTCCTAAACTGGTATAATAGGGGGGATATGCAATGGCAGGTGGTGTTACAGAATAGTCATAGAATGGAGCGAGGTTTGCTAATACAATATGCCCGTCCTTCGCGCTGACAGTTGACAAGGGGTCATGCTGCTAATGAAGGTCTGCTCCATTGCGGCTGGAGGCTCAGAAGGTGGCTGCTTGAAAATCTCTTTCTTCCTCCAACATGGTATACGGGCTTCTGCTTTTCAGGTTACGGCATACACACATTCTTCCAAATCTTCTGTGTAGCTCCTAAAGCACTGGACAAAAATAAGGAAGGATGCCCCAAAAACCTGCATTTTTATTATTCACGTAACATCTTGGTAAATGGAAAATTGTGTCTCCAAGTTAAACTGAGGAGTGAATAGAAAGCAGGGTACCACAGCAAATGCTTATACTATGGGAGATCTGCGTCTCCAACAGACTCCCTTCAGCTACCCTCTGCAAGATGTACATTTGTCAAAATTAATTTAGAAATGTAAGACTCACTGGTTTGTCTCCCTGCTTACACCAGCCTCTCACGCATGTATACACTGCAGCACTGCGCTAGCTCCTCTCCTGTTCTGCAGTGCCATGTTACCCACGACCTGCCAAACTCTGTCTCCCTCGTGGTGTTACACGTGTGTGTGGGAGTAGAGAGCGGCAGGGATGCAGAGCCCCCCTGGCAGACGAGCCCCAGGGCAGGTCCCGCAATCAGCTCCTGTCCCATCTCACCCCGGGCGTGTGCATCCGGCAACGGCGAGGCCCGAACGCAGCCCTCCTCAACCACCCGCAGGTTTGCAGTGGGAATCGCCAGGAAGAACTTCCATTTAACTACACACAGGCAAATGTGGTTTGGTATGTCTCCATTTTCCCAGTCTGATATTCCACTGCCTACTGTGGGGGCAGAGGGAAGGCCATAAGGAGGGCAGCTGCAAAAATCTGCATGTTTCCCTCTGAAGTAAGTGCACGCTAAATATACTTTGAGAGAGAGTTAGTCTAAAATAGTAAATTAAAAGGCTTAAATAAGAAATTTCAAACAAATGAAAAATCTTTGAATGGCAAAGAGTAAGTAAATATGGGCATAAACTGGAAAATAAGACAATTTTATGGGTTATTTCTTTAGTATGCAAATAATAAGTCAATTTAAAAAAAATTATCTTCAACAAGAGATGTAGATAGTTTTACAATATTTGCCTGCCACTATTGTTGCTGTTTATTAAAAAAAATCCCAAGCCAACAGTAAAGAGAAAACTTCTGCCCAGACAAAAGAATCAGATCAGCCTAAGCAACATCCAACACTTGAAAACAAGAATCCTAATGAAAAATTCCAATTAGTCCTTGCCCAAAACCCAGAGTCACTCCCCAAACCCAGTTATTTGGCTTTGCCTGCTTCAAACCAAGCAGTCAAACCACCTGCCTTCCTGTGTTTCCCTCTCCAGTCAGTGGAAATGGTTTTAGATGTCATATTCTAGTTGGGACTCTTTCCGTACATTTATATATATGGACATCTCATGTACGTTCTCTTTCACAGGAGGATGGGTTCATGTAACCTAGAACAGCCTCTGTCACTTTAATGTTTATTCTCAGAATACTGCTATTTATGACACTGCTTGTGAGAGTTCTATGATTCAGTTATCAGCAACTGAATAAATTTTCTTAAGGTCAGTTGTCTTCTGTAGATATTAGGGTTTGAATAATATGCGAAGAGAGCTGACAGAAGAATTTTCAGCATTTTTGGTTTTGTACATCCTCAGAATTCAGCACTATGATTTTTTTTGTTTTCATCTCCGTGAGAGTAACTGGTAATCAATGGGAGCCAAATTCCAGTAGAGAATTTTTGCTTTCCTAGCAATTAGTATCTCAGTAGTTTTTCAGTAGGGAGAAACAAACATTTACTAACACTTTTTCTAGTTTGTTAATTCCTGCTGTCCTTTCTCAAAGAAGACTGTCCAGAACTTAAGACAGATTTGTAAATGTATTTTTATTATGTTGCAACAATCAAAATATATATGTCCTACTGATTTCCCCCCCCAAATATTAAATGAAAACGTAATACATTTTTTCCCACATTGTGTTCTTGAATGCTTTTGAATCTGTGAGGACCCTAACATAAAGAAACTGAAGCAAATGCACAATTAGAGACTGAGAGGTGTTACAGTGCTGCACTTACATTGCAAATGAAGTCAGATGTCTCCGTTTAATCAAATAGAGCCTCAACAGTCTCTGTTTTGTGAGTATTAGAAACAATAAACAAATATACACAGAAAGCATCACAAACGGTAAATCGGTTATTTAAATACAACTGTATCCAACATAGCAGCTAAACACTGGACAATGTTTGAGGTCATCAGCACATCCACATGCTCTTCTAAATGACGCTTAGGGTCCTGAAATACAAAGGATGCCATGAGAGGAATGACTGAAACACTGAAAGATTACACTCCAAAAGATTTCATTTACTTCAAGTCTATTTAAGATGTCTGTGAGTTAACGAACACAGGCCAGTAACGCTCCTAAACTTTCCATTCTAGGAAGACCTAGCAAATGACTGAATTTCCATGAACAAAATTTTATTAATTCATACTAACAGTTAAGTTGAGGATAGGTTTAGGAAGAAAATTTCTATCCAGCATATCAAGAGTAACCGTGGCAGCTGTGAGTTAGTTTTAAGGACAACACACAACATGTGAATTTGACTATAGATCTCACTAAGGCCAATATTTTAATCTTAGTTCTGGTACATTGCAATTTGTTTTCAAATCTTTGCACAAATGTGTGTTCCAATCCTGCAAAGATTCAAGCATCATCTAACATAGTCTTTGAATAGTTGTGTTGACTGCAAGAAAATTAGCATATCTATACCCATAAAAACATGAAACATGAACAATGCCCTGTTCAAATGCTCTTAGGAATTGAATGTTAAGCCTGAGCAGTTTTCTGAAAATACATATCCCCACACACTATTACTCAATTGATGTAGGCATTTGTGGGCATCTGCATACAACAATAAGATTATTTCTGGCTGAAATTCATACCCATGCACTTCTTCAGTTTCATCACTGATATTAAATAATTAATCTCCAAATAGTGCAAAAATATCACGCATACCTCAAAAACATGTCTAAACTTTATTATAGTATTATTGTAGTAATTCTTGTGTGCAAAGAAATTAAAATATGGAAGACAATCACCCATGGGAATTTTAACTTCTTTGAAAAATGGAATTATTGTCAAAATGTAATGAACCCATCTAAATTTATACAGAAGAGTACTACTGAATCCATGTATGCTGACCTTCTTAAATAACTCATTTTCAAAGATCAGACAGTTCTCCAATATTCTTTCTGTTCCTAACAAATGATACACTTAATAATATAATATCCTTCTTGTTTACTAAGTTTTTGATTTAAGTTGCATAAAAACCCCACTTGAAAATTACTTCACTGAACCATTTTTTTAATTTAAAGAAAGCGTAAACATTTTATCAGGAAAAAAATTATTTTCTTTTTGAAGAATTGTATCAAAATAGAGTTTTTTTCACGTATGTGTAACAACTAGTGAAGCTCAAGTTCTGTTTGAGATGACATCATAACCCTTAAAATACAACCCTTCTTACATATTTTATATGTATATATTTATGTATGTGTAGGTGTGCATAAACTCCATTGTTCTGAATGCTACAGAAATACATGAGTGACTGAACAATAGTGCAGATGTGTTATGACATTGCTGCTAGAAGCTGACACATAAGAGCAATCCAGAATCTTTTAAATTCTACTGTTACTAGCAATACACTAAGTACTGGTTCTTTAAGGACACACTAGATATTTTAAAAGCTATTTCTTGTTTCCACTCCCCTTCTTGAACACAAGCTCTTACAAATTTGCTTTGCTCTCCTCTTGCTCACAAAAGCACATTTCCTCAACCTTTACGTTGAAATCAAATGTAGAAATAGTTTTTTGTTGAGTCTTTATATGAAGACATTATATCCTGACATTGCAAAGGGATGGAATGAACTGAGTGGGTGTTTTCAGTTTCAGCTGTGGTCCTGAACAGTTTGCCTCAAACACCAATACAAAGGAACTCAGCCTACCTGCCTGTGTGTCTGAGAACTAAGCACTGACTGTGTGTTCATGAACTGAGGACAGGGGTGAGCTGGCTCTTTGGCCATGACAATGCACAAACATCCCCCCACCTCTGTTTCCATGATTACCATTTTTTAAGCATCTCCACAGTTTGGGTCTCCCTGACAGACTTGAATATCTTTATGCCTCTTAGAAGAAGTTAAAACAAATGAGGAAGGAAAAGGGAAAACTACTCTCAACACTGCTCCTCAGCATGTAACAAAAATACGTAGAACATGATTACCTACAGACAAAGGCCCCGTTCCTTGCACAACTTCCAACAAAAATAAATTTATTATTTGAAGCATTGAGAATATCATGCACGTAGAACTAAAATCACCTACGCACATGTAAAAAATTAGTATTTAGAATGAACGAAGCATATCATTCCACCTCACTCTAATTCATCACACCTCACCTGCTTGCCAACATTTTTTATTGCCAGCTGTTCAGGTGTCATCTTATCTTCTTCTTCAACAGCCTGTGAAAGAAACACAGAAAAGGTCAGTGTTTCAGATTTCGTTTACTTTTTCCCCGAGCCACAGATTCTCAAAATACAATTCTGTTCCTTAAAAAAAAAAAAAAAAAAAAAAAAAANAAATCAAACAGCAACACATTTCAGAAAGTCAAAAGAAAAGGTACTTCAGCTTTTCAGCAGACGTGGTTTTAATTACTGAGTGTTAGTGCAAAAGATCAAGGCAAATACTTATGAATGGTTTTATTGTCAGACATTCACCAAAATGTTATTAAGCAAAAATCTTAAATGAGCAGTATCAATAGTTAAAGATAGTTAAAAACAGTTAGAATAGTAACGCAGAATCAAACCCAGCATTATCTATACTGTTTCAACTACCGGAGATTTGATCTCAATACATTTTTGTACTATTTAAAGTAATTTATTTTAATACATTTTGACACTGTTATGTTGCCTTCAAATACAGTGTCTTCATAAAGTTCATCCATTAACTTAACTAGTGAATGTAATACTGAATTTTGGTTCTAAGGACTTCTAAGGAGTTGAAAAAATAACAGTTGTTAAGAAATACTGACATGATTACTACTCATAGAATGCTTGCTGAGATCTCCTACTTGTAAGAAATATTTAAGTGTGTCAGTATTAAAACAGTACAAGCAGCTGTGATTCCTCTTACTTATAACAACAATAACAAATTTCTTATCTAAACAGAACACTGAATTGGGCTCCGGAATGTGTTTTAAATACTTACAGCCTATCTACTCAATTGATACAGATAGATAACCTTTACTCTGCTACAGTGATCAAATAGTCCTTGACTGAAGGATTGAAAAATACATCTAACTGCTCATTTTGATGTATAGAAATCTTACATTCTCATCACTAAGTAAAAATACAAAATCGATGTGATTACTCACATTTCACAGCAAAGCGTGTAAGAAAACACTTTGACAGTTTAGGGCAAAAAGTCTGGTGGCAATGCCTGAGGAGCTAATGTGGCAACTTCACACAGAAACCATACGTAGCTGATTAGTACGAACCATAGTCATTCTGAACAAAGCTTGTGATAATCATTTCCTTCTGAAATTAAGCAACTGATTTCTTTGCTTCATAAACACAGCTACAGTTATACTATCATTATGGGATATGAATACCTTGTTATAATTCTTAGCTAATTCTAACATCTCCTTCACTACTGTTTCATTGAGTTTGCAATGTTCACTGTAGTCTTGAAGTGTCAAACCTTCCATCCAACTCTTCTTATGCAAATTTAGAAGCATCTGCAAAACAAAACCTCTTTAGAGCATTCATCACAAAATACTTTCAGAATACTATGAAGATCTCTTTGACAGAAAACCAATTTATAGTAAGAAGAATATAATAAAAAATATTGATCTTACAACATCAACGTTTAAATAGAGGAAATACAATCACCAGCTATTCTGCTAGAGTAGATGATAGACTTGCATACTTTTCAAAGATCGAAACTTCTTGAATCCTAAATAAGTAAATGAGGCATGGAAACATGGGTCACATTTACTTTGACAGGAATATGTAGATTTATTTTCTGTGACTTGTTACTTTTGCTGCAGGTTGAGAATGCACAATTGCCTTGTAGCAGGGCTAAGAGAAAATTGAATACTTTTAGCTGCCATATGAGGAATAGTTGAAGCTTTTGGCCTCTGACGAAGTTGAAAAATATTTTAATGCTTGGATTAAATTCATAAAGTAGTTATATAGGCTTCACTGATTATCTGATCTGTATGCAAGCAACTGACAGTTATGATAAAATAAACTTTGAAAGTGACCAAAGCATGACTTGTGTGTCTTTGCCTCATACAAAATAAACAAACATAAAAACCGTAAGATAAAATGTGGAGAGGCTTGATGGCGATAGATGCAGGCACTATTACAAATATTTGAAAGGTTTTAAACCTTGATACTTTGATGTCATTCTTGAAAGAGGAAAAGAATAGCTACAACAGCACTTTCTTTATTTTCATGAACAAAGAAAGTGTATTTTGTAGATCTCCTGCACACTTGATGACTGTAGGGAGGACCCTTTCAGCAAACAGTTTCAGCTTGCCTTCAAATTGTGAACACTTACTAGACATTTTTGAGAACGGGTAAGCCCTGTAATTGCTATCACCTGAATCAGAGTACCTGTTACATCCTATGTACAGTTTCCAAAGAAACCTGGCTTTGGAACACATGAACTGAGTTGAAAGTTTGTGTCATAATTTGTGTTAGCAAGATCTTAGCTACTGACAGAAGGAGTCGTAGGCAAACTGCATATGGACAGTTTAGCTAGGCTATCTTGATTTTAAAATTATGGTTTGGTGTGATGAGCTCCTAATCTAATACATGAAGCATGTACTCTTCTTACTACAGATGGAGATAACAGATCACCACCACCATGAGGGGGGTTTGAGATATGTATGAAGCTGCCTTATGAAAGATGTGAGAGATAGTTGTTGCCTCACAGATTAAAGTTTTCCTAACTTGGTCAAGATTATTCTCCTACTTGCAAAGGTAATAACTCACTTAAGTAAAGCCATTGCTGAAAAGATACACTTGGAACTTCAGATAAGACTGGATTTGCTAAATTGTTGCATTTGAATAGAAACAATAACCCCCTGGAAGCCCCATGGACATTTTCCGAGAGAGCTGGTTTTGTTGAATCAGTTATTCTTTTCAGTAACAGTGAGGTCTTGGAAGTCTGATACCGCCCTACAACGGGTTGTGCATTTCACACATTCTTTCCAACTCCCTAATTTGCACACATATCCCTCCACTATTTGAAACTGGTTTTTTTTCTTATTACTTGTACCTCTCTAAAAGTCCGAATTCTGTGAAAAAACTATTCTGACTATTTCATCACAAACTCTGAGATCAATTTATAACCCTAACAAGGCCATGAAAATGCACAGACATATCAGAGAACATACACAGAGGACACAATCTGGCTTTTCAAGAATTAACTTCTGTAGATGATAAATAAGCTTTTTTTTTTTTCCTGCTTGTTTTCCTGGTTGAGACTCTCAAGCTAGATTTTCCTTGTGACTTGAAGTTTGATGCAAAAGTAACAGAAAATATTTGTTGTCAGTAACTCCATAATATTTCTTCTGTAAATGCAGGACATCACTACTTCCTGATACTCAGTGATCTCTTGGGGAGTTCCAATCATACCAAGAGGAGGCACCTTCTGTCAAAGTGATTATAGCACATAAAAACCCAACATCCCTTGGTTATACATTCCATTTTGGAAAACACGGTTAAAAACTCTCCTAGCTTTAGGAATTCCAGCCTGTGAAAACTGAAGGCACCTAGTATGTCTTTCAGCTTCATCACTGAAAACTTGAAACTTTGGACAAACTTAAATGCAGAGAACGGCATGACAACTTCCCATAAGGTGGACAAAAATGTTGTCAAACTATTCATACGGTCATTAGAATGTGGTTTTGGAAAGTTTCATCATCATGACTGTACCTCCAAGTGCTTTCTGGAAGAGAAGCCACCTATTCCAAGAGAGTTAAAACAACTACTGAAAGTAACAGCCATCGAAATCAGAATATTGCCACAAATCTTAAATAGTTTGTATCATGTTCCTTTTATTCTGAATTAAAGCTGAAACATTTACCTTCTGTTCTAGTTCATTCTTCCTGTAGTTGATGGTGATGGAATAGTAATGTCTGTTTAGTCCATGGATTAGTGCCTGCAAAATTTAGGGGAGAAACTGAAGTAAATCACCCACTGCTGAAATGAAGAAATATCAGAAGGAGAAAGCTAATTTCAATACAAACATCTTTAAACATCACTCAAATACAAGAAAAAACACCAAGAAAAAAAATACACAGAGACTATAAGGAAATATGAAGTAAATATACCTGGTTGTTTCTCTTTTTGTGCTCATTAACTGACAGTTACACTTTCTATTTCTAAACCACAGCTTTTTTTCACACAGTAGCAACTATAATAAGAAAAAATGGTAACTGCCTGCAAACATTTGACCGATACGTATGCACAAACATATTTCTCTCAAATCCTTCCTCTCTCAATAAATTTGGTTATCACTCCTATTAAAATATTCTGTTACAAACAAAAGACTATTTGCTATCTATTTATTTATAACCAATAAATCAATATTCCCAAGTTCATTTTCCAGGGTACAACATGAAGAGAGAGTAACTGAGCAAGTAAAAACCTCAGTTAGACAATGTGCATCAAATTAACTTTGGGTATTAAAGCCAATTTATTTTTTAACTTTAAACAAACCAAAAAAAAACCCAACAAACCAAACCAAACCCAAAAACAAACTACCTTTTTCACTATAATTATGCCCTCTGCAAATACAATCTGATCAACTGAGATTAGTTTTAGTGATAGCTGTATGTGTGTATTTTCTATTTTGTTCACGCACATTAGATATTTCTTTTTACATTTATGACTTAAGGGTGAGTTGTATTAATATTTGGGGGGGTAAAATTCTAAGATCAATCCTCATCACGACTAAAAGTCTATTTTCAAATAAAATTTTACATATGAAGTATACATTTACAAACAAGATACAATAAATCATACATAAAGTATGCTGAATTAGTGATAAATACTTCTTCTGTTTCAAGTATTCCACCTATTTATGTTTAAATATATATTTAGAGCTATACAAAATGAATGTGTATTTGCATCTTATGCAACTTAGTATTTCAGCATTACAAAATTATCTGTATGAAAGCTGAAAATGGTTTCATACATACATTTTAAACAGATTTCTGTTGCAAATACATATACAAAGATACAAAACTACTTGAAAAGTTATGAGAACCAGCACTTACAGAAAACCATGACTTGTGCAACTTATTTTAATTAAAATTGTGAAATACAGGTTTTATCATCATTAAAGGAATTTTTAGTTGAAACTATTAGCACTAAGTAATTTTCACTGCCATTTTCTTATCACACTTAAAATGACGGCATATGAGGTTTTGGTGTTTATATATAAACTCAGGTGTAGATATTTAGGAAGTTTTCTCAAGCTCTTAAAATTTGACAAACAGGTTTGCCTTCTCCCACTATCCTCTCTCTTTCCTCTCCCCTTCCAAAACCTACCCTTTAAAAGAGTAGGCAAATGTAAAAGGTAAACAACTGTAAAAAAGCCGTTGATAAGGGAACACAAGAAAAAACCACACACACAAAAAGGGAATGAAGCCAAGGCATGTACCATTCTATTATTCTTCTTCCTGAGATTTTAAGTAATGTCATATAATTCTTGCTTCTAGCCCAGCTGAAATCAGTATTTAGTTTGCTTCTTTGCTCAGCTGCATCAGAATTTTATTAACGGCTTAAAATAAAAGCAAAACAACACTGCAAGAGCTCTTGTGGCTTTAAGAACAGAGTATTATTTAAAACTATGATTTTTATCTTAACAGTGACATTTGCAACAGCTCATTGCCAGCTTGCAAAAAATCAACACAAACAAAAACTACCCATTTTAACAACAGAAACCCAAAACCCCATGGCCAAAATTTGCCATGCTGTAGTGACAGTGATCTTAAAATAATGAAGCTGAACAATACTGCAGGGGTTTCCAAGGGAGAACATTACACATGGTCTAGAATAGCCCAGTTAGAAAAGCCCTGAAACATGCAAGCATGGGCTTGCCTACATCCAATCAAGAGTATTAGGTGCTTATTTCATACTCGTTATTGTTCGCAGTTTTGACCAATTCAAAAATCAAAAGTAAAACACAGCCTTCCTGAAGCAGACACTCTTTAATTTTAAGACTCTTTTTTGCTAGCATTTTTATCAACAGCAAAGGGTTTCAAGGTATTAGTAACAAAAAACCAGCTGACCTTTTGCAAGATAGGGGTATGGTAGTCTAGCATCTCCCAAAGGATGGCTCTCTCAGAGCACAAGTCCAGCCCTTATTTCAGTTCTGCTCTGACTAGTGGATGGTCTTTTTCTTGGATGCTTACCTAGCAAATATTACTTCTGTTTTGCAAGTAATGGAACAAAAAGCAAGAATTGGGCTTCATGGTTTCAGGGACACATGCCTTTTAGAATATATAGTAAGGGGGAAAAGTTTTTTAAAGGAAAAAACATTGAGGTAGAAGAACAGCAGGGATAAAAGCATTCATCACTTCAGAGGACACTTGTTTCAGGACAGAAGCTATTTCTCAAAATAAAAGCTTGCTTCAATGAAGACCAAAGCTTCTGTCTTTCTAGTGGAAGTCAACTTCAGAAATCAAACTCTGAATATTTAAGTTTCACAAATGTGTATTCAAAAGAAAAATTACAGCAGAAGCCAATCTGGCATCCTTTTTATCCATTGAATATTGTCCTCCACCATTTTTTCAGCAAATTCCTGCATTATATAAAAATCAGAGATTAATTATTTAAGACACAATATAAGGTTTAATCTGGATTACATAATAAGCAAGAACCTCTATAAATTTAGAGTAAAAAGAAAAGAGAGAACTTTTTCCATAATTTACTGGAGAGTAACTTACCTTGAAGAAAACTGAGATGTTGATAAGCAGCAGATTTTAAATTGCAGGACTGAAAACAGTACCTGTCTCACATCACGTTATGTCATCAACTGTCACTTTTAAAAGTTTGCATTTCCATAAATTTATACTTGAATTTTTGCTGTACACACTAAATACATGCATTCACACCTAGGTAGCTAATTAAGGGCTCAATTTTAAACCCCTCATATATACATCTCCATTGATGAATCGCATCAATTATAAATGCATGTGGAAAAATGCAATAGAGAGAACAATAAATAATTTGTAACCTACTGTTTCAAGTACCTTTCCCAAAAATTGATGAATAAATCTTGCAATTTACAGGACTATCAGCACTAGGTTTACCTGAATAGATGGCTTGTTTAAGTGACCCAGATTTGAAGTTGTTTGTCTTGGTTCATGTCCTAAGACCATCATATTAGCATTGATCAATCTGAAGGCATCAATAACAACCTGTAAAAACAAGATGTCAAGTCAATTCTTTTTAGAAAATGCAACTAATAGAGCCAAGCAACAGTGGACAAGGCACAATCAACTCTCATCTGTTTTTGGCCTTCATCCAGAAAATCATTTAATTATAATATTAATAAAAAAGAACCTCCTGCTGGCTATGTGATCAGCACACTATACTACCTTGTATTGTAAGGTGACACCAATTATTACCTTTTCCACAGAACTGTTAGTTTCATATACATTATATCATCATATAACATTGAATTTTATGTACACTTACTCTAAGCCTCAAAACTATGCATATGTTTGTCACCTAAATCTTATCCAATCAAAATGAATGACAGAGAGAGACTAAAACTGAAAGTGAGCACAAGCTAAGGGACCAAGTCTAAAGCCCAGTCCTGTCACATCAATTATACTACCACAATACCTGAAATGACAACAAAATTATAGCCAGCAAGGAACTTGCCCCATGTATTCCCTTCTAGTCAGATGCTTTTTGCTTCTTGTGACTACGAAAGGGTCTATAAACTGTCTGATGGATTAAAAAGTCCTTGTCAGTGTCATGCTCAGGAGTGAAAAACAGAGTAAAAGAAAACCAAGGTCATTTATGATTTAAAGGTACACGGTAGGCAGGATTCAGTGCTATTTTATTGCAAATAATGTAAATCCATCACTGATTCTTACTCCGTCCTGTGCTAAATTTCCCTACCAAAATTTTTGGAAAGAGAAATTCATGGTCCCACATAATAAAACCTGCATCCCAATCCAAAACCTATAGGAGCTGAAACAGACCTAAGAACGTACCAACAATACTCTCAAACCCACTCTTATTGTGTCCTAACCAACACAGGTTCGTAACTGCAAGACAAGAATTCTTGTTTAGGTTCCAGTCTTTTAACTGGACCAGTGCAGGTACAGCCTTGCACACCCACTAAAACAGTACCAGGCAGACTTTCCAGGCATCTTGTCTGCATATGTTCAGACAGTTATTAACTTAAATCTCCTTTTAACAGCTTTTCTATAATAATTTTTATTCTTTTCTTCTCCGTACTATGAGTTGGACAACAACAGATGCATTTACATGGCTGCTTTGATATTTTGAGGAATTAGACTTGAATTTTGTTTACGTTGAACAAACAAGAAATCAGCCATCACCGAAAGTCTCCACTGAAAGCGATACTGAGTCTCCTACCTGGTTCCAGCATTTTCCTCTTCATTTACACAAATATTAATAACAAAATAATGTGCAGTTTTTAGGATTGTAAGATAAATATTGAGGTCCTCCATGTGGAAATTAAATTAATTGCCAAGTACTTATAATAAAAAAAATCATCAGGTGTAAACAGAAAAAACCCACAACCTTATCACCTGTTGTGTTTACTTTTGAGACCCAAGTGAGACAGTGGTGTTGACTGACTGAGTGCCACTAAGGGCTATTGCTTGGTCTCTCAGCTGCTGGCCAGATCCACCTGCATATGCCATGTCTTCAAATTGCATACAGAAAGCCTTCCAAAAAAGATCTTCTTTATTAAAAATGTTCAGTTGTGACCCAATTAAAGTGAGTTACCAGTGACTTTTTTTTCCCTGAACAATAAAAAACCGTAATTCATATTTAGAATGCAGCAGAAGTATGCTATCTGATACCAATGCTACAAAAAAAGGAATTACATTTAGAAGAATTTATTTCTCAAAAATATCTAAACCAGCTACTATATATCTATACATTCTTTCTCATAAGGTAAGAAGTAATTGCGTTTTTTCCTATTTTACCATTTTTCTCTATCTCAGAACACTTGTGACAAGCTTTTGTGTGTATCTTTGTGTTCCATTTTAACCAGATGCTCTAATTTATCAACACCTGGAAATGCCCAACCATAACAAACAGGCAGTATAAATTAAAAAACCAAGCAAAGCAAAAAAAAAACCAACCAAAAAACCACACCACAGATTCCCCAGAGACTAGCTAGATAATGGAAAAAAACTAAGCAAGCAAAAATTTACCCTGAGGAGCAAGAAACGTGAACTTGGCAGTATACTATAATGACAAGGAGTTGCTTCTTAGCTTACTAACAACCACGCTTCTAGACCTGAATTTAACTGAGAACTCCACTAGACAATGTTGAGCTTATCCAAAAAGAATGGTATCGTGCAGCAGGGATTTGTTTTGGGACTTGAGCCATGTAAAATAAAAAAAAATTATTAAACTTTGTTTCGATGAGAAAATTCAACCTTTCGGTTAGAGTTTTCAGATTAGTTAAATTTCACATTAAAATATGAGAACAAGTTGCTGAATTATTTATGAGTGATACTGAATATTGCTCAAACATCTTAATTCTGACCAGAAGTAACTTTCATTATGTTTCAGGTACAAGCTGCATGGGAATACACTGCACTCTCTATCTGTCTTCCTGAAGGAATAACATGCAAGTATTTCCTAAGTAGAAAAAATATAAATCTAACAAAAAGCGGTATGAAAAACTGAAATCACAAACAACAAATATTATGCTTTTTATAAGGATAAAATTGCAATTCCTACAATCTCAGAGGGGTACAAAAAGTACATGTGCAAATGCTATTTTTCATCTTAGTTGCACTCTGATGACCAATGGTAACTAAATACTTTAACTACACTAAGATTAAAGGAATTTGCTGCTATCACTATAGCAACCATCTTAAAGAAACTAACATGCTCAGCAACCTGGAGGCTAAATTTAGACCTAATACACAATAAAAACATAAATACAACAATAAATCCTACATATTCATTTCTGTGAAATGTAGTTGCTTTTTTCACAGCGAGCATAAATCAGTCCCGCCTTTAGAGGATTACATAAAAATAAATAGACTCATTAATGTCCAGTGTACTAATGAGCAATGGGTGAAGTAGGTGTTAATTATGCCACAGTAAGATCCAAGAAAAAAGCCCCAGTGAGCACTTGGAGGTGTGTACAAGTTGAAGTCTCCTCTCTATGTTTGTGTATTTCGAAGAACAGAATGATGCAGGCTGATGACAGAAATATGGTCACCCCATATTCTATGATGGAAACTTTAGACGCAGTATTTTGAACAAAGAACTTCGAAGGATTAATTAAACCCAGCACAAACCATCACTCAGTTGCTTAGATTTTTGTTGTAAAAAGTCAATACTTCCCAACCAAAAATTTTAAGCTTTCATTGTACTTAAATTACCTATATAATATAATGCAGCATGTACTCTTTTAGTAAAAATTTGTTTCCAAGCTTCATGCTAAATTCCTTTTCTAAAAAGACATTAAAAAGTTAACCAGAAGTCTATGCTATTGGGATGTTTTCCAGAAATTTGAAGGTAATTTTTTTTTAAATGCACTTCCATAGTGCAACTCTTTCACCACTCTGACCATTTAATTTTTCCTTGTGTAAGTGTCTCTAGACTTTTCAGAGGTCATTTCAACAGCAGACAGCTTATAACAAAACCATTAGCAGTTTGGCTAGCTTAAGGAAACCTCTTACTTTCCTTTTTTGTTTATTATCACTGCATGAATCTGCAGCATATGAGAGTTTATAATTTCTCAGGCTTGTTAAATTCATGTTAAAGGTCTGTTTTCTTGTTGAATAAATTTTGTTCATATAATGCTGCCTATTTCATATACTGAGTCTTTAATAGCACCTTTGGTCTATGCGCAACTCACAGATCAAAACAGAGGACTAAAATAGGGGTTGATGATGCTATTTACATGTGTGATTCCTGCTGTCTTCTTGTTAGTAGCTTTAATATAATAGAAGACCTTGTCTGTTTTGTAATTAACACATCTTTACTGGAGAGATATTTGGAAGTGATTGCTGTGAATATACTGGTTAGTAAAATAAACACAATCACACACCACTTTCTGTTATCAGACAAATTTGTGAATTGTACACATTATACTCCAGATCAACAAACTGTGATATAACAGCCAAGTAGAAGACACATTTATATAACCCTTTATTTTTCTGAAAATATGTATTCAATCTGACCTTGCAAATATAATTAGCTTGTGGGATGTGTGGATTTCAGTACCATGGATGCTTTACTAATTGCAGTTCTTGGAAATAGATACTAAATATTTGGAAGCTGCCAATACAAAATAAAAACTACATCTTTTTGTACATCTGTCTCAGCTTCAAAATGCATAATAATCTAAAAAACAATAACTATACAGGACTTTTTTAGCATTTGCCTGGGGTCAACAGCCCACACTAGAGTCCATATAATGTATTTTTAGACAGAAAATTTACAACTCTGTTCTGTGCAAATTTCAGGACAGCTATAATTAATATGATTCAAATTTACTCACAATCTAAGACGAGCACTGGACACTTCAACTGCTAGCCAGATAAAAATCTGGCCTCTTATAGCCTCCACATAGTTATTAAAAATAACGCCTTGATTAAAATTTGGGATGTTTAGTAGTCAGGCTTCTTTTAGCTTCTTCTGAAAGTGTGAATATTTATACATATACATATATAATCAGTTTTTCTAAGACAGTCTTCATAACTTCGTGGGGTATTTAAAAAAAAATATTAATTCAAGAGTACTTTACACACTTGATTCTTAAATCCATCCAATATTAAATTTCCAAACAATACTGAATGAAATAGTCCTGTTTTTCAAGTCCCACTATATTTTAGTGGTAAACTTCAGCTAGGAGTAAGTCAGCCTTTATTGTTTCAATTAAAAAAAAAAATCTAACATCAATATTTTTCCAGTGAAGAATCTATGGCATATGGTGACTGTCTTTAAAAATGTATTGTGTCCTTGGAATTCAAATAGCGATGTATTGTTTATGCCATATGTTTATGAACAAACATACCAGTGCTGCAAGACAACTGCAAAGGAGAGAGTGTGGTTATGCCAGGTGTGGAAAAAGAAGTAATCTCCCATCTAAAATCTCTTTTATCACCTGCAACTGACCTGTTATCAACTGCTTAGTTTGTTTCTAGATTCTTTAAAAATGAAATGGAACACGTGACCAGAGAAGTGCAGCTCAGGTTTATGACCATTTCGTTATTTATGCTGCCATGCACTGTTAGACAACTACAAGTGAAGAACATCTTCTGTCCCCTGCAAGCCCACAACATAAAAAATTCAAAGAAATTGTACTTTTTATGCCATTTCCAATGAAAAGCACTAAGAACTGAAACTGACTCATGCCAAATGCATATCACTGAATTGCTGTGATTGTGAGTTTGAAGTTTGCAACATGGAAATTATTTATAAAATGTCAATTTTAGCTCTGGAAAACATATTCCTAGGAGTATGTGCATTTTCCTTCCCCATCCTTGGAGAATTATTTACTTGTGGTCAAATCTGCAGTACAACTTCAATATCCATACTGGAAGGGGAAGAGAACTACAGCATAATACATTTATCTTGACAAGTGAGAGCATGCATCCATAACTCCCAAGTACCTGAGCCACAAGTTTTAAAGCTATATGCCTTAATGAAGATAAATGGACTATTCTACATCCACCACAGCAGAAGGAAATTAAACATTTAATACTTTTCAATGAAGTCTTGGAACTTTCTGTTTTAGGGGAGGGCATGAACTGAAGTAACCTATGTAAATGGTTTAGTAGGTAAACATACATTACTTAATTAAACTGCAACAAGTCCAAAGGACATTACATAACAAATTTTAGAACATTAGCATTGATATTAACAATTTCAGCACTCCATTAAAAAAAGAAGAAGTAAAATATGCAAAACATGTTAATCTAGATATGTATAACTACTCTAGAAAATGTAACAAAACATGGTGCACTGGCAGTAATAAACTTTGTAGTTTATGCCTAGGTTTACACAGTCTGAACTGAAAACACCAAGTGGCCCACACTATGATGCAGATGCAATTAATCTCCTACAAAGATGATTCTCCAGGAAAAAGAACATCAATCTTTACTGAATCAACAGAGATCAAACCCAGCACAAACATGCAACTTCCTTACTCTCCAAACCAGGCTCCTTCCTGTTGAAACTCGGTTCTTGCCTAGATCAAACTAGGATGTTTCTGTCCAGTTAATGGTAATAGCATAGTACTGTGAGAGTATGTTAATGTACTACACACTGCAAAAAATGTTCAGAAATGTACTCTTGATACTCCAATCAAAATTACATTACTGTTACATTATCCATTTCAGAATTTTTCCCTTTACAATAGAAAAGTATTAGCAAATCCAGTTCTAACAATAGAAGTTGTTCCAGGTATAAAAGATTCTGACAGAATTGTAGGCATCACGTTTCAAAATACATTTTCTTCTAAATGCTATCTGCATAATAATTCACAATAGACAGACATGTCTCTGAAGTAGTGACAATACAGTCAATTTACTGTTTTGTTGTTTTTAATTACTAATTTCAACGGTGTTACTAATTTTTAATGGTACCCTAAAGACTGTTGAATTCACTTGTGTCTAGGGAAGACTGACTACAGCAAAGATCAAGACATGGGCATGAAGTGGGTGGAGGAGTTGGGTATATTAAAAAAGTCTTGTTAGGTGGCTCCAATCTGCTTATAGTTCTCACAAACTTAATTCTTAATGGGCTATTTTAAATTTCAGGCATTACACTAGCGTCTCCACACATCCCATTTAAAGGATTACTCTTTTTCTGCCTTCTTAAAAAAAAAGTCTCTAAATCCTGTGGTTAATTCAAACAAAGAAGGGAAAAAGACAAGTTCAAAGGAAAAATAATAGCACTTCCATAAAAGAGTAGAGGTTTAAAACCATGCAATCTTTCAAAAAACTAGTGTAACACATGTTCTGCTGAAGAAAATCTTGAAGCTAGATGGTAATTCCAATATTCAGGAAATTAATTGTTAAATCGCTGTCTCCTATTGGTTTCAGTGTTTTAGACTAACAGGTAATTACCAAATTATGAAACCATTCACACACATATTTGCCTTGATAAACTGGGAAGATTTGCAGCACAAAAATGGAACTCACCAATCTGAAACAGTGTAATATACGGACAATTTAATCTAAACTGGAACATAAAAGTAGAAAAAGAGATCAAAACTACTTGCAAATCACTATTTTTATGGTAAACACTCAACAAAATGGCCATCTATTACTCCGAAGAGCAGAAACTGAAATCAGGTATTAACAAACCCATAATGTTCATATACACGACTAATTACACACAACTGTCATCTAGATTTACAAGTACCAATGGACAAAAAAGGGGAAAGAGGTTGTAAAACAAGTCCTCCAGCTCTCCTCAGGGTCTTCATTTGTATAAGGAGGATAAAACCAGCATGTATCTTTCTCTCTCTCCAGCATGATAAGAGTAAATTTTCATACTTCAAAAATTAGTAAAAGAACAAATGATAAAGTTCAGCACATTTTTTACTCCTTTTAGAAGAAAATTTTAAAGATCTCATAAGTTGAACAAAAGACAGCAATTTTCAACTACCAGTGAAAAGAAACTGCGTGCACAAAATGGCTTCAGACTACAGCCCACATTCTGACTCTTTGAAGTAAAAAACCTTCCAGTTCCAGAAGACCTTGCTTGGGCCACAGAACAAGGTTCTTCAATGATGTATGTGGCAGGAGACAGTAGTAATAAACTGAAAAGAGGAGCTGCTGACCATATGCGTACAAGGGGAAAAAAATGACTGCAAGAAAAATAAAATATTGGAACAGGAATTGCCATGAAGCTGTTGAATCTGAAGACTCAAGTGGACAAAACACTAAGTGAGCTGACCTGAACTCAATGTTGACACTGCTCAGCACAAAGTTGGGCTAGATGATCTACAGAGATCACTCTCAACTAGAATTACTTTGCTTTTCCAGGCTACCCAAATGCATGTATTTTTTCTTCTTTTACTATCTGAATGAGTTTAAGATAAGTATAAAGTACCACAGCAAAATCCTCTTATGAAAGTGGCAGGATCTGGTTTAAGAACAAGATTAAGATACACAGCATATTTATCTGTCAGAGGTGACTGAAACAGAATTTATAAAAAAGTCATTGCAAAGACAACTATTTTGCTCAGCAAACAATTTAAAAAAAGAATTTTGCCATAAACCAACAGATCTTCCTACAAATACCTCTGACAGTGCCTTGATAGGAAAAATTATGGCTTAACAGAAATGAAAGTTTGCTGTATGAGAAAGGGATTTTGCTACCAATCCTGCTAAACACCACAAGTGCCAACGAGCTTCTCAGATGTACAAAATGGACTTCTGACAATTTTGGTATTTTACCAATCCTTATGCAAGCAATTATTAATCAAGGGAAACCAGTTAACTCTCTGAGAAGAACAAATCATTTAAAATGGTGACTTTGTTACACTAAAGATCTAAAGTTTAAAACAGTTCAAAAATGGAAACACCACCTTTTTTAATTTAACAATACCATGAGTGCAACACAGTAAGTTAATGCTTTTGGAGTTAAAGATACTATGTTACAGTAGGTTTATGTAGTTATATTTTCCTTAAGAGGTGATGAGCAGCTGCTTTAACATTTGGCAAAGGTTTATGGTTCTCTGTACAGACATTTCAAAGTGTATGTTGGAAATAAATATGAAATGTCAATATTTAGCTTTATTCCAGATCTTTAATGAAATTACTGCTTCTGTGAAATATTCTAAATATGTATTAGAGCTTCCATTGCACAGATTGGAAAACTGGAGGGGATAACAGAAAGGTTTATTAGTAAGTATAAAATGAAACAACAGCTAGCCAGGTTGCCCCATTTGCCATATTTCAGCATGTTTACTTTGACTTCATTCAAAGAAATCAAGCTAAAAAAAAAAAAAAGTCAAAACAAAGCTTTTCCTCTCTGGGTTCTGAGAACACTGACCTTTAGTGAAAGCTCACTGATCTGTTGTGAGTTTATTTTATAGACAACTGGAGTGCTATTAGCCTAAATATTGCAAAATATGGTACACGGTCATGAAAAAACATACTTTGTGTGCAAGAATATGTATGTAGTGTAGTAAGATCAGTATTTAGAATTACTTGTCCTTCATGTGTCCTACTATATTTATGCAAAAACATCCCAGTCCTAAAATGGTCATTAAAGCAGTTGGCATTTAATCCACAAATCTATGAGGGTTGTATTTTTATATAAGGATTTTATGTGACTTTTTATTTTTGCTCATTGGCTTTAAGACATAAAATGACTTTGTTTTTTGGTGGTTTTTTTAACTGATGAAAATTACAGGTATACTTATCTTTAAACTGCAATCATACAGCCCTGTCCTATGTAGAAAACATGTATGGAGAAGAGGCAGTTAACAAAGAACTTAACAAATTTTCATTTTCTACGGTAGCAGGGCAAACTGCTTTTCAATGTTTTAGCTAGTCAAGGTGAACCTGAGGTTCCTCATCAGAATTCACTGCAACTTTCTGACACATGAAAATAACCTCTGCCACAGTTATTCTTCACTAGCACAACCATGACTGCTTCACTGACCATAAACCATAGCAATTTACATGGGCATGGACCTGCCCTGAGGCAGGTTTAAAATTAGCTAATGCATTATTTTGGACTTTGCTTTTAAATATAGCTAATCTCAGACAAAATACACCATATTAAAACCTTCTATGCCACATGTTCACTGCATTTTTTTGCCAGACAGTCATGCTAGTATGAGGTATAATGAGCAACGATCTTGGACTCACGTAGCTAAAGCCCACCATTAGAGTGGTTACTACACCAGCAAAATTACCTCTGCAAGTGGTTCTTCATTTGCTGGTGCTGACAAATGCAGATACTTCCCTGAAATAGGCTGAGCTTGAGCTCTCTAGCACACCAAGAGGCTCTGGGTGCCATAATAAGTTAGCCAGGCACATGAAGCACTGAAACCTGACCTAAGAAACCCCCTTGAACCCTAATAAACTGTTCTTCTCTCAGTTCATCTAAAATCCAAACACATTTTAGTATAAGTGATCTTGCCAACCACGATCAGAAAAGTCGAACACATTCCACATCTTCCAAATCAAGAAGTTAATTACAAGTGGTATTCATAATTTGGGAGATTCATTTTATTTCTAAGCTTTAAAGGATGCACTTGCCAGAAACAAGACAGATGTAAATTTTTTTTAATGTGAAACCTGAGAACGTAATTTAATCTGACTGTAGCAGCTAAAAACGTGTATGAAAAACAAACATTACAAGACTTCCAGTAATCTCAAATACTGGCAGCAATGCCATAAGAGCAGCTGTAACTGAGAAATGCTTAGACGGACAAAAATTTATTCACATTCAAAATAAATATGCCAAAGATTACTTTATTGAAGAACTCACAGATCTCAAAGATAGACATCTATGTCAAACAACAGTGGCAATAGAATTATTTTAAAAAGAAGTACTTAGTCAGCAAGTGTTATAACAGTAGTGTGACTTATTGGGAGCCTTTTCTTCTTTATGGATTTAATAGCTAGTGAGGTCTAAATTAATTACTAGTAACAGTCTTGATAATTATATTTTGACAAAATAAAAAGAATCCTATTACAACATTTCTATTGGAGTGGGAAAATAAAAGTTTTAGGAAAAATAAGTTAGGAATAATTAAGTGTTCTACTATATCTTCCCCCCCCCACCCCAGACTACCTGTATTTTCTTCTACTCTTTATGCAATTCAAAAAGGAACAAAATTTATACAGATGACTAATAGCTTCCAAACAACCAGAAGTTAATAATTTTTCAATTGCCTGTTACATAAACATATTTGCTATAAAATTCAGAATTAAAAAAAAAACCAACTGAAAATGCAACTGTAGCTTCAGAACATTCTGCTATGAAATTAAGAGAACCCATAGTGTTTGGTAGCTTTAATAAGAGCTGCCTCACAGGAAATATGATACTACAGTTTTATAGAAGATGAACACTTAAAATATTTATAAATTTACATGAATATCATCCATATATACCATGATGCATTTCAATAATTATTCTACAATACAATGGGAGTGCATGCTCAAACAAAACACCTCAGCAGTATTTTAAAGCAGTAAACCACCTAGCCAATTTCTGTACGTTCTGTAGTTTTTCTAATCCACTCTCCCTGTGGTTGAGCAAAATCGAATTGCCTCTCACATTTGCAGACAGCTCTGTGAAGGTGATAATAGAGCTGCTCCCTGCTGTCATGAGGCAGGAAATAGGAAAATGGCATATGGGGCTAGAAAGAAATAAAAAGAGAACTAAACAAGAACAAAAGAGATTTCAACAAAGGACAACTATAACCCAATACGCTTTGCAAGTTAATCTCTTTTCATAATAATTTAACGTACTTAATCATTTATCTGCACACTTCTCAAAAATCCAAATGCTTAATATCAACTTCTCTGTGAAGTTTTATTGCCCAAAACATTTGGAATAGAAATTTTAATACAAATCTTCATATGCAATGCCTGCAAATCAATGCATTCTTAGTACCCATGTTAAGGAGCTGAACCTATTCCAATCTGTTAGTAATTGATCTTAGATTTTGTAGCTAAAATGTAATATATAAAACAACGTATATTTGGATTATTAGTTGTAAACCTGTTGAGTGACACCTGAATAGCAAAATATTGAGAAGATTATGACTGGTTAAGTGTACTGAAAGTATCAAAGACTTCCAGCTTGTTTCAGGACTACTGATGTAAGATGCAGAACAAACTGGAAATCTTTTCATTTACAATGAGATTTTCATTTTAGTTTTTTTTTTTAATACAGTATGGGCCTCCAAAAATCAAGTACTTACACATATTTACAGTGCTTCTATATTAAATCTTACTGAAGTACCTTAAAAATAAAAAGCAAGCCTACTATACCTTTCCTTT
This sequence comes from Aleadryas rufinucha, assembly GCA_013397815.1. Classification (NCBI taxonomy): domain Eukaryota; kingdom Metazoa; phylum Chordata; class Aves; order Passeriformes; genus Aleadryas; species Aleadryas rufinucha. The sequence continues at coordinate 61,646 of VZTH01010877.1, forward strand.
TACACTCTGAATGGGATCCACCACCACAGCAACAGCTCTTTCTGATAAGGCTTCAAAGCTCTGCTGAGTATTGATATCTACACCAGACAACCAACAGCCAAAGCCAGGATGACTATGGTACCAACCAACTACCATCTCAGGTCTGAAACAAAAAGGACATTGAGATTCTTAAAAATATAAACACCTATCACAAGAAGAAATAGTAACATATCAGGGCATAAATTAGAATAAGCTGTGAAAAAAATACCATTAGTAATATATAAATTACTCACCATAGTATGGTGAAAACATGGACATGAATAAATGCGACAAAAGAGGGCTATCATTAAGGGATACACATTAGCAGTGGTAGATCATGCTTTCAGTTTTTCACCCTGTTACCACACCTTCCCTGAACCAGTTTTTACCCTTTCAGCACTTGAGTAAATATCCACTCTTTAACTCCTTGGCACCGAAGGTTGAATTTTCACGGCAGAAAGTCCATTTCAGATATGGACAACGGGAACCAACGGTGGGAAAGGATTAAATATCAATTAAACCAGCAGTAGAACTAGGAACTCAGTCAAAAAGCAATTTGCACTGCTCTGTTCAGCTGCTGAGCCTTTTGCTAACATTAATTTTGAAGTTTTTCCCACAGTAAAAGAATTTGAGCAAGCAGACGACAACTGTTGAGAGGCAGGAGTGAAATAAAAATTTGTTTAAATACTAGGATCTTTTACAAAATTATTTTCCCTTTCTTTTCATTAAAATTGCTCATGAATAAGCTGTAACTTCAAAATTTTTTAAATGTTATTTAAAGGGTTAAATTAAAAAAATCAATCTTTTAAGCAGGTACTGTGTAGCAATCGCCTATGTTAAACTGAGCAGCATTCTAATCTTTCTGGGCGATAATCAAAGCTGCAGGTTTAACAGGAGTGACAATCTCCTGACAATCGAAATGCATGAGGGGGACTGAATTACATGCTATGCTACTTACCTAATTTCTAGGGCAATTCTTTTTTTTTAAACATTATTAACAGCCCTTAGATCACTAGTTTTGCAGAAAGCCAGCTGTTTCTTCTAAAAACTGTGGAGGGAGTACTTGTTAATGTCGGCCCTCTTTACAGTGACTTACCTTCCCGTCTGTTTCAGCATATCCAACATTTTTGCTTGAAATACAGGATCAACTGCCTCCACACTGACACCCTAATTTAAAAGACAGACAAAAACCATAGTAGTTGTACATGAAGCAATATTATCTTTTAACTTGTAACTTTGCACAAACAAAAATATTCATAAGCATCTGTTTAAAAAGGCAACCTGAATACTTTAGTACTACGTGACAGAACTCCCTTAAATGCAAAATAAAATTTTTAGAAACGTATTTCAATGTGATTTTTAAAATGCTAAAAGATTATTTTGAATTGCTTTGTAAGTAATCTTTACTATGAGTAAGCATAATTAAATAGGCATAGGAATTCACATTTTTCTCCTCTGTTCGGTCTGCAAACAGCGGCCTGTTGTTTCTCCCAAGTTCAGCGCTACACATTTTATTCATGATAAATATCACATATTGTCTTTTTGCAGATTTTTATATTATGCACATGTATAGAATAAACTCAGGACAAAAGAATTTGAAAATTCTATGGAGTGCAGCTCTGAGTTACAAAGGAATCATCCCCTGCTTGTTTTAAGAACATTTCATTCTGGTTACACAAAATAAAGCATCATAAATTCCAATTATGCTCCTCAACTCGTCTCTTTAATCTGATCATAAAATCGATATTTGTACTCAAAATTTAAATACTTTTTTTTTTCAAATCACAGAAGTATCATATAAAAGACATGCAACTAAGATCTGTCAAAGAGAGCAAGTTTGAAGTATATCTAGTTCGAAGATTATCTATAGCACCATCACAATTAAGGGCACGCTACACTTCTAATAAAACCTTTTACATTTTGAATCTTTCTGCTGGCTCATAGTATATGAGTTCTGAAAGTTATCCATTTATAAGCCTTATAAGTCATGTTATACCAATATATTTATACATACATAAGGACATAACATCTGCATATATTGATAGACACACTTAAGTACTAGCCTTTGCTAAAAAAGTTTTGACTACATTTTTTTTTTACTGAAACCCTTTAACCATTAGACTTGTTTGTATCATAACTCGTTGCTGATACCTTCAGATTGCTTCAATGAGGTAAAGCACAAAAAGCTTTTAAAAAATAAATTTACCATAAGGAAAAAAACCAAGCTAATAAAATTTTCAAGGTCTAGATGCAAAGAACTCACCGTTCCAGACTGTGGCATTGCAAAAACATCAATCACTCTCACAGTATAATCATCAACAAATTCCCCAAGCATCAGACCCATAACTTCCATAGGGACACCAGCACGACCATGCTTCAACATCTGGAATTAAGACCAAATGACACCATATGTTTAACAGAAGGTTCAAGTTTGATTTGAGGTAGTTCTTTCAGCCTTTGTTGATCTATAGCTAATTTGCAACTTGAAGCACTTTTGGAAACAGTAACAAATTATAAAGTAGCAAAAACAAAGCCAACAAAAGAGAACTAATTCAAGTAAGTTTCTGAGGGTTCCAATCAGTATTAATTTATTCTTAAAATTAGTCTGGCCAGCACTTCGGCAACTCAATAACTCAACTGCAATAACTTTGGACAGCTGCCAGGTGCTCTATCTCCTCTAGCATTATATTCAGACGTAGTACGCACACAGAACACTTACTTTCAGCAGTGCAAGGGAAGAGATATAAACCTGTTCTGCTGTATCGACCGCAGGAGCATCTGTTGGTGGCCCCTATAAAAAGAATAAACGATTATTTTCACCATCATTATTTTGCAGTTTCTAAGTATTTTCTTTTGTTTTGCATATTACAAAACTTATAGAAAAATGCGTATGTAACTGTGACTTTGTGGGTTAGATGCAGTTGTTACAAACAAAATTTAAAAACCGCACACCCAACCCCCAAACCCTTCTTTACAGCACCTTCTTTCACTAACATTATTTTATAATAGGTCACCTAGCCATCATCCTGTCTCCCCCCACCCCAAACAACACAGTCTAAAGAGCAAGCTTAGCAGAACCAGCCAAATATAAAGCAGGCAAGCATTACACTGGATACAAACCTGTTACAGGCCATTCAGGCTAAGAGTCAGATCTAAGTTTCCATTAGTCAGCCTTGCTGCAGTGCTAACCTTCGTCAGCTGTAAAATATGGCCAGTTCTCCAATTAACTATGTGTTTCTTACAGTGGTGTGAATGTAAATGCTGCTGGGCTAGCATGATTAACTGGCACCAACACAAACAGCAATTTCCCTTTGCTTCATCAGCTTTCAGCTAAAGAGAACTTACAGATAAAGGCTATGGGAGTACTTTGCAGATACACTGGTACAGTGAGAGAAAAAACGGACCTCTGATCCCTAGGTGGAAAAGCTGTGAACAAAATACTTTGCTCTTTGCCTTATGAGTAGTTATTCAAAAATTAGCACAACTGTCCCAGGTGTGAATGATTGGTTGAAACAGGTTCTGTGTACTGTTGAAATTGAAAAACACAGGAGGCAGCAGTTTAAATGTCCCTTTCTTGAGGAGCAAGAGAAATATTACTCTTATATACAGAATTCCGTATCAGCATACCCCATCACAGCCAATTAACAGCACATTCATTACTTTATTACCAAATTGTGTACAACGAATTCCCACTGAAAAGACACAGCTTACTTCGGCACGAAGTGATGTAAACTTAGAAGGGCAAAAAAGCAACTATGGAGGTATGGCCAAAAAAAAAAAGATACTCCACATCAAGTTAAAAGAGGAAAAATGGTGCCTTTACACAAACACTTTGCAGATTTAGAACTTTGATTCCACAGTTTTAAGAAAAATTGGGGGAAAAAAAGTTTCTAATAAAGTCTTAATTTTTCACTTTAAGTGAAAAAATTCAACACAACATGCATCCACATGACATCAAACAAGACACAGCAATCAACACAAGCCATTACTTCCTGAAGATAAAACCGGATACTTAAGTCATCAACACATTGCATTTGTATAGGAATAATCCTTTCTGCATACTTTGATTTTTGCACACACAGAAAAACATCAGTCTTCAGAATAAAGCTTTAAAGATAGTAAGAAAATTCAGTTGTGCATTTTTTTCCCTCTTAAAGTCAATTAATCTATTAGTTCTATATCCAATCTTTACATTATAAATCCAATCTTTGTACTTTGAAACTCACATATATGCATGGATCTGTCAACCATTCCCACTTCCTAACAGCTTCAAACCTCTGTTTCCACTTTGACACTGCTGACCATCATCTCTCAATATTTGCCCTTCCTCACTTCTTACTACTCGTTGCTAGTTCTTCTGTCACTTTGGCCTTTTCATCAGCAATCTTCCTGCAGATTTCCCTGCTTTTCACCTTCCATAGTATTCTCACCAAAGGTCCATTTTTCATCAACCTCACCCCTTCATCAAGTATTTCCCTGGCTTAGCCCTAGTCCAACAGTGAGATGCTCCAGTGGAGAAGTGCTCCTCTAGCATTCATGCTGAAAAACTCTATGAGCAGTTCCTTCAGAACATTTCCCAGAAACAAATGGGCAGAGCACCTGTACTACTTACACCGAATTTTCTACAATTAAATTGTTTGACTGGCAAAGCTTCAAATGCCCAATCATTTTGTAACACTGTTCCTGTCTTTTTCTCCATAAACACATCAGTTTACTTTTTAAACTGTAACTCTCCTGCTTTAAGTCTATTCACTTAGCAGTGTTCACTTAGAATTTGGAAAGCACAAAGACTCATGTTTCCACTTAACCAATGTTAAGAAAAAAGCCCACATAAGTTGAGTTTTAATTTTAAAAGTAACTTACTAGTTTTTTAACAAAACCCTTTTTTCATACATAAAGCTCTCCCAATTTTCTACCAGTTCTAGACCAGAGATGGTCTGAAGGGAAGATAAAAATAACTAGTAACCTTGTGCTTTAGGAAGAACAATAATACCCATGCTGTGATCACCAAATGCATTCTACATTTGTTCCAGATTTTGTTTTAACATTTCACTGTAAGCAACCATCCCATTACACCATTCAGTAATTTTTAAAATAAAGAACAGTGTAATAAAAATCTCCCCCAGATTAGCGCAAATAGTTCCATGATTTCTGGAAAGCTAATATTAATGTTTGACTGAGACTAGCTTCTCAAAAATCAGGAGCTTGAATTGAAGTTTACTCCACAGACTAAGGCTCTTGAATGAGCTCTCCTCTAAGGAATTTCTAGTGTCTGTTAAAATCAGACAGCTGTCCTGCAGCTGAGGCATTAATCACAGCCCTGTCCTCGACATAGATGCCTGTGTCCTCAATTTATAAGAGCTTATTCTTCAAAATTTTTCTCATTTTAGGATCAGTCAGTAGATTCACCACTCACAGGGAGGAAACAAAGACAAACATTATTACATTTTCCTTCTGTAGCAAGGCAAATGAATCACCTTTAGTTTAAGTGAAGGTAGGAATTAAGACAGGGTGTTCCTAATATTTCCTTATGATTTCTATACTCCTTGGAGCATCCAAATGCTCATTTACTTTGATGATGGTCCAGAAGAGGGGATACTTAATATTACACTTTATCAAATCTTTAGGCATTCTATGAGATAAAATAGTTTGTTTTCAAAACTTACATTGAACTCCTGTTGCCAGCACTCATAGTCAACAATTTATTTTCAGCATAGGAAATGTTGCTAATTCATAAAGGAATTTTTCATTGGTGTAAACCAACTTGCTTAGCTTTTGCTATTTTTTTTTAAAGCCACAGTATTCACTGTGAAGGAATTTACATACTAAATGCGTTTAAATATAAATAAAAATTACTACATTAAGGATTAGGAGGTATCGACTGCATACTTCACTGCTTCATTTTAAGCACATGCAAGAGATAGTAAAAATACCAAATATGAGTTTCCACTCTTACCATGCAGTTCAACCAATTTACCTGAACTTGTGAAAATTAGCTAATGGTAGTACACAAGGCAGGTTTGTTAATTCTCAGTCATCTTGTAAGTACAGAGCACATACCAAGTATTTCCTTGGTCACTGATGCTTCTTTGTGTGACCTCACTATCTCCTTTCCGTCTGCTCTGTTCTTCTTATAGATTCTAATTACTAGCTAAATTATGAGAAAATGAAAGTCCTCATTTCAGAAAGTCCAAATTTCTGCATCATACCAATTATGTGTATTAATTTTCATGTTAATACTCCTTCCTTTGTTTTGAATATCGATTACAATGAACTGCTCAAAAGAGTACTGAAATCCAGGAATTTGGAGCAGGAAATGATCCATAGGTCAAGTTTCACATTATTTTTGTACCAAAGATAAACTGCCACATAAAATACTATAAGCACACATTTGTATTTCTACAGAAAATTCTAAACCAAAGTACATCAAATTCTTAACATAAAACTTTTAAAGATTTAACAGATAAAACCAAACGGAACTTGGGTCTTCCAAGTAGTTTACTTGACTTCAGATGATTTGAGAAAAGAGACCTTTGGAAACTGGAACCAATTTCTTCCATCTCTGATCACCTCCTTTTCCACAAATGGCTGATAATCTAACACAGCCCTGCAGTGACAGCCCCAGCTTCTGCGTGTTAGTTACACAGTATGTGGGAGCCAGCTATGAGTTACGTGTTTTGAGATCTCTTTGGCCTGTTTCTGGTAGTCTTTCACAAAAGTTTATGCACTTCTTTCATCAAGCAAAGAAGAAGAAAGATTTTATTAGCTAATCTCTACATGGAGGCAAATATTTTACACTGACCCTCCACAGCATGTGCTATTACCACTGTTCATAAACTTCACTGCCTGCCAACTTTAACAAAGAAGCACCATCCTTACGAAGCAGAGCACCAAATTAAATTAGCTGGTATCAGGAACCCAGACAAGAAAGTGTTTGTGTCTGCAATGCAAAAGAGCTGCTGGTATTTTTGGTTACATTATCGTATTCAAAGGACAGCTACCTCATTGCACAGTTTTGGAAGACTGTCCATCTCACTGCAAACAGCGAATGCTTACACGTTTACTGGATTATTTCTTGGGGAATTAGAGAAAAGTTAGATTTGGAAACTGCAAGGAATACTGAACATTCTTTTTCCCTATTATGCATGTATAAGCTGGATACAGTAATTATTAAAATTAAAGAACTGCTGTAAAAAATACTGTTATGTGTTACTGAAAAATTGATGTTTCTTCTGAATCAACTCTATGCTTTCAGTCAGTGAAATGAGCTGCCTGACGGCCACTTCATAAAACCCAACCAAGTTCTAGGTTTGTTTTTGTTTAGAATGGCAGATTTCCTTGTTCAATAATAATTGATAAAATTAAGTTACCACTATTAAAATACATTTTTTTTTTAGTAAGACTTGTAAGGGAAAAAGAATCACACGCAAGTTATGGACAGAAAATTACATTGTAATAATACATTATGCATGTTACTATTTTTGTTTCAAATAGTTAGAGATGATCCAATATAAAAAACAGTCCTTTACTTGGGCAGCCCTTGTTGACGAAGTGTTAAAGGCATTTGCCATTCTTACAGGATAAAAACTAACGCCTTGAAGTGTTACCTACTCGGGCCTTTTAGCAAATTTGTTAACACTTTTAGGTATATTACTTCACCTTTCTCTTAGTGTGAACTGATATCAATTATTTAGCCAATTTTATTATTAAATGTGAACTAAAGTGTCATTTTAGAGCACTGCTCTTTATTTGTACTATTTTAGATTTATTCAAATAAGTATAGAAAGCAGACTTGATTAATTACACAAGGAACTGAGAAATATTCCACAAATGGATACACTTTTCATTGTTTAAACGGATCTTAAACACTGCTCTTTTTCATGCTAATAGCACAAAAGATGGTTTTGAAATACATCATAGCTGTTTCAAAGAAACTCAGTTTTGCAGGGGCAACTGTAATAAAAACCTAAAGGCAGTCAACTTAAGTGCTGTAAAGCACATCTCAGCTTTAATGCACCAAACAAGATATTACCGTGTAAAATAAAAGAATCATTACTACTTCTATTTATTTTTGTAACTGGAACAATTTAAACACAAACATAGGACACACAAGCAAACAATGACTGCTATCATGTTTTATTTCTTTCCCAGTAAGCTAAGAAAGAACCTTTTAATAGTTTAATTTTGTGAGTATTAAACAACTAGTGTGAAAAACAAGCTGCATGTAAACTATTTCTACTGCCTCTGCTTCAATGACTAGCTGAGGCAACCTGTTATAGGAGGTGTTAATTGGCAATAGGAGTACAAGTCAGAAGCATGTTCCCCATCGTCCTAACCCAGCAAGGCTAGGTCATTAAAGTGGAAATGAATTCTTTCATGCCGACTTAACCCTTTCACTACATATTTTTAGCTGTTATATCCAAAGACAATTGAGAAAGATTAGCACAAAAAAAAAAAAAAAAAAAAAAAAAAAAAAAAAGACAAAAAACCCCCCCTTGCATTACTTTTGAATTTATTCACCCCACAATTTTTCTTCACCACCCTTCTCTACCTCCTCCAGAACACGTGTTTCAGGAAAAGATGACACTTTATTATGTAGGTAAGGGGGAGAAAGGCAACTGAGGTATAAATGTAATGACAATCATTATAAAATAATACTTTATCATATTAAAAGATGCATGGAAGGATGAGGCACTTGAAGTGAGCTTATAGCTACCATTTTGTGGAGGTAAATTCAACTTTGTGTGTATACCTTGGTACAAAGGAAAAAAAACCACTACAAAATGCTAGCTGCAGAGAGGACACAAACATGAGCAAGTGTGCAGAGGAGATAGAGGTATTAATGACAGTAAGGCCTTAGAAGTTCACCAGAGTACCACTGCTCTTCTCTACTTTTTGCCAGTAAGTGACACAACCTGCTGATATATTGATATAAAGAATAAGAAATTTCTTAGATCAGCATAATGCTTTTCATACATTGCTAAGCCTAAAAAATGAAGCAGAGTGGGGACTATGGAACGGTATTTTTCCTGGACTGAGACAATACACTTAGAGAAATTACCAACTCATGTTACATCAGTGGAAGTGGCAAAGGGAGCGAGGCATATTCTGGAATCTCAATGGTTCTAACAACTTTGTCATGACAAGCACCAGAAGCCACGTATTGCATTTTCTGCAGTACAGGTAGTTAACATGATCAGTCATGACAGAGAAAATTATTGAGGTCATACAAAAATATTAAAAAATCAGAGAGCTCAAGAAAAAAGGGAAAAATAGATTACTTTACACTATGAATCACACACTAATTAGTGGCAATTTTAAATTTTATTGCTATTTTCAAGCTATTACACACTACAGTTTTGTAGTTAGTTCCACATCATTTCAAAGCTAGCATTATGTCTAAACAGTTTGGATGTTTAGGTCCATTTTTATACCAATTATAATCAAGCATGCATAACAGACACAAAATACCATAAGTCTCAACAAACAGCCTAGATTTCTCAAAGGATCACATTGTCTTGTTACACCATATGTCAGATGAAATAAAAATTGTAGTAATATGTTTAGCCTCATAGACTCCAAAATGGAGTAGGGATACTAAGGAAGTATTGTGGCATCAACTGCTATCTTAAATTGAAAAATGTCTGAAAAAAACCCCACCTTAACAGGCTAGATAAAAATTGTCTCAGTATGTTTTACAAAATTCTGCCTCCTAAAAAAAGTTTACCCAGGTTCACATTTGCAACAGCAATATAGATGGACTTGAAATATATAACATTTCCCATCTCCCTTCCTCTTCAAAACCAAAATTACAAAACACAGAACTTTGTATAGCTTTGAGCAGTTGGTTAAACGGGTTGGGATCACAAATTTGCCAGCACCTCTTTGGTGCAGAGCCAGAATTTTACTGCTTAGCTTTTCTGCTTGTTTAGGATTTTTTAGTTTCTGTGGGGTGGTTGAGTGGTTTTCTTTTTTGTGTGTGTGGGGTGGGTTTAGGTTTGTTTTTTCGCCAGGGTTTTGGCAGGGGGGGTGGGGGGTGTTTTTGGTTTTTTGGTTGGTTGATTGGTTGGGGTTTTTTGGTTCGGTTTTTTTGAGGGGTTTTTTTGGTTGGTTTGTTTTGTTATTTGATTGTTTCTAATTAAGCAGAACTTCAAGAGTTTCTAGTTTATCATGACACTCAGACATTTTTAGAAATATTATTTATTATTATGAGAAATCAATGTTTACTACTCAATATTAACATGTATTCATGATATAAAATTATCTACATGTATCACCTTGTTGCAATTTGCAATAGTCAGACTTCCTGCAATGCTCCCAATACAATGGTTGCATGAAATGGCTGCCTAAGTGCAATCTTCCCTGGGTCAGTGTTTCCGCTATCTTTACCCCATTTAATCTAGAAATTCCTTGAGACACATAACACAAAGGGGTAGGTATACTGTATTACTGCAGTTAATATTCCTTATCAAGCATAAGGACACTCCAGACTAGATGATCCTTAAATGTCCAACACAAACTGTTCTATGATTCTATGACAATGTTATGGTTAGCAAAAAGCCTTAAGATCAGGGACACAAATCATCAGTAACACTGTACATCTTTTTGAAAAGAACTAATATTTTTCACAGCCTCAATCTACTGGAAATAAAAAGAAAATCCAGAAATTACAAAGGTCAGTTTCATTCCAGAATAAAACCAGGACTAATGTGTTATCTATTCCCATCAGCATTACAGAAGGTATTGGGATTTAGAACTGAGAGCCTCAAGGCAGATGACAAGTAAGCACCTGTAATTCTGTCTGCCTCCAGAAGACTTGCTCTAAAGCAGATTTTTAATTATCTTATTCTAGACACAGTTCTAGAAGGTTTGCCCTCAGCAGGTTCTGCCTAAACTCACCCTAAAGTACACTTTGTGAAGCAAAGCAGTTAAAGATACCTTCTCAATATGTAGAAGAATGCAGTGGGTTCTATATGCATATAGGTTCTCTGCTGTAAGAGGTGGTTCTCTGGATACAAGCAGGGGAACTGGGAGACTCAGTGGCAATATGCAGGAAGGTCGGTTGTTTGCAACACTTGAAAAAAACAACCAATCAATCAACACCCACCCCGCCCCAAACCACACCACTGTTAACACAAAAACACTTCAAATTTCTCAGAAAACCTTAAAGAGGATTCTTCTACGCAGCAGGAAGAAAACAGAAACCCTTGTTCAAAGGTGCTGCATAGTAGCACTGCAACTTAACATTCAATTGCACGGGATTTCAGAAAGAAGATACAATTTCCAAGAGAAATAAATCACATCAATCACCGTAAGGCAGCTGTTTCCTGCTTGCAGAAAGGAACATTACAAGTGAATAGATGTAATGCAAAACGCATTAAGATGTCTCTTCTTTAGTCTTTCTTCCCCATGTTCTTTCTCATTATGGCTACACTTATTTCCTTGTCCAAGCTCCTTTGTCTTTTCTGGGGAAAGTCGAAAGTCAGCTGGACTACACTGGCAATTAAACTGAGGAGAGAGAACCTAATTGCCTAATTATTAGAAATACGGAAGTTTAAGACCTGAGGCCAGGAAGAGGCAGCTAAAAATGTTCTCCAGAGTAAAACAGCAGATCAGAGGAAACTGCAATGCTCAGAAACAATCCACTAGTTTTTTAGTTTAGTTTTATGTTTGTCATTAATACATAAGATGTGTCTGTAGAACAGCCATCCTACTTTAAGACAGCCTCTATAACACAAATTACACACAGGGTTTAAGTAAAATGATATGACTGCTCCTAAACCAGTTCTAGCAGGTTTCTCTTTCCCTCTCCCATTAGCCCCTTAGGAGACAAATCACATTACAATGTGATCAATCAACCGTACTACACATGTATGAGAACTATACTCTGCCTTTGCAATCCCCAGCAACTTTCAAACAAGCTTAACATGTCCTGTGGAGTTACAGTCTCCAGCAAAACCAGATCCAGGCCACACCTGTACCCTAAATTTGATATGAAGCTTTCGTTAAACAGATCTGTACTGAAGCACTAATCAGTGACGTAAAACATTCATCCCAGACAATGAAAGTAAAACAACACAGTTTACTATCTGTAAGGTGTTTTTTTTCTCCTTAAAACAAAATCACATATTTTGTATATAAAAACTGATGCTGAGACTTTCTACAGAAGATAATGCAGGCAATTAAGTCTTCTGAACTTTCTATGGGTTTTGATGTTAGATGTTTTTATTGGATACAAAACGTTTGTCACTGAGAAAATTTTTTATTCCTTAAATGGGTTGACAGCTTCCAGGGAAAAAAAGTAGAACTGGAATAACCCACCCAAACTGTACACCACCTCATCTACTGGGAGTTACATTTGAGTTCTAGAAATAGTAACATTCTTCGTACTTGAGAACTCTGCGGGAAAATGTCTCAGAAGCAATGGCACAGAAACTATGCACAACTTTAAGAGCTATAATTCAGATTTATTTCCCTGGCAAAATATTCTCAAAAGGCGTATTTGAAGCTTCAAATACATATGAGAAGCAGACAACAGTGCATCACCACAATTCAAACCACATAAAGCAAACATACCCAGGAGACACAGAAAGGAGAAAGTCATACAGTTAAACAGATACTGAGATACCAGAACACTCTACAGCTTTACAAAGAAAAAGGCACTTCATTAAAGACAACACATTTGCACCCTTCAAATTAAAACATAACCTGTTTCAAGAATCAATGAACCAAAATAATTTTCAGTAAGATGTCAAGGTGTTGCAGTTTTTCCTGGTTGGGTTGTTGGTGTGGTTTTGAGTGTTGTTTTTTTTGTTTGTTTGTTTTTTGTTTGGTTTTTTTTTGGAGAGGAGGGATGGAGTGTCTGGGTTTGTTTTGGGTTTGAGGATTTTTTATTGTTGGTGGATGTTTCTGTTTACATATGGAAGGTGTAAGATGCAAGAGAAAGTCATATACTTCAAATGACACATCAGCTTAATGAACTAACTCAAGGAAATTTGCATCTAGCTGTTAATTGGGAATGATCTACGCTGAGCCGGACCCTCCTCTGTCTGCCAGACCATCAACTCCTCTTTGGCAGCCCTGCAAAAGAATGCACTGTGCTGTCCTCCAACAACCACCTCGACTAGATCAGCACATGCAACAGAACTTCAGATCAGCAGCAGGTCTCCCAAGTTCCCATGGTGCCAGAGATTTACTAAATACGATAAGCATGTTCTGAAAAAACCAAGATCCTATGAGGGGAAAAAGGTTCCACAGCATCAAGCAGTGCAGTATTTGAAACCTCCTAATCAAAGTGACAGTTTTCAAGTGCCATTTACAATGCCCTAATCTGGAAACATCCCAGCTAACCCATCTGATCAACTATTTCACAGATGGAAGCACTTGATGGCTAATTGGCAAGTCCATGATTCAAATAAAATAGCTATCTGCACTTCTTTTCTATATTCCAAGTCAAGGTGTAAATGTTCCTTATAAGACACAGGTCAGTTCCCTGTCTCCCCCTCCCTTCCCACTGGAATTTTTCCCCTCCCCCTCTGTCATCAAATACGTTAATTCAAAAATACAGAATCAGTTTTATTTTTCATCTATTGTACTAGAACAGTTGTCTGCACTAACAGAGCAGTGTAAATGAGTATTTTCAAAAATCTATCAAGCAATAAAAAATTACTTCAACAGCCTCTTTTAAAAGTGACATTATTTCACTGCTCCCTATCACATCTGGATTCAGAAAAAGAGACAGCATGTGCTAGCATGGACAAGAACTTGCTTAACTTGAATTACTGTTCTGAAAGTGTTGGGGAGAGAAAGCTTGGCTACAAATGCACTTAATTTGCTCACACTCTTTGCAGTGGGATTGCCTAATAGAGGCATATGTGGAACTGATTTCACCAGCAAACAATAGTTCAGCATAAAAAATGAAGAGGAGTGTTGCTCCGAATTCCCGCCTGCTACATAAGCAGAATGCTTTTACGTACCCCACAAACCTGTTCATTTGTCTGCAGCAAATGTACAATGCAAACCGAAGTACTAAACCACTAGTGAAATTCTGTGGTAGGCAGTATTCCAGGGGGACAAACAGGGAGAGACAGAAAAGAATGAATCAGGAAAGAGAAGATAAGTAGAAAACCCCAGTATGACAAGGGGCAGAAGGAGAAAGACAGGAGACCATATAAGTAAAGGAAAACAAGCGCATTGCCAAAATCTTAATTCCCTTGAACTACAAGAGGGAAATTAAAGTAATAAGATTTTCTTTGAGACATCACAACACTTTCAGTCTTTTACATCTTTTCTAAAAGGCTTCAATCATTCCTTCATTCATCTTATGCATTTATCACGAGAGCATAAATTCAAGACAAAACAAACTTATGGACCAACTCTACAACACCAGTTGTGTAAGACATAAACAATTTCTACATGAAGCAGTGTTCCAAAGAAGGTCATAGTTTTGGCATCAAGTTCAAAACTAAACACAGGTACCTTGCCATAAAAAGAACACATAGTTAATGACCAAGTGCACTGTCAGGAAATACTGTGGAAGGCTTGTGTGATGCCAAAAGATGTAAGATTCTCTTCCCTTCTCTCTTGTCCACCCTCCTGCCCCACAAAGGCAGCCCTTTGTCCACCTAAGATTAAAAGGGAAGAAATGCCTCAAGAAAAGCCACAAGTCACTGGTAGGAAAGTTTACTGTTGAAGTATCAGTTTAAGATTACTTCCTTAAAGATTTGTTTATTAGCCATTTGAAGACAGGCTTAGGGTAGATGGGATTTAGCACTGACACCTCTGGACAACTGACGGCCAGTCAGCCACTCAGTAACATCCTGAAGGAGCAAGAAGGAAAGAACCACAAATTCAGTAACAGCAGTTATCATGTGTCATAGACTACACCAAAAGGCCTGAAAAGCATATTGCAAACACATTAAATTAAAGTGCATTTGGGACAACATATCTGAGTTTGGAAATTAAGAAGACCAAGAAATCCTAAACGAGACAATAATCAGAACAGGTAATTTTCCCAAGGGGAAAAAGCCAAGCAATTGCTGCTGAAGAAGCTAAAGCAAGTCACTGAAAATGCCTTGGCAGAGAGCAAACGGGAACTGTGCTGACCAAGCATCTGCCGGTACTTTAACATCAGTTACAAAGTAAATCAAACAGACTCTTAGCAGACTTTATGTGATGCAGTCCTCTTGCTAAGCAGACCCCAAGCTACACAAAAAAGAAATCTCCAAACTATGTGATAAAATTACTTTGAAAATGCCCCTTTTTCTACCAGACTATATACACAGACGATTCTTACACTGGCAAGAATGACACAGTCAGATGTTTTTACTACATTCAACCTTTAGAACAACTGTGACGCAGCAATAGGAGGAACAAAAAGCTTTGTACTGTTGTTTAAAACACTCTAGTGCACACAAATGGTAATAACTGCTTTCTAGAAGTACAAAATATATCCAAGAAATACCTTTCTCCTCTCTTCTATCTCAAAGACATCTGATTCACTCTGGATTATCTCTCAATCTCAATTATCATCAATTGATACTAAGAATATAAGTGACCTTTGAAGGTCCATTGAAACACAGTATTTTAAGGACATAAAAGTATTCTATTTGAAAAGCCTTCCTGCTGATTCAATAAACCAAAATACTACAAATGTAGTCAAGACATCCAGTGCAAGCAGCAACTTGAGTAAAGAGCAATTCACTTTTATGCCTTTTTTTTTTTAATCCAACACATACTCATCAATTCATTTAAGAGACAATCCCATATTTAAACAAACACAGAACAGCTTTGCAGGCCAAAGCTACCAGAGGAGTTCAGTGAGCTTCCTCTGAATGTTATGTTCTATTGTCTGCCACAATTTTCTAGCAAGCTTTAAGTTAAAAACGAAAAATTCAGAAAACAGCAGAGAGTTAACTGTAAATTTGAAAAACAGCTTTGATATGCGTCAAGTTCAGAGAGGACTAAGAAGTGAAAGCTTGAGAGATTAGACTGCACAGATGTTAAAAAAATGAAGAGTCATGAAGCAGGCTGGCAGCTCAGAGGAACAAGAGAAATAACTGTTTAAGAAAGTGAAACTAAAAATAACTGAGGGCGGCTTGAAGATTCACTAACAGAACGTGAATAGAATTTTAGCTATAAAAAGGGGAAAAAAATTATGCACCAAAAGTTACAGCTTATTTGGCAAAACATCTAGAGCCTGTAGATCAGCCTAGAATATTTCACCAAATGCTTCAGTATTAAACTACTCCTGTAGTTATACTGGATACAAATACATTACACACAACCAAAAGAAGCTCTGGGTTTAGCAATTTCAAACATCCCAGAAGGAACCCCGCACATACATCATGAAACCCAAGACATACAGAACTGATTCCTCCAGAAGAACAAGAGTCTGGATTCTTGATTTAGAAAAGAGCCCAGAAGGCAGATGAGGAAACAGAGAAAGGCCAGCTACCACAGCCAATCAAGACTACAAAGGAAATTATGCTGGAGCCCATTCCTTAAGGAAATAATTCTTCCTACAGATCTCAAACAAAGAAGTTCCTAATTATTTTTTCCCCTGTATGCAGAGTAATCAGCACAATGTAATAAGATCAGCTTGATTTATTTTTGAAGACTGCTGGCCATGCCAGTTGATCAAGGAAAAAAGTACTAGGACTTGCTGTAGAGGTCGGAGAAGCCATACAATGTGAATAGGTCTCTCATTGGAACAGGACAGCTCCCAGGGAGACCTTTTTAGTGTGAGTAGTTTCCGAAGTGAGGACAATCGACAAGAGGAGACACAACAAAACACACTTACAGGTAGCTACAACTACCTGTAAGTGATAATTCAACTCAAATTACCTCTTGAAATCTACATATACTTCACTATCTTATAATGCCCCATTCACAGTGTGATCTAAGAACTGAAATATGTAATTTATGAAAGAGCAGTGGATGTGCTTGGCCATTTAGAATACCTTTCATGTTCTGAAATTCCATATTACTGGAAACTGGTTTTTAAAAAAATGTATTATGTGTTTCCGATACTTTTCAATTCAAACTTTAAAATGCTCAGACACAAAAAGAAAGGTTTATAAACATTCTGTAAACTTAGTGCCAACACACATATTCATATTTACAAAAAAAAGGCCAGGTTGTAACGAAGATTTGCATATACATACAGAATCTCTTGAGCCAAAGATTGTTACTATGAACTCTGGATTTTTGATGCTGTTTTAAAATATAATAGAAGGAAAGTTCCAGAATTCATTAATTTTAAAGAAAATATTGACAAGCTATATACTAACCTGTCCCAGCCCAGGCATACCTCCTCCCAGTCGCAGAAGTCTATCCATATTTCTAGAAAAACAGAAACAAAGGAAAAATGTTCCCAAACTCGAAATGTTTACTAAATTGCTATCTATATAATTCACCTTCAGTCACTCAGTATGTCAAAAATATTGGTGGTAATTACAACACAACATCAGACTTCCTGTTAATTAACACCACATATTAATTCAAGAAGCTGTCTTCCATGCTAATTAACAGACTTTGTTTTATTGCTTTGGTTTTGGGTTATCCCCATTTCTGAAGATGAACACTCTTGTCAAACTTCTCAAAACTTTCCCATCATTCAATTAATCGGGAGATTTTTGTTGCTTTATGATCAGTACCTACAGCCAGAAAGTTTCTAAAACTTACTAGATATACAATCAAATTTACTTCAGTTTGCTCAGAAATCATCAATAAAAATGTTAAAGTAAGGATTTTAGCATCCTCATTAGTAAGTTCTGTGCTAATTAACTTACAGCTTGTCAGTTATCATCAAAACTACATGTGAAAGACACTAAGCAGATTATGGATCTCTGAATTAGCATCAAAAGCTTTTTTTTAATGAACTCATTATACTAAAAGAAATACTGTAAAGTAAACATTTAATGTGTATATAGTTAGAAGACTAGTGACAGTACAGTCATTTAATACATTTCCAGTGTTGCATGTGCCATTGCTTTAGTGCAAGATTATTTCAATCAATGAAATGTCTTACTTAAAAAAAAAAAAAAAAAGCATCAGTTTTTGTGTCTTGCAACTTTCAGTGGGGTGATACCCAGGAATAAAGGCTATTAAGGTGCCCAACCCGAAAAATAACACTGATATTCCTTTCTCTACAGTTTCTTCACTTTCTATTCTTGAAAAGACATCTACAAGTTCATGGTGGACACCTAAGTACAGGTTCTGCCCCAGCTTTAACAGAACTTTACCATGCTTACTTTGGCTCTTTCAACTTCTTAACTCCATACAACAGAACTTATGGATAAAATTTAAAAAAAGCCAACTGAGTATTAATTTTTAAACAGCTGTTTTCAGCAAATCAAGCAATTTCCAAGGCTTACAGAAATCAGAAAATTTTACTGGCTTATTTTATTCATGAAATAGAAGATACAAAGTACAGCATCAAATTATGGTCTTAAATGGACAAGTTTCAATACAACACAACAAGGCCTGTTTAGGCGATATAAAAGCAATTGAGAACACCAAGTATGATTTCCAAAATACATTCATCCTCCAAGCAGATGTTACATTACACATAAAAGAATTATATACATGATTTCAGATTACATTAACAATACTAATTCAGTAGCCTTATTTTGAAAGTAATTATGCAAAATAACTTGAAAAATACATTTGCTTTGTATATGAAAAAGTCTTCATGTCGAAGGTGAAGGTCACCATAATTTTCATCATTTCTTCTGAAATTTGCTAGAATTTTTACTGGCTAAAGACTAACAAGCTTTATTTCAGTGTAAGTTTAAAACAAATAGTTTAAGCTTCTAAACACACAAAAAAGCAGCATTTTACTTCCTACTTTAATAACTTCATAACAATATCCAAGATACATTGATCAGAAATACTTGCTCTACTTGCTAAATTCACTTTCCCAGTTCAATGAACTATCAGGCCATTAGGTTAATACGATTCACTCCCTTGATTTTGTAGAACCTGCAAACCCAACAAGTGCAGCCTCACCTAGCAGTAAGTACTTTCTTAAAGTTCCAGTGGCACCATATAAATTAAAAAGGAGTTTACTAAAGGGTCAATGGTTATGCTTCCCTTTTTCAGTAAGTCATTGAAACCAAGCTTCTTTATTAGAGGCAAAAGCTGCACACAGTGTAGATGCTTTTCTATCCTGAACTACAATAAATTCCAAATCAAGTTGGAGGATTTCCTTGGAAAGGTTAAGTTGCTGTTTAAAGATATTATGTAAGCATTTGTTAAATGGCTTCAATAAAACAGTCACAATGTTGCCACAAATTAACGCCAACTACAGTTCATTTTACCCCTCGGTGGTAGATACTCCTCCATTGAAACCCACAACGATTCATCTTCCATGACACTAAAGAGGGCTGAAGAGTAACTGAGAAGTAGATTTAAGCTACTAAAACGATTATTTTAATCCATCATGGTTGTTAATTTATTTTAAGAAATTTTTAGGGTTACCAGTCTCTACAACTGGTAATCTTAAAACTGGTAGTTCTGACAACTACAGCAACTTCCATAAGATGGTGAGGTGTATTACCTATGTACATTTAAGAAATAGTATTGAATAACAAATCCTATAACACAAGTGAAAAAGAATAGATAGTACTAATTAATTAATGTTTTATTGACACAATTTATCGCAGTTCCTAATCCAACAGAATAGTACATGATTTATAGAAGCATATTTTGCCATATTAAAGTTGGATTAGACTAATGTGTTAAACAAACTGATTATTTGTCAGCATAACTTTACAACAAAATCTCACTGTCTTACAGAACTGGAGGGATGTAACACTTCCTACCTAACCGTCACAGACTAGTCGCTGAACTGAGGTATTTAGATTTTCAAGACAGCAGCACAAACAGAAAATCTCCAAAACCCAGTTCTAGACGCACTGCAAATTATTTCACTAGCTCCATGACTTGACTCCACTTATGAGTTGTGGCACCTAATGCTTTACTTGCCTATTAGTAACTGAGTATGTTTTAGTAGGCTATAGATTATATGGACCTGAACATAATTGTTTACTCAGATGTATACACATCTGAAGAATTTAGATTAGTGAACCAAATCAAAACAAATTTTAATTTTTGTTAATCCACTGTATCTAATAGTATTTCAGCTATAAACTCCATTTCTGAAACAATGCTTTTGTAAAGCTTAAAACAGCTTAAGCAAAATTTTTAGACATTAATGAAGGTAACTTTAGCCTTTACAAATAAAGCAACCATATATTTCTAACCTGGTGCTCAGCAAGAGGTGCTCACAGAACAAACTCGGCAGCAGCTCCCACTTTTTGACTGTAAAGATGATACCAGTAGGTCTCTTTCCTGTAGAAGGAAATAGAAAGGAGAAGGGCAGAAACTCAGTAAAATTTAGAAATACATGTAAAAAGATATGTTACACTGATAAGCTATAAAAGGACAAGGCACCATTGAAGAATAACTCAAAGTTTACTGGCTTTTTGTTTTCGTTTTACCATACAATCCCTTGAAGTGGTACATGCCATGTCTTGCTCAAATATCCATAATACTATAAGAAGCTTCCAATTTTCTCAAAATTACATGTAAAAATATTTTAATAATTCATTTAAGCAATTTAAAGCTAATCGATAATTTAAAATGCTGTTAGAAACTGAAACCATGGTCTTTTTTTACTATTTTAGAAGCTCTTGCTGTAGCTAAGATTCCCTAAGCACCACGGGTAAGAGCAGTCTGCAGGTATAGAAAGCTTTCCTGTTTATTTCTGCAAGAGCGGTTTGTGTGACTGGAAAAGTGACAAAGACCTTTAGGTTTGCCTGAATTCAGGTTGAGAAAGACTGCTTTACATTCAATTTAGGAGTTAAAATTCATGTTACCCTCCTCCCTGAAAACACTGCCCATTAATTGTACCCACTCAATCATTTGTAGAACAGTGTTTTAAAACAGATCTGTGAAATGATCTGTGGCCGTGATTTGATAGACTCTTTTTTCAATGTCAGTGTTAACATAAGGAGCAATGAGGAAGCTGCTGCTGCTCACCAACTTGATGCTGCTTTCTCAGTATTGCCAGGACAGCCATTTGTGCAGCCCTGCAGCAAACTGAGAGGCTATCAAAAACGCTGGTTTAACCCTGTTCACTTCTCTGAGAGGCTTCATGCTGCATCCCAGAAATAGTTGTCTTGGCATAACAGAAAAAGAGGTCTTGGAAGAGCTGATTGCTTTTAACACTAATACAGGCTCCAGAACACATTTCTGTCAAATCATTCTTTAAGCTAAAGCTGCCCAAAGAATGTCTGTGGGTTTTGGGGGTTGGTTTCAGGCTTTTGTTTCGGTGGGAGGTTTTTGTTTTGTTTTTTAGTAACTGAGGTAATTTACCAGAAACCCTTCTAAACCTTATCTCAAAGTAGTACAAGAGCAAATGAAGATGCGTTCACCTTCCCAGAAAGCTGGAAGAGAAAGAACAAGTCAGAGTTTCTCAGTGCTGACAGGCTGGGGTGGAAATCACTAACAAGTCGAATGGAAAGTTACTATCCTTCTGCCAGCTTTGCAGAAGGCAATGATCCAGGAGAGACCACAAGATCCAGGAGCCCAGGCTACAACAGAACTGTAACCACTTCTTCAACTGGGCTTGAGTTACAATCCCATTCACCTTTAGCCACCTGACCACCCAGTGGTCTTGCATTCCCTTCTCTACTTACCATAAGGATACGAAAGAAACAAATCTCTGTGAGCTTGGTCTGTTCCCCAGGGAGGCACATGCAGTAACCTACAGCTGAGAATCTCACCTCTGCTACGAAGTGCAAAAAGCTTGGTTTGATTACTAACCTATCTGTTGTTTTTTTCCCTATATTGCACACACACACACACATACTTACATTATATATACATACAAATAAAAGCCAGAAAAGTAAACAAACAGTTCACAGTAAATCTCACCTCTTTTCCTTCCAAAGCTGGCAAAAGGTATTTCGATACTATTTCCTTCTGTCTGCAAGGAAGAGTTAACAGTCTCTGTTTAAAGCAAAACTTTAAGGAAGTAAACGTATCAAATAGTTCCATATCAGAAAAATGCAGAAGGATAGTTATCATAACTAACTTGCATTTTGGTGCCCTGCAGGATTTGGATGACATGCACTTATCAATGAAATCAATATAGTCACTAATGGCTTAAGAAAAAAAGAATTAAATAGCTTCTTTGCTTATGTATGTCCATGATTGGAAATACCATAACTAAAAAAATCTTGGTCATAGAATGGTATTTAAAAATCCAAACTTCCATTACTGCAATTTTCTTTTAATTGTCCTTGCCTCAAAAGGGACAAATCAGTGGGTATTAATAATGCAGTGAAAGTATACACAGAGCATCTCAAAACTGACCTGAAAACAGAAATTTTAAAACCCATGTCTAATATTTGTTCCTAATGCTACTGTTAGGTAACTGTAATAATTGGAAAGAATTGCCCATTTGGAGGGCTCTGGTTCACCATTCAGTTGTTCATTGGTATTTTCAAGTAACTTAAATTCTGACTTTTAATAATGAAAACATTTTTCCTTAGGTAACATAGGAAGTTATATAAACATGAAGTTATATAAAAGGATTATGCACAAATGTGTATACACATATAGGTATAAACGAATAGCTACTGTGTTTATACTTGGCATGTTTCAGCATGTATTTTGAAATCAACTTGAAACAGTCTTAAATTACTGTATCTCTTTGCATGAGACACATGAGTTTCACACTACAGTGCACTATTTTTATCTAGCATTAACACTCCATGATGCGATCCCTCAACGAAAGAGGGTTCTCCTGGTTTGGCAACTTTTGAGTTAGTAAAGAAATAAATATCAAAATCAGCTTCAACATACATAGAAAACAATGGCTACTAAACCGCCCTATTAGTGGAGAGAGTATCAGGCTACACGCAGGTGACAGCAATTTACTTTGCAATTTGTACACTGAGTGACTTGATGCAAATAATTTCATCTTCGGTAACTCAGTTTCTCCACCTGAGACTACATAACAAGCTTTGTACAAGCACTTCCAGATCTCCTGTTGAGGAGTTACATGTAGCACATGATCAACAACTTTATTAACAGCAACTAAAGAAGTGGCTCAAGGCTTTTGGTGCAACTGCAACCATTTCAGCTTCACTACGGATGATAAACAGCTACAGAGGTAAATCAGCTGAGATACAGCACCTTGCAGAAAACATCATTTCACCAAGAAAAGAACAAAACTTCACTGCAGTTAAAGTCATCAAACCTGAACAGAGACTTCACATGTGAAAAGGTTGGGGGGGCAGGGGGAGCAGGGCTAGTCTATCTTCCTATACGTATTGTATGAAAAGAAGAAAAATAATATAGATGTTACCATCAATTCTATGTAATCTGTTCGTTAAAGGTAGAGTTTAATCATGTCATGCATGAACGCAGTCTCAGTAGTGCAAGTCCAGAGTTACATGACTCTTGCTTCCATAACATGCTCAGTTCTGTAAACCCAGACCCTGTTTCTGGGTCACACGGACCTGAATCTCAATAGACCCGAGCTGGACTAGGAGGTCTGCAGGTCCACTGCCCAGACTCTGCTTTCTGACTTCCAGAAGTACAGCAAACCTAATTCTACTACATTCATTGCCGAGCTGGAGTTACTTCAGTAACACAGATTCAAACAGACTGCTTTAAAGCTACTCAAGTACATTCACATAAAACTTACAGATAAGCAAAGGTTCATTAACAAGCTGCACCACCACAGAAATCGACAGAATTAATTTTAATTTTATGCAATATATAAACTAATGGTCTTCTCTGAAATCTGCAGAAAGGCAGGTAGACACCCAGCTACTGTTGAACTATCCTGTAGTCCAGCAAGTACTCATCACACCAGTTCTCTATTATCCAAGGTGTCCTTAACACCTGCCCTCTCCCATCATCCTAGATGTTACAAGGTAGTTGTAGGTAGTATTAGTTTATACTCAATAATTCTTGTCAGGAGTGAATCACTTCCAAGAAAGTTGACAAACTAATTTATATAATGGTATTGTTAAATACTAATTTTAAAGTATTCTCTAGCTTATAATGTTCTAAATCATAGTTTTCAAATTAATATCACTGAAATGGCATGTTACAACAAATGATGGAACATAACGTTTTCCATTAACCTACAGGCTAAATCCTGTTGCTCAAAGTCACACTAAGTGATTCAGAAGCAATTCATCTGCAAGCCAATTTCTGAATTTCTTCACAAACAGGTATTTTTCACTGTCTCGATAAGGTCACGAACAGTGAATGCTCTGCTCCACAGAATCTTCTTCCACGGTTACTCCCTACCCGAGGCATACAGGACACCTTGGACTCCCACGGCTGACAGCTTTAAGATAAACACAAATCTGTCACTTTTCATCTTGCCTAGTACCATTTCAGTTATATATAGCTTTGAGATACATTTACATAAAACTTCTTTTTAAAAAGTAAATCTCAATCCCTGTTGGTTTTCTGTTTTTCCACGGTATATCGAAAACAACTGCAACTTTAAGACATGACGCCAGTACACAACCAGATTTGTCAACTGTTTACAAGTATCCAACTATATGACACAAATTTGTTACAAAAACAATACTTAAGTCAACTGCATACTAGAAATAGCGCTGTTAATTTTTGATTATCGCTCCTTTTCTACTTCTGCTTCCTTCCCCTTCAGGAATCCCAGCCAGTGCTTTGCCGTCACTTCTCCCCGTCCCCCTCTAACTTCAGCTGCGCTGCCGGGGATCGTGACAATGCTGCACTCCGGGAGCAGCAGCGCTGCCGTCCGTGAGGTGCCTCTGATGGGGCACAGAGCGCTGGTGCTGCCCGCAGCACGAACCCGCACCCGGCGCTGCCGAAGTACGACGGCCGCTGCGGGCCGGGGCGGAGGCGGCNAGCACCCTGGCGGGGAGGCGGCCGGGTCCTCACCTGGGCCGGAGCCGCCCGGGCCGCGGTGAATCAGCCGGATCTCATTCAAACCGAGCCCTTCCCGGTTCACAGGGCACCCGGCAGCGGCTTCCGGCCCCGCGGGCGGCGGGGAGGAGCTTCTGAGAGCGGAGAGCTCGGGAGGGATGCAGGCTCTGAGTGGAACGGGCCGAAGGGAAACGGCTGAAACTGCTCTGCTGTAAAGTGCTGTGGGTTAACTTTGTCCCGTTGCAGCCGAATGTCACCAGTGCTGTAACAACGATACGATGGGATGGCAGAAGAACCAACAAACGCGTCATCAAATCAGTAAAAGAATGATTACTGTAATAGGAACAGTACCACACGTACTCCTCTTAAAAACAGTATTACAGAAAATACGAGGATTTAGAGAAGAGAAATATGAAGGCCGTATGTATAAAACCAGCACAAGCAGAAATGGAAAAGAGTGAGAATTTTGGCCAAACAGAGATAATAGGGAGATAATCACATAAAAATATGCATAGTGATGAATGATGCAAACTTCTCTGATGCAAACAGAAGCAAATTGGAATTTCTGTTACCCTTATATTAACTCTGGAGAAAAAACTCTGGAGCGAGGCCAAGGGTGTACATTATTAGACAGCATGTGAGCAAGTTGTGGATCTCTTATGAACTTACTATGGCTAACACAATAAAAGATTTAAAGAATTGATTTATATGTAGTTAGTGAAATACTGCAAGTATTTTAGAAAGTATTGCGACAGCTTAAGAACCTATAAAAGCAATTTATTATGACTCTATATAGAGTTTCTGCCATGAACAACCAAGAAGAGCCTCATGGTTTATTTGAAAGCTCCTTTAAAGACCGAGAATGTAATATTAGAAGATGATTAGCATTTTCTGCTCACGTACCAGCTACGTGGAAGCACGTGAAAAGGTACTAAGTTATCAATTACATGGAATTAACCTCAGACAGATATAGTCACCACTTCCACAACACTTCAGCAGACACAGAAGTCTTAGTTTTTTATACCATGAAATATAAAATTGATCCAAAGAAAGGGAATTAATGATATGGTATTCTGCTTTTTAAGAAGCAGCCTTTTTGAAAAGCAAAATATTTGTCTCTTCCATTCCTTTTCGGATCTTTACTAGGCTGAGGGAGTCACCAGAGTTAAAATTTCCAAAAGATTCGTGAAAAGCTAAAGGCTTAAAATGTAGTTTAAATTGTGGGTCAGTAATTTCTTTTTCACATTACTAATGTAAAAACCTGTTAATGTAATTTATTGGTGCACCCACAGCCAAATTACTCAGAAACAAAGAGTAACACCTATGTGCGTCTGTCTATGTGTATACGTTTATCCACGTCTGTTTGTCTCAAAAGGAAGAAATCTGGCACTCTGCTTCAAACAGGCTGTTACAGTCCTTCCTGTTTTAACCTGGCAAAACTTAGCTCCTATAGTCTTGAGACTGTATTTTGAGACTTATGCATGTCTTAATGTTCTCAAAAGTCATGATAATAATTATGTGGTCAAAGGTTTTTCTTTTGGATTAAATTAATGAGGTAAAGTATTCAGTGAATTGAAATTCATTATGTATTTTGCTGGTTTGTACCGTGATTTTTTGAGAGCAAGCCTTTTATTCCTCCATGTTCACTGGAATTCTGACACCTTAAGGAGAAATACCTGTTATATTTGGGTTCTCACTCTGCAGTCATGTATCTTTAAGGAACCCTGCACTTCTGAAAAAAGAAAGAAACATAAATATTTATGACAAGTGAGCATTTCTTTGGGTTAATGTGCAAGATAAAGAAAAAGAACATAGTTAAATCTTTATAATATGCCTATACCCACTGACTTAAATGAGCAGCGGCATTTCAAACCATTTGAGGATTTGGTCAATCCTTCTTTGAAATACAAAGTGAAACAGACTTTCATTGTTATTCCTAATTACGTTTCAAGTCATAGTATTGACTTTTTAAATATATACACTTACTGAAATTTTATAAATAAATACACTTACAGAGAAAGAAAAAAGGAGAAAATAGGAGAAATATTTACTCCAGAAAGTATAGTGAATTAATTGGATATATAGAGGCAGTATCATGGTTGGAACTTATGACAGATGGTATTTTATATTTTTATATAAAAAAGAAATATTCTTAATCGTATATGTCAAAGAAAAGAGACCATATGTTGTTAAACACTTCCAAATTGTCATTTAATCTGAAGGGCACACTCTCTCGCATGCTACTGAATCCTTCATTGTTTTGGTCTAACCAATGCTAATCTATAGAAGATTTTATTTATTGATTTGCAGTAATACAGTGCAAGAAATTGTTCAAGGTTTGTTCCCTTTTTTACTACTTGAATGGCTCTCATAAGTGGTAAAAACTGCCTTTGATTGGACCCTTACATTTTTCCTGGTTTCCCCATGCTAACCTGTCCTTGTTTGTAGTGAAGTGATCAACAGAGATCAGACTTGCTAAGAGATCACACCATTTTTTCCTAACTCCTGGTATATAATTTTCCCTTCAAATCTGTGTGATTGGATTAAAGCAACAATATTGCTGAAGCCCTGTAATGAAATAATTCAGTTTTACAGAGCTAAATGGCAAAATATAAGAGTGGTGTGTAGAACATGAAGAATACACTGAGAGACTGGACACAATTTTCTTGCAAGTCGTATATATAGAGAGTGCTGTTTGTGCTAGGACAGGAGGAGTACTCCAGGACTGAGTTATAATATTTTAAAAAAAAGCAACACCAAAAAACCCAAACAAACCCAACAGAAAGCCTGATGTTAGGATACCCGATGTTTCAGAAAACCTATAGTTTCAGAAAGCCTGATGTTAGGATACCCGATGCACTGTGGATTGAACAAAACATTAGAGTTGTGGATAATTTTGTTTTCTATGTTTAAACGTGTAGAACAGAGCATGGGGAATGGATGCACATCAAGGAGAGATGACGTTTTTGTGAGAGGGTAACAGAGCCAGAATCGCACTATTTTATTTATTTATTTATTTATCTATTTATTTATTGGTTTAGAGCTACGTTTGGTAGTTAAATACTGAAGAAGTAATGAAGGAATAATAGTGTTTTAAACTGCTGCCTTTCACCCTGGGAATGGACTGGAACTCTGTCTTGGCAAACCTGTATATGGGGAAATGGTTTCTTCTGTTATCCTTGGCAAGCACTCACTCAGTTAGAAGTGCTGATGGTGACTTCTTTGACATCCCCAACAGCTTGTACAATGCTTGATCAACTCCTTGCTGCATGCAGAGTAATAGCAAGTCTTGTCACAAACAATGAATAAAATTTTACAGGATTAGTTAAAGATAGTCTATGAGTGAGATTACTTTTTTTAGACTCCTCAACAATTCTACAATCAGCTGCAGAAGGCTGTTAGAGGCTTGAAAGAGGCTTCATTAATCATGAAACATATGATTATTGAAAACCTGCAAACAAAACTATTTGCATCTCTTTCAGAGCACAGACCTGCCCATTAAAGTATGACAAGTATAAAGTCAGTTTGAGTGAGAAGAATGGTAACAATGTATTTGGATATAATCCATCCCAGTTAAGAAGGGAGAGGATATTAAGAAAGCAAACATTCCTGACAGTGAGCCATAAACACAGCCCCAGCCCCTCCCCAAGTTGGTGCCAAAAGATCTTGTTTATACTGAAAATTTCACCAGCCAATACAAGTTTCACATGCAGTCCTAAAGGAAACTGGACTTTTGTGGTTTTAAGTCTATTTAGAGTGATGGCTGAGTTGTGAGAACTATCTGCAAACCATCTGGAGAAGATAAGGCCAAGAAAAAAAATCAGTCTTGCTGGAAATGCTTGTGTTGGGGGTGTCTATGGAAAATTTTTATGAGGAAACAGAGAAGTGGGTTTGTGTCCCTGGCAATTGCAAAGGTGCTACTCTGTGAGAGACAGTTTATTTAAATAACTGTGTAGAAGACTGTAAATTGAAAACTGTAAATTAAGAGAAGGGTGGTATGTAAAGTGGACATACTGTGGGTTTTTTCTGGATTGCTGTGAGGTGGAACAATACTACAGTTCCCCCCCCCCGCCCTTTATTCAGTGGGAGGTTTTCCCCTTATTTTGACACAATAAAAATTAATTTTACTTTTCCTTTACTACTTAAGATATTTCTGATTGGGCTGAAACATTGCTTATTACATAGAAGTGCTGTGTCATTGGTATAGTGCTTTTCACCAATTTCAGATAGTGAGAGCCAACCAACAAAGACAATTTCAATTACTTCTGTGGTTATGTCTGTGTTAGGGAGTAGTACAGACTAGGAGGAGCAAATGTGTGGGGCTAAACAGGCAACCATGATGTATTTCTTTCAGCATTTTTTATTTTGGATAGCTCTACTTGTGTCCCATAGAGTGAATGCCCATTTGCACCCAAATTGTATTAAGCATGTTTCTGCTCTGCCATTTTTCAATGAGAATCTACTTCCAGCACTCACAAACAGCTTCACAGAGCAAACCAAAGCACCAAACTGCTTTGAGAGTTTTGCTTTAAAGGCACACTCTGGATGCAAACTTAAACAATCATATAGATGCATGATATGTATCTTTTTTTTTTTTTTTTAGAAGAATTAACCAACAATGTGTAAAGATAACATGGCAGAAAGCTGGAGAAGAGTGAAATAAAATTGAAGAAGGTGAAGTCATCCACATTGCTACACATGGCATACCCAAAGCACTGGGTATATACAATATGTTCTATGGAGAGCCTGAGGGACCTGTAAACCGCTAGATAAAAACCCATTCAGTGAATATTTTGATCCTCACAAGAATGTCACTTGGGAAAGGCACATTTTTTACAAGAAACCAGCTGCCAGATGAGACCATTGACCATTGTTAAGATCTTTAAAATAAAGCCAAGTAATGTGAATTGGAGCAGTTAACAGATGGATGAATTACTTGTGATATAAGTGATAACCAAGTCAAAGCAAGGTGAGAAAAGGACTTGACATTGCAAAGAACAGCGGATATTTGCAGGGCTAGTAAAGACTGCTTCCCAAATAAAAGTGTTAGCTAGTGGTGAAAGAACTGGAGTGTATCTAATTAAAAATGCATACCAAAGCATAAAGAGAGAATACAAGGGTAAACAAATGGCAGAGACCAGACTTGTTTTCAATAGATGTAAAATCAATCACAACATGGTGAAAAGGTCCTACACAAGAGGTTCGGTGTCCTGTATACAATGAAAGCAGCCATTTTGCCGAAATTAGATAGCTTTCAACTCAACTTATAAAGATCTGCCTAAGAAAATCTATCTGTGACTGCGCTGCTGGAGGACATAACGGATGACAACGGTGATTACAATGGCTGATTAAAAGGATGGTAGGGATGATACTATTCTATAAAATAAGATTTTCTGCTGGGCCAGAATATTTACCTTTGAAATTACCTCACAAACAGGATTGCAATTTGCAGATTTTGAAAATTCTCTGGTGACACAACAGTAATGAGGAATTCCTAAATAGCTTCATTCCACAGAGTTCTAAAGAAATGAAATAAATTTATAGAGATTACATTACTCTATTAATCACAGAGATATAGCAGACAATTAAGTATTTGCAGTCTTGGTGCCTCTACAAAGCAAGGTTCTATTCATCATTTGTAATTTACCCTGTTACTCAGGATGTGAGGAACCTGTACTTTCCATTTAAATAGAAAACTGCAGCTAAATACAAAATAATATATCTAACTCAGACATTAAATTTGTGACTTCTACAGTCTTCAGAATTATGAAAGCTATCAATCAGATATATTGACTCTTCTCTTTATGAGGGTTTCAATTCTTGCAGCCTTCAAGATACACCCCATGGCATTTTTTTCTCTTCATTACCCTGGCTCTTTTTTCTGTCATCCTTCGTAGAATTACCTACTGTCCTTGTAAACATTAAAGCATGATGGAGCCCAGCTGTGTTTGGAATTTTTCTGAGATAACACAAATTATTAATAGCTAGCTAAGATAAACTAGATAGTTCTCCTCCTTGGTTTGTTTAGAAAAATAGCTATTTTATTGATTAAACATATATGTCATACTTCAGTCAGTTCAGCCTTTTGGAACACAAGGCATTGGTAGAAGGAAAAGGAAAATAAAATATAGCATAATTGTTTTTTGACTGTGCACAATCTGTGGAATTGTGATCATGCCTTGTTCTTTGTGTTGATCACAGAAAAAAATATTAGAAGTACATAGAAAAGGTTAGTTTCATTCTTGTAGTACCTGAATTGTCAGAAATGTAATTTTTCCTGACTTTATTACACTGAATAGGAAAGCTTCTTACAAACACTGAGAGAAATGTAATGTGGGTAGGCACAGTACTTGCAATTGCCACTAAACTATTCAGGTAAGGCTATATCCTTATTTTAGCTATATTGGCTATGTGCCATAAATAAATACAGTGACAATTTATCTCATCTCACTAGCTATCTTGATTTAGTTGATTAAAGGCTATAAACTGACTTGAATTATATGTTGTAACAGTTGGTATTTGGAGACTTCAATATTTGGGTCCATGTGGTGGCAGTTTGAGTCTCCATTGTAGAAGGGATCTGGAGAAGCTTTTAGTAGTGCCTAGATTTCTAATTTCAACCTTTATTTTTTTAAAATTTCATATGCATCCAGATTTTTTTATTCATTTAGGGGGTCATTATTCTTTTAGTTCGACTACTAAGTACTTTTTTTTACTATCTTATTCCAGGTCCAGAGTTTATTTCAAGCACCAATTGAGCCTAAGCCTTTTCTCTGCAAAGGTAGGATGTGGAAAATGCAATGCATTCCAGATATTTTTTGCTAAGATGATAAAAGAGTGAGACATTTTGTCCATGCAGAGAAGGTGGATGCAAATATTACACTTGCACCTGCTGTTGTTTTATAAAATGATTTGCAATTTTTTTTTGAGTTCCTGAGAACTGATGAGGCAATTTTCAGTATCAGGTGCTTAAGGCATCATTGATTTGTTCTTTGAATATTTAATTTAATTTAATTTAATTTAAACTCTGTTTTACTATTTTAGTTTGTATTTAGTTACTCTTTTAAAAAGAGTAAATATGATTCCCTTGTTTATTCTTGCTGTTTAACTATTAGTCTCCACAGCACTGTCTAAGTTATTCTATTTTGTTTCATGGAAAAAAATGAGTCGAAATCCAGGTAAGAAGAATATTCAAGGCAAAAGTAAATACAAAAGCTTGTTGTAATTAAATAAAATACTGAAACCAGATAATGAAAAATGAATATTCATTAGGTCTTATAAATTGTCGTATTGCTGGTATTTAAGTTGCTGTG
The DNA here is from genome assembly GCA_013397815.1 of Aleadryas rufinucha. Taxonomy (NCBI): domain Eukaryota; kingdom Metazoa; phylum Chordata; class Aves; order Passeriformes; genus Aleadryas; species Aleadryas rufinucha. The sequence continues at coordinate 93,919 of VZTH01010877.1, forward strand.
TTGTTAAAATGTAATGCAAGACATATTCTTTAATTCTGGTATGGAGTCTTTTAAGGAAAGTAGATTTGAATTATTATAGTAGAGAAATAGCTTAAATTGTCATAAGACCACTGATTTTTCTACTTACCTGATTAAGTCAATGTTTAATGTCTGGGTTTAATACCCTGGATAACTGAATGCAATAACTTAAATGGCCAGTTACTGAAGTCCAAGAAAGTACTTCAGTATCTGCTACCTAGTTTTGGTCATATTTAGACTTGATACTAGCTCAAACCTTAAAGTTTGCTTTGGCTCTTGTTTTATTTCCAACTGTGTATGTCAATATATGGCAGTAGTTTTCAATCTTTTTTGAGTTGTGAAGTCATAAAAATTTCAGTGGACAAGGAATTGCATTAGAAACATAGTTTGAGGGCAAAGAATATTCCACAGACCCTTTTTTGCTATAGTCCACAGGTGACAGAGTTAACATCAGCACTTTAAAAATGCTTTGGAGTATTTGACTAGTTTTCATATGTATGTTTAATATATTTGAAATATAATATGATGATTCATATGGCATATTTACAATAGGGAATTTGGGGTGGAATAAATGCAATTGTGATGATCTCGATCTTTTCTAACAGCAATTATACCCCCTAGTAACTACCTCATCCCACAGAACCTTATACTATTTTTGTGTATTTTAGGAACTTGGAGTTTTTGACTAGTGTTTATATATTTAAAACTTACGCTGTTGCCCTTTCTGTGGTACCCTTCTCAGTATTAGTCCAACAAGCCAATACAATTATTTGCTCCTTTCAGCTTAGTTTTATGCTCACTATTGAGAACCTTTCCTTTCTCCACAGAACTTGGATATAAAAATTAATTAAATTACACATTTCCAATTTACCTGAAAAATATGTTTAAGCAAGAGCCATAATCTCCTCTAGCTAACAATTACCTTTATATTCGATATCCTTCACTTGTTATTTTCAGGAACTGTGGATAGCCTCTAAAAAATCATCAATCCTTTGTTGCATATTTCTTTATGAGCACAGATGCTTACAACATTTATCGAGTGACTGTAAATAACATAATTTTTAATTAGAAATGCGCTGATTTAAAACTGCCTGCTCATCTTAGCTCCATCTTTCAGGTAACCGGAGCTGCTAATTACTTTCAAAAACCTAGGTCAAATGGTCAGTGTCTGAATTCATTAACCACTCAGCAAAATATCTCTCTCCCTCTAAAAAGGAGGAAAGCTTTACAAATATTTTTAAAGGTCAAGTGTTGTGCTCCACTTTACCCATTTACTTTGTTCTTGGTAGTAGATCTGGGATTTTGTAGTAGTAGTAATACACAAATTGTTAATATTGTTTAAATAAGTGGTAGGTAAACTAGCTCTGTTCCTTTGTAATGGAAGACAGCAAAATATATTAATGGTGTACATTTGCAGTAACCTTTTAAGATCTCCATCCCTCTGAAAAACATTCAAATCCAGTTCTTTCAAATTTTCTTCATACAATCTTTTATGTTTTTATTTCTCAAGTAAGTAAGAGAAAAATAATTACCAGTAGTGATCATCACATGTAGACTAGCAAATAGTGTGTTCAAATAAGCATAAAAATTGGGTGTAAAGCCCCAGGTGTTTTAAACCATTTCTTCTGACCACCTGCATGGGACACAATTTTTAAGGAAATGGTTTCTACTTTTAATTTTTGAGAAAACAGTTTGAAGCTATGGTAACTTTTTTATTTTGCTGACAATATGGAAATGGTCCAGTCTAGGTCTGTGCTTTTATGAGACTGCTATTGTTACACACACAAATATTTAAGGAACAATTTTATAAATGCAAACCACTCTAGCTGCCTTGAAGCGTAAGAATAGGCTGCCCACTGTGTAAAAAGTAATCATGGTTTGAATTCTTTGGAAATACTTCTGATATTGCAGTTAGTTTTCAAACAACCATTATACTTAAAGTTGGTCAGCCGTTTACATTATTAACATGGTGTAGGTCTTTTAATTTTGTGGTACTTCTTTCAGGTCTTAATTTCCTGAGCATTTGTTAAACTTTCTTCACTGCTTACCAGTAAAGTTCTAGCTAGTTTCGGTACTTCTCTTGTAATTGAAACTTGCTTTCAGATATACTGGGCTGATGTGGATTATATTCATGTCATCAATAAAATAGTGTAAGGTTTTTTTAACTCGACCTGTGTGTTGTTGCAATTATGTGCTGTTACGAGGTAGTTAAGTTTTGTTTTCATTGGTTCTAGCATTTTTACTACACAAATAGAAAAAAATCCTTAATAAGAAGTCTTTCTTGTGACAGAAAAAGCAGCTATCTCTTATATCTTGAATGAAGTGGTACTTTTGTGAAGGAAGAATACACTCTACCTAAATTTGGACATTCAGATATTTTGCCTCTTGAGGTCTTTGTCATTTTAGCAGTTGAAGAAAGAGGGTGCTTTTTTTTCCCCAGAAGCTAAGAGTGCTAAGTATGCTCTTTCATAGAACTTACTGAAGAACAATAGTTTTATTTTATTTTTACATTGACTGATGCCAGTAGGAGGGGAAGGCATGTATTATGCAGTATATATTTATATTTCTGTAGAAAAAATGGTTCAGGTACATCTTCAAACACAAGGAAACACTGAATAATGCTGTCTTTCCCTTCTGAGTTACAAACATGTTCTATGTGACTCAAGACATCCTTTCATAAACCATTCCACAATGCCCGAGGAACAAAAATCATAGAATCATTTAGGTTGGAGAAGACCCCTGATATTGAGTCCAACAGTTAACCTAACACCTTCGCCACTAAACCATGTCCTCAAGTGTACATCAACATGATTTTTGATCAGCGATTCCACCTCTGCTCTGGGCATTCTATTTCAGTGCTTGGCCACACTTTCAATGATGACATTTTTCCTAGTACTTTCCTAATATCCAGCCTAAACCTTTCTTGGCATAACATGAGACCAGTGTTTGGTCTTATTGGTCTACATTTGGTCAATATCAGTATTTAAAACTTAGGTATTCCAGAGTGGCATATTCATCTCAGCTGGCAGTCCTCTTATTTTAGACCAGAAGTGCCACTGCCTTTCAGAAGAGCATATAGTAAAGATCTTGACTTCAAGTGGTCATCAAAATTTTATGTTGTTTTGTGTAGTAGCTGAATACAAAATTCTGCTTTAGTTAATTCTTCATCTAATTCATCATTATGTTATCACTCATATCAACTAACAGCAAGAAGTTATTTTTGGATACACTTTCCTTTTTGGTCATTAAACTATTTCAGATAATGGCTGTTGGACAGGTGTGCATCTGTATAGACAAAACCATCCATCTACAGAGCAGCATGCAAAAAACCCCGAAGCAATGGACTTTATCTTTTGGATTTAAAAAAGAGGTTGCAAATTCATTAGTATTTATTATCATTTACATTAAATATCTATGCTAGCTGCATGCATTTTTCTGTAAAGGTTGGTGGAAAATAAGGCCATGCATATTCCTACAACAAAGCTGTCATTGTATAATTTAGTTTTTAGCTGACTCTGAACTTACTGCAGGTGAAAATAAGATGATCCAGATCTGTCAGCACTGATATACATGTAGGTGGTTCCATTATTATAATTTGTGAAATGCTCACAAGCTGTCTTTGTGAGGGTGCTTATATAGAGTAATGTATTAAAAAGAGGCAAGATGTTCTACCTTATGATGGCATTGCAGTTGTGCAGTTTGTGTAAAGTAATCAAGTGTTTCTAAAATGCACATGAAAAGTATTTTAAGAGGAAAATTGATTAATATTCTTATATGGTTTTGTGTGTAATGGAATAGTACATACTTTAAGAAAGAATTTCCTGCTTTTTATGGGACAGCTATGTTCCAATCAAATGAACTGATAAGTATTTATGAACTAGATGCTCTTTTCATGAGTTGTGAGTACTATAAGAATAACACCACTATCCTTATAGCGAACATAGATATTAGAACTGCCCCTCTCTTGAATAAAGAATTGTTGCATTAATACTGGTGGAATTTCTGGACTTTTCCCACTATTTCGAGAAGACCACCCTGCTTTTTTCAATCTTTTCTTAAATTTTTGCTTTCAGTTGTTTAAATTTTCAGTGATGAGCTTGTATAGTATGTGTAATAGGTATTATAATCAGTCTGCAACTGATGAAAATAAATTATTGGGGAAAAGAATTACTTCAAATATCTACTTCCGACAAGCTTATTAAAAAAAAATGTAATGTATAATAATAAAATAATATATTGTAGCTGGATGTAATCCAATACTTTATAAGATGAATTTCAGTCCTCTCTCCTCCTCCCCTCCATGTTCAGAACAGTAGCCAAATGATATTAAGAGGTTTTATTGAGACTGGCTGATATACTTACAAAGAAATAGAGGAGCTTTTGGATTCATGGTGATTTCATAAAGTAATTCTAATTCACTTACTTTCAGTGAAGCAAAAAGAAAAAAAAAATCTGAAATTACACCAGTCTAAGCTTATGCTCTTGTAAGTCTATGGGTATGTAATTTTGGGGCTCTCTGTGGGGTCCATATATGAATCCATGTTTGAGCTTAAATAATGGAAAATGGCCAGCTCTGTGATGCAGTAAATTCTTTATGAAAAGAGAATGAGCTGTACTCACCTAAAATGTGGTAATCCTGTGGATGCTCGACCATATTCTCTACTTCAGTCACATGATTACAGACAGTTTTGGATGAATAGAGCATTCCTAACCTGGAGAAATCAGTTGATGGGCACCTGAACAAGCAGGGTATTCCTGATGTGAAATGAAGGGCAAAAGTGTATTTTATCTATCCCTGAAAACAAAATTAATGCCCTCAAGCATAGTCAACTCCATAAAAAATAAAGTATTGAGCAGCCTGTTTTATCGATCTGAAATCTGAGTATTGGAACCATCAAATTTTTGTATAAGTAGCAGCTCTGCTTTTCTCTTCTTAAGTTCTGGCCAGTGTGCCATTTTTGAAATATTCAAACAAAGAAACCACAAACCGCTAGTCACACCACAATACCAGCTTGTGTTTACATTTTCAGCTCTCCAGATCATGATCCTATTGAGTGCACATAGAGCGAGTGCGTGTACACGCGCCCATCCACCATCAGGAGAAACGAAACTGTAAACACAAGCTGGTATTTTGGTGGGGGCACACTAATATGGCGGTTGGTGGGGTCAGAAGGTGGAGGGTGAATTATGGATCCAGAATTTCCTTGTATTTTTAAGTCAGGCTGCTTGCAGTATCTGCTTTTCAAAATGAAATGTTCGGTGGTTTTATAAGACTAAGGCCTAGTTTCATTAATTTTAAACTACGCATTCAGACTTGAAAGATGATGGATGAAAGCGCTAATGCTTGACAGATTTAAACTGGACAATGACTTACAAACTGTATTACAGGGAGTTCTGATTGCGTGAGTGGAGGGTGGGCAAGAATGATCTCACAGTTATTACCATTTATGGAATTCTTTGCTGAACTAACTAGTGAATCATCTTGCTTAATATTAAACTAAACACTAAAGACATTGTTAAAAATAATGTGGTGAGACCAGTGACTTTAAATTTGCAGAATCTAAGATACATATTTGAATAGAAACTGTTAAAATATAAAGCACTTGATGGGTAAACTGAGGAGATGAAACATATTTAATTAGCTATCTCTGAGGACTTCTTCATGTTATATGTTGCTTAATTTAAATATGCCTGCAGGTCCCTAAACTTTTTTTTTTTAATCCATGAAATGGTATTATTTAATTAAAGCTAGAATGCCTGAACAAAGCTTTTCTCTGGAAAAGACTTGGTTTTGCTGCTTACAGATCAGCTGTTGCCATTAATGTTTATGGAAATCTCATATTTGTAGCTATCTGAAGTTGATAAGCCTTCCTTACTGGCTGTTTGCTGCCACTTTCTCTTGCCTGCTCCTCCAAGAAGAAGAGGTGTATTGCTGAAAGAAGAGTTAGATGACTGTTTTGAGAAAACAGGATGATGGAATGCACAGTCAAGTCATGGCCTTAAGGACTAGAAAAGAGACAAGAACAAAAAGGAGACTGTTGTCTTCAGAAGGAAAGTAGTCTCCCTCTAGAATCTAAATAGTTCAATAGTTTCTCGCAGTGTGAAAACAGCGTGGCCTAATTTTCAGTCCTGCTCTCATATTAGCACATTGTGTTAACAACAGCATTTCTGAGCTCACTCTTTTATGTGCTATGTGTTGTTCTTTCCTCCATAGTAGACATTTTAAAGCACTACTAATTAAATCACAATCACAGATACTAAAATAGCTCCTTTATAAATTAATTGAAAATTTAAACCTTCAAAATAATAAAATGCAGACATAATATTTTTCTCTCAAAAGCCACAAATCCATTTTCTGAGTTGCAAGTTTGATTACTTAGCACACAATGCCCATATTTATCTGATCCTTTAAAAAAAAGTATGTTAGAGGGAACAACACAATACTGAAAAAAAACCCATACCATTGGCTTTGTTGTGAACTGTCTACACTTTATGGAAATTACATAACATCTTAGTTCTTAGTACAAGTCTGGTTAAATAGAGTGGAAGAAGACTGTTTACCTGCACTTAAAGAACTTCTGAAATTTGATATGTGTATATTTTGAGAATTTGAAATTACTAACTGGAAGAGACTAAATATAATAATTGCTTATCCTTATAATTAGTGTGATTGTTTTGGAACAATAGTATTCAGAAGACTGTAATTCAACCACAAGATCTGGAAAGATACCACAAAGCTTTGGAAAAAAAAAATATCAGGCTGCTTAATGCAATTAAGTAAGTCTGAAACTGAGATATTTTCATCTGCCCCTTTAGATAGTTCATAGAATATCACAGAGAAATTAGGGAAAGAGCCAAAAAGGGATACTGTTTCCTTCCTACTGCTGTCACACTTGTGCTTTAACTCACGGATATTTTTTACAAGTAAGCTTTAAGTTATTTGTGCGAAAAATCATGTTTTGATTTGCTTTAATGGAAGCTGAGATTCTCAGTGAAATCCATCACACGATATTGAGAAATTTTCAGTAAAATCATGAGGGTTAGCAGACAGCTGAAAGCTTAGTGAACTAAAGCTGAAGTGGAATGAGTTGGTAGTTGGTGGGAGGTCTCATCTCACACTCTTACCTAAATAAATGGATGATAATCTATTGTTTTAGCAAGTTTTTTCTCTGTCTTTTTTTTTTTTTTTTACATTTAGATCCCCTTTCTTTCATGCTGAAAGTCAATAAGATATGCCCATCGAGACTTGCTATTTATTTCTGTGGACCTTTCATCTCACTCTGATCTCTCTATTCATGGCCAGGAAACTCATCCAACAGTGAGAAAGAACTAGCCTTTAAAAAAGCTACATAGCCTTAAAGATGGAAAGTTTCTTCTTTGATGAGGCAGAGCAATAGAGCTCCATCAGGCAACCCATCAGTACTGCAAGGAGATGTAGTTATGAGAGATCTGCTCAGTGTTTTTCCCAGACCTTATGAGAAAATTAATTAGCAAGAAGTGATGAATACAAATACTGCTAATGTTTCTCCCATAAGCATTTTTCTCGTAGTAGATTTTTTACTACATTTTCCTCTAAAATTTTGTTACTATGAAATCTTGTCAATCCAATCCATAATCTTCTGATTTATGAATTAATAAATTTTTCTTTCAAAATTCCTAAATTATTATGGTGTCATATGAATGGATGTTAGACTAAAACATTAGACCAGTAAAAATAGTACAGCTGAAATAGCAACTATAACTGCGTAGCCATTAGTATTAAATAGTTGCAGTCCTGTCTTGTAATATTCCTGCTTCAATACAGAGGAGAAAAAAATTAAATTGGCAAGATTCTATTTCTGAATGCTACATCTTAGGAAACTGGCTGAGATCAGTCACCCTTTAATTCCAGTTTAAAATGCATAGAGATAAAAAATCCTAATACTCAACTAATAAGAAGAAAATTCCTAGAACTGATATGCAATTGAATGATTGGTGTAAACAGGAACAATGTAGTCAAAGCCCACCTGTACACATTTTTGCCTTCTGCCAACATGCTGCTATGACAGTTTTGCTTTATTTTTTAATATAAACAATTATTAGTATAATTTTTAAGTGTCAAACAGTGGATTGTCTTTCATATTTACTATATATATATGTGTTGCATGTATTTTGATGCAATGTAAAGAAGAAAACGGTTTTGAAGTTTTATCTCTTTACATAATTTCAGATTTTATATTAAAATTTAACAGTAGTACTGAAAATATTAATGAAGTATATAAATAGTATATAATAAATAGTTTCATAATGTATTAACTGATTTTAACATCATACCACCCAATAGAGGATTGCTTTCAGAATTATTTAAATGGAAAATTTATTCCAGAGAGAGCTATTCTTTTAAAAGGCTTTTTCACTGACATTTCAAAGCAATGTGACACATATTTGCACATAGTAAAGAGTAAAAAACTTTTAAAATGCATAGCTTTGCATTTACAGTTAAATGTTTTAAAAATATTCTTTGAAGGGTCAGATTAAATCTTGCGTAGGTAAAACTCAGTTCAGCATCAAGTATAATCAACTGGTAGACTCACATGTTCTATGCTAAGTGGCTGAAAATACATTACATGAAGTAAGTTACTATTACTATTACTATCACTGTAATTGATGTGCTTGTTGGGTTTCTTTTTCTTGGAGGAGGAGTATGAAATGACTTGCCTTATGTTTGTTTTGAGGAAGTTCCTTCAGAATTAGATCTTATTTACAGTAAATCCAAGCCTGTGGTTCCACTGAAGCTGAAGCCAATCTAAATGTTGATTGCTGCAAACCCTACTTTTGGCCATATGTTACCACCGCTTTCCCTTGAGCTCTCTTTGCTGTGCTCTTCTCCAGCATTTTCACTGGCACCTTCATTCATCCGACTTTAAACTGAATGTCTTGTAGCTCAGGGGCCTTCTTCTAGTATAGAGGAGTATATTTTGTAAGATTGTTTTTATGTCTCTTTGACTTCTCTGTGGGGTCAGATCATTACCTATGCCAGGGAGGATGCAGCCAGGTTTGGGAACAAAACAAAGCTGGAAAATTTCTTTTTATGGGGAATTGATTTTAGACCAGCCCAGTAGTATTGTCAGGCTTCACCCTGAACAGAATTCTGCCATGAAACAACTCATCTCTGTGGGAAGGCAGTGGGGGGACAGTGGCCTCCAAACACTGATGCAAGAGATAAGGCAGAAACACTTGGCACAAAGCACAGTGGCAGCTCTGATGCAGAGCAGTTCAAAGTGTCATGAAACTGCAGCTTTAACTAATGAAATTGTATAGTTGCCTGCATGTTGCTCAGGATATGTTAGCTTTTAATTTAAAACAATGTCATGTTTATAATTAAACAGAAATAGTGTAGAAATGTTTGAATGTATTAATTTAGGATGGCACATTAGAACAATTTGAAATTAGTCTTGTAACATTATCCAGTGTTTAAACTACTGTACAATAATTGCTTTGTAATTATTATAATTAATGTTTTGTAAATATTTAAGAATGGTAATCTGAATCTGTTTTCCTTCACATCCATGGAAGTTCTGTTTCCCAGAGCAGGATTAGACATACTCACAAATTCCCTAAAACTCGTGAGTGACAGATTCTTACTATATATGCCTAGCTATATGTTATAGCAGTATACCCCATCAGATTGTAAACATGTAGATCTGTCTTCCATCAAGGCTGTCTTCTTATTTTGAAATGTCCTATTATTGCATCAATTGTTCCAAGGCTAACAGTGCTTCTAAAGTGATACACAGAGCCTTTTAAAAATTTAATAAATAAATACTTATTTCCAAAGTATTTATAAGAAATAGAAAAGCAAGTCACTATCTTAAATTATATCATATTAGATGTGCAGTATTTCATCATTTTAATTATCCTTAAGCATTGTATCTAAATAGTATTAATGAGGTTAATATCCATAAGAAGACAGATTTAGAATCTCATTGCTAAAACTGGTCAAATAATTCATAATGAATTATTCACCTTGTTTTTTCATGAACTCTTGGTGAACAGATTGTGATTTTCTCAGAAGGATTAATTATTCAAAGTTATTCACTAAAAAACTTAATAGTTCTTGGGCTCAGTTTCTTGGTGAGCAATATATTGTGAACATCTGACCAGCTCCAGTATTTCAGATCATACAAAAGTGGATTTTTACTACTGTGACCTTTCCCCATCAGTTAAGGTCTCTCTGAGATGAAATGTTTATGATACTTTTTTTCTCATACCATCTATGGAACTGTCCCTTTAAACCTGACAGAGATGTTCAGTAGCAGTCCTACAACTAATACAATATTGTTCTTGCCTTTCAGTTACTAAGTATGCTGTCTTATGCCTTTACCTAGTCTTCCATTACTTGCTCTTGGAGGGATGATTCATTGTCAGTTATGTATGGATGATGTGGGTTTATATATTGAATTGTACATTCAAAATTTTCTTAGAATTATTGCTGAAAATGTTCTGTATGAGTGAATAATATTGCAAATCACTTATGCAAACCAAGTGAATTAATTTTAATGTTTTAGTATTATACTATGTAATTTGCTTAGTATTCGGAGTACTTTTTTTTTCCCTTGTAGTGGTCTATATCCCTAGGCGCATTGCTCTCTTCGTCTTTCAAATATGGATGTTATCAATCTCCACTATGATCACTTCACTTTCTGCAAAAACGTCTTCAGTGAAATGGCTAAAGTTGCTGGAATTGCCACAGATTAGCCAGGGTTAGTAAGGTTTTTCAAATATTATTTAGAAATGCTGGTTCTGTCCCACCTTAGTTACTTTCATGTGTAGTTCATTCGTTCGTTCATTCATTCTTTCTCTCTCTTTCCCTCTCTCTCTCTCTTTCTCTCTGTTTCTCAAGAACAATGCAGTTCTGAAGTTTACTCTGTCTCACTGAAGAGCAACTCTGCCTTTTGAGGAGGCAATATTCTAGAGAATGTCTTGTGGCTCTTCTTTTACAGAATTCTCCCTTCTTCTTTTCTTTTGTTTTAGCTTTCATAAGGAATTTAGTCTACAGTGTTCAAATCGCATCCTTCCAGTGCAACAATATAGCATCACCTTTTAACATTAGAATACTCTATGTTACTAAAATGCTTAAATATTGTAAGAAAAACAAAAGGAAGAAAACAAAGTCTTTTGCACTGGTCTCTCAAATCTAATGGAAATAGCCAACATAGGAGCCTACTGGCTTTGTGACTCTTCTTTTTCCATCACTTTTAATGGACTTGTTTTCTTCTTCAATCTTTGCTGTTCGCAGCTTCACTTTAGTAATGTCAGGAGAATGTACTTGTAAAAGTGCATCCAATTATCTTCTGCCCCAATGAACTGCTGTAAAAGTTGAAGGATTGCTTTCTGCAACACAAAAATTGATACTGATTTGGTGGACAAAGTTCTGAAATTCACTGTGTATTTCTTTCTCACCTGTTGTCTCAGGACCATGGAAAACAGTCCAATAATGGAATACTGGAATACTTAAAGTGGAAAGCTGTTCAATTAACATTAAAACTGATTTGTTGTAGTTCTCTTTCCTGTATTGCCCTACCTACTCCCATCTCTTCAGTATCCCAAGTTATCCAAGTTACTTCTATATCTTAAGACCTCCAAGACATGTTCTGTTCCTTTAATGGATCATCCCCAGAAAGTTTCTGGTTTTCCCCTTAACTTCTAGTTTTGAATTCCAGCCTGCTAGCTAGGCAAGAGATATCACATGGTAAGATGGGTCCAGGACCTCATGTAGGCTTTCTGATCAACCAACTGCTGCTAAATAATGGTTGGCTTCTTTGCACCTTTCACGTAGTAGTAACAAAGCTTATTTTTATTTATAAAAATGTAAAAAAAAACCCCAGTGCCCTAATGTATATTTCTCAGTCAGGTTGGTTGAACTTTGCTAACAAATTTTAAAATTATTAGGCAATAGGCCATAAGCCTACTTTTTCCTTTTTTATCTGGAGATGAGAATTTTAAAAAAACCCTCAACATTGTCACCTAAAGTGAGATAAATGAACACATAAAAGAGTATAAGGGCAGAGTACTCAAAAAATTTTTTAGAAATTGCTGTTTGCACAGCTGTATGTGTGTGTATATCTGAGGTAAATGTTCCCAGATACCAGTTATGTGGGAATCATACCCAAAGTTGAGAGATAAGTTATGTTCTGCAAGTCCAGATGTCACCGAACTCTCTAAGCAGTGCGTGCAGTTGTACTGCACCACATGTTTTCTAGTATGCAGTTTTAATTAAGTGAACTCAGGATGAAGGTCCAAACCCTGTTCTCCTTAATAATGAAAATAACCACGTTATTTTTGTTCTGAATTTCCTGGATATAGTAGACCTATATGAAACTGTAAGCATCAGAATTATTTTGATTAGATTATGCCTTACATGGTTTGAAACTATGTGTTCAGTATTATCTATGCTTTGTTCTTTAAATTTAGCTGATTAATGAGATTTATGCCATCATTAAAACAGAAGAAGCAAAGGATTTGTGTGAATGCAGAATATTTTATTTATATATACAGAAACATATATATTCATGAGAAAATTTGAAGGCCATTCTTTGTTCAAACTAAAACTTGAAAAGCAAATGATTTCATGGGAGAAATTATTAGATCCTAGTATATTTCATATAAACTTTGACATATTGATGTGGGTTAATAGTAGGAAGCTTTAAAGCAAACTAAAGCACCTTTAAAGGATGACTATGTTCTATGTGTTTGTGAGGCACTGGAGAAAATAAAGGAGTGAATTGACAAAGGTGTTGCAATCTGGAAAAAGGCATCACAAATGGTAATCCAAACAAGCAGGGAGATGAGAACCCATCTGAATGTAAATACTGCTTGATGAATATCCTACAAACAGATTTTCCTGTTTGTGTCCGATTGAATTGATATTTTAGTCAAGCTCGTCTTCCTTTTGCTGTAGTCGACTTCAGGTGAGGATTAGTATCGTTCTGCCTATGGGACCCTGGTATTTCAGGGCAAATTGTCCTTCTCAAAGATCTGACTTTTTAAGGATCTGTGAATACAAATGGGTATATTTTCCAGTTCCGCTGAAAAAAACAGACAGTTTGGATCTTTTTATATCCCCGCTTTCCTCTAAGTTGTGTGCGATGCTGATTTGATAATGGAACAGAACGGTGAAGAATTAGCGCCTAAATCTAAACGTACACTCTTTGTCGGAATTCCCGGGCGCTGCGTGGAAAGCCGCGGAGGACCTGGATGGGGAAAGGGAGGGATGGAGGGATGGAGGGAGGGAGGCGCAGCCCGGCGCGGGGCTGTCGCGCGCCCCTCGCGCCGGGCTCCGCGCGCGGCTCGAGCGGCTCCGGTTGCGGGTCCGTCGGCAGCGCCCGCCGAGCCAGCGCCGGGAGCTGGCGGAGCGGAGCGGCGTGTTCCCGCTGCCACGGGAATTACTGAGCCGGGGAATGGAGAGGGATCGCGACGGCAGCGGTCGTGACCGCGGGAAAAGACGGCAGAAGTGGCGGTAGTCGGAGGCAGGCTCCCGCCGCACGGCAGGCGCCGCACAAATCGCGCCACGCAAATCCCTTCCTGAGGCGCCTGCCTCTAGAGAGGAGCAAACTTTCCGGCCTGCCTTTGTGGCGAATCCTAATCCTAAAGACGCTGAGATATTTAATCGTGAAAATAAGACTATTAAGAATTCACAGATTATCGAAAACATCAGTTAATCACCCCACGCCTGTCCTAGAAGAGACAGACAGACACTGGGGAAAGCGCTGGGGACGGGCTGGTGTGAAATGCAGCAGCCTTGCAAAGCCCTTCCAGCTCCAGCCTGCTATTACAAGAAAAGGATCATGTGAGGATCCTTTGAAAGGCAATATTCTGACTTAAGAAAGCAACTGCATTAATTGGGAGTCTTGTATTCATACATGCTGGGCTAAATAAAGCAAGCTGGTTTGCTGCGGCAGGCTGGGGAAAATATATAAAACTAATCCTTCAATTACTTTGTCGCTGATTAGAGTATCCATAACAAATGTAAGAGTCCCATGTAGCACGGAGCATCTTTTCAGGGAACAGGACAAGCGTCCTGAACGAAAACCAGAATGACCTAACTTTTTGGGGTTTTCTTTTTTGACATTTGGTGGGGGGCGGAGGGAAGCGCGAATCGCCACGATTCCCTGCTTTCGAGAGTTGCAGCTACAAGGTATCCCCCTTTTTTTTTTTAAATCCCCTGAAGTTAACTTTCATGATGGAGAAAAACTCGGCAGGACAACAAAGCTTTGATCTCTGTGTGAAGAAAGAAAGTAATAGAGTGAAAGTCTCTCCGGAGGGTAATTATTCTTTGGCCGCTCAGGCAAGAAGTTCCCTGTCACTCTTAAGGTTAATATTAAGGTAGCTCTGCTATACTTTCCCATATTAAAAAAAACCCCCAAAAACAAAAACAAAAAAAAAACCAACAACCCTCCCCAGAATGTTATACTATTAATTGCCAATTTGCATATGTGTGCAGCTGCTGTTTTGGCTCCGATCTTCCATCCGATAAGCTTGCTGGAGGTATCACAGAGCACTTGGCAGCTTTCCTATTTGAAAAGAAAGCCTTCCTAACTACAGAACAGCTGATAGTCTATCAGTGATAGACCCTGATGGCGTGAATTACAATTACACTACTTTTCACACTAAATCTGGGTGATAGCTACTTGGAAAGAAGTTTCATCATTTTTTACCACAAACTGGAAAAAGAATTACATGGTCATGCTGTGCTTTTAAAGGCAGTTTGGTTCACTTTTGTCTATTTAACACCTAATTCCGAGGAGTCCATAGGCATCTGGAGATCTAAACGTCGCGTAATGAATTCACTGTTTAGATGGGAGATTTTTTAAATCTACCTCAAATTACATTTATTAACAAGGCGAGCAGGAAGTGTTAGAGTTGTTAGACGCTTCATTTATTAAATAATTTGTGGATATTTTCAGTTGTCATATCCAGAGTCATGGGGGTTTACTTATTTTTTAATTAGCAATTCCAAAACAATACTACCACAATTTAACAATTCATCACGTAATCTGGGGCTGTTCAGTTCAGCCACTAATGCTAGATAATTCAGATTGTTATTTTGATCTGTTGATAACTCATTTTGTTGTGATAGGAGAACTGCTGCCCTGAAATTAAATGCACGATTTCCTATGGACCTTGTTGCGACCTAGAAACTAACTCTATCATCTTTGTCTATCTATTTCTTAATATTATACCTGGTATAGTAAAGCAGTAGTAATTTTAAAATGTCACTTATTTGTTTTCTCACTTCATGATTGGTCTTTATTTCATATTAATGTGTTTTCATATACCACTGCGGAGGAGGAGTTTGGGAGAAATGCAAGTGTCAAAGTAAATTTAATTGTACAAGTAAGTCCCCCCACATTGATGCTGAGGTCACAGTGTCTAAACTTTTTCATTTATATGTCAGAAAGTTAATTTAGTGAGGTGCTACCCTGATAGTTAAATGTAGCTGCTTAAATATCTTATAAAGGCATGGTGGAAAGCCTGACTCCTGACGTAGCTAACCTAACAGAAAATAGACTTTGTTTTCCTTTTTTAGTTGCTTGCTTTATTAGATTTCTCACTCTCACAGATTATCCAAAAACTACCCATTGATTGATCGCCCGTAGAGCTGCATTTGGTGTAAAGAAAAACTTCACAGCTTTATTGGCTCCCAGGAGACAAAACAAACATAACAAGATATTCGTATTAATACAAACAATGCAACAAATGAGAAAACCATCACATTTAAATAAGATGGTAAAATTAGTCCAGTGTACATCCCAGCCTCGGATATAGCAGACAGGGCAGTTCAACTATTCACCCGTGCTCTCAGGCACAGATCCCTCTGGGAGTTGCGTTATTGCTCACAGCATCTCATCACTGCGAACAGTTAACCTAAGAAAATGCCACCAAGTACAACTTTCAGAACCCAGTTTAATGGTATTCCACTGCAGCTTTACAACCATAAATATAAAGGTTGAGATGAGTCTGTTTCTTCAAAAATATTTTGAACAAGGTTGTGGGTTTTTTGTGTGTGCTTGGACCTGGAAGCTGTTACTTATTTTTTTTAGGGCATCACATATCTGATCTTAATAAGGTGTTTATTTTGGGAAGAGAAAGCGTGAAGATTCAAACTTTCTGCCATTTCTTCTGAAGACAAAGAAAGGGATGTGTCCCTTTAGCCTTGGTTAAAAAAAAATCCAAGGAACAGTTTTATTTTTAAAGAAAGAAACTTTCCCTCCCAGCACAAATACACCCACGCATACCACGAACATTTTTTTTAAAAGAAAGCTAATGCCCTCTTAGCTTCGTCTCAGAAAGGAAAGGTACCAGTTTTGAGGAAAGCAAGCTGGCAAGTCCACTCTCTGTTATTTCCTACAAAGTCTTCATCAAAAGATGCAACCAGCCTGTTACAGAGCAACATTTTCTTCACCCCATTTTCTTATAATAACCATTTTCTTCACTCTTTAATGGAAAAGTCACTTAGGCCCAGTGGGAAATACGGACCTTCTGAAATGCTGTGGGAGTCTTATAATCCTTATCATCTTGCTACCTTCATGCAAAGGTTAGGAAATTGCTGTTCTGCCATTCTGGTGGTAGCTTTTTCTGGTGATCTTATAGGCTACTAAATCAAAGTAACATGGTGGCCATGTTATTCCTTTGAAGCCCATAAGAGATCTGACAGATCTGAGAATCGCATCACTTTCTGGGTCTTGTGTCCATTTTCCACCGGATGGTGAGGTTGAAAAAGGCTGAAGGGACTGCCTTTTCTTTCCGTGTTTGTAGTGTTCAACAGGCATTTCTTGGCATTCCTGCTATTCTACATGAAAAAAAACCCCAAGACTAGCTTATAAATTGTTACTGCAGTTACACCTGTCACATTGCAATGGGCTTGTGAGCTTGCATGCGTGACTACGGGCTCTCTGCTAATGACATCTCTGTTGGTCTTTATGCACTCTTGACCTTCGATCACCCCACATGCTTGCCATGACAGAGTTTTGTGTGGAACATCGGGCACACAAGGTACACAGTATCCGGTTGTCTGCGTGGGTATCGCTTAGGTCGCCTCTTTCATGGGTAGGTCAGTGAGACACATAAAGGAGCAACATGCACATACTTAAATAATAAAATTTAAAAAGTAGAACTAAACTAACTTTAAAAGAATTTGTGAAGCATACAGCATTTTCTTCTCTTAGAAGAGGCATTCACAGGTTACTACATGTCTTCAAAGAGTTGCACTTGCAGTCATGGCATATAATGCCAAGTTATCGCTACACATAGTAAATTTTAAAATGATGACTCTTAATTTCTTGCTAAGGTGTAGGAAGATATTTCATAACCAACTGATATAACATTTTGTGTTACTTTCCAGCTGCTTATTCTTCTCAGTATTACTTGCCTGAAATGCCTGTGTGTGTACACAAAATTATATGGAATAAAAACTTTGGAAAAATTCAGAGAGTAGTGTGCTGAAAGAGATTTCAGAAATGATACATAAGAATCAGAGGAAGTATGTTAGAAGTAATGGTAGAAGTATGGAAGAAGTAAATTAAAGGTAGAAGTAAACCTGCTGTTCCTCTTCCCTGGGCAGAAGGAGGTCTAAACCTAGCAGCTTTATTCTGGAAGATTTTTACCATCCTTTGAATACTTAGGGACCCTAAACTCCCTGAATAAAGAAATCAGATGAATCCATTCTAATTAGGGATATTCCTGTTGCTGCTTTCTTGTATCACTTGAGGCAACTGGGAATCTATAAGTAACAAGCTTATTTGATCTGTATTAACTGCAGTTAAATGGACACATGGATAAGAACTCTATTAAAAAATCAGTGTATGCGATTTTGGCTGCTGAGTCTCCGTGGGCTTTCACATCTCGGATGGCATGGAGCCCGAGGTTTCTCTCCCGTGATCCTATTGAGCTTGGACGTGGCTTTTTCTACGCCCCCACCCTTATGTCCAGAGTTATGTACATGTTTCCACAAATTAAAAATGCAGTCTATACTGCTCAGATTTACAACACTATCTGAGCCTCTCCAGACATATCCATCACCAGGTCTATGTGCACTCCAAACGGTACCACTCCAGCCAGCTAGTTCCTCTGGGCTGGTTCTATACTGGCAGAGAACTTGCATAACACTATAGTGATATTTTTTTCCTGCTCACCTCGCGTTCTGTACCTCCTCCTACAATTACTGAGTCTCTTTAACCCAACAGAAACCTCCAACACTCAACTGTTGATAAATTGGTAGGTCAGATGGCCTTTCACCTGATTGTCACCGCTGGAAGAAGTGCTAATGGACATTTGTGGATAGGATTGTCACCTGACCAGAGGCTCAGTTTCTGCTGTGCAGGCATGGGCTTGTCACACAAAGCCTCGACTCCTCACCCTGTCTGTCCATATACTCTTTTGCATGCACACTGACCCCAGGAATAGCTTCTGTGTTTTTTCAGGGCAACTGTTATAAGCAGATGTTCTTATTAGAACATCTTATAATCCACAATCTCAAGGACTTGCTTCGTTCTGTTATCCCGTGTACGTGAAGTAACCCGTGTACAGGAGGCTTGTGATGGCAAGAAGGGCAGTTGATCAATTAAAAACAAACAAACAAAAACCCCCAACAAACTATACCCCTCCCCAAAAACAAAAAAACCCCCCAAACCAAAAACCAAACTCCAACCGTTATTTGTCACTCCTTTGCTGGCAGTCAATTATAAAGAAGAAACTTCGAAAGCCTACATGTCAGCAATGTCAGGAGGGGCAGAAGTGCAGATGTACTGCCTGGGTTCATCCATCATTACCTAGCAAATGAGCCGACTAGCTTGTGGGCAGGTACAGAAGCCCTGGCAGGCGAGCAAGAGAAGAGATCATTTTTGCATATCTTCTGTGAATCTCCTGGGAATTCAGTGGCATTCCTGATCTCAAAAGCTTGTAATTAAGAGGATGGCATCTTTGGGCTGGAGAATTCCAGAGAAAATCATTTTCACAGCACCTAGAGGGCTCGATGTTGCGCTTGATGACAGATGGGAAACCTTTATGAAGGCTCCGTAACCTTTAGCCCTCAGAGACTGTACTTTTGACACTGCAGAAATTGGGAGGATATAGATGTTTTTACTTGGGTGATAGTGTGGTGATTTTTTAAAACTGCGAGTCATTTATTAAAGTATTTTAATGAACTATACAAACAGCGAAAACCTGACAAAGCTTGTGTCACTGCTGAGAGCGAAAACATAACTATTAACTATAGAGTGTTCTGCTTATGGAGACTTTTCTATTGCACGCAAATAAGATATAGGAAAAGACTAGCAGATAGAATTTCATGTTTCATCTTTTCAGATCATGACCTCAGGAGTGTCATGCCACTTCCATTAATCCTTTTCTCAACTTAAAGATCCCTGTGAATATGAATAAAGTTGTATTTTAAAAACGAAAGAAAGAGAGAAAGAGAAAACAAGACTCATTCACATTCTGAGTCTGCTTTCTGTCTCACACGTATTACATTTCACAAAACAGATAGAAACAATAGAGCTTATTAAGAAAAACTTGTTTTGAATGGCAAATTAAGCATAATGAAAATACACACGTTTTTACAAGTATTTTTTACACCAGTTGAATATTTTAAACCTTTTTAAAATATGTACTTGTCTCTGCAAAACGTTTTTCTTTTAGCTCATTTGCACCATATCACCCTGCTATATATTTTTATTTAAAATTTTAATTTGGTCAGTTCAGAAACCTGGATAAGCACAGCACCTTGTCTGTGGCTAGGCAGTAACCAATAGGGATGCCCTACCCTGGATATTTATGAGCAATATCAGTGTTGGTTTCCAGGCTGAACAGGCTTATGCATGGATTGCTCTACACTATGGCTTCTTAGGCAGGAAAAAAGTTATTATATTCAAGAAGATATCTCAGCATTTGTCTTTGATCCAAATACCTTTTTAGTGCAGTGTAAATCATCAAAATAGATATAATAATTTGTTTCCATCTAGAAAACTTATGTGAAATCAAGAAACAATCTAAGAATCTTTTAATGAAAAGTAAACTTGACCTAATGAAAACTTATTTCTGCCTTTCATCTTTATGTACAGTTAAAAAAAATACAGATAATAGCAAAGGCAAATTTTTATCTCCATCCCCCATATCTCTAAATTCAGAAGCACATAAAAAAGGGCACAGAGTTTATCTTAAATTTTGCTTTATACTGTAAATGTCTTCCTCATATGCACAAACTCATGTATCTAGTATGTAAAATCTCTTAAAAGATAAAGCACTCAAATGTAGAGCATTAAGGTGGACTGCATTTTTCTATTTCTTAGGTATTACAGCGATCTGGGAATTTATTTTTACAGCCTGAGATGTCAGTATGCCACAGAAGCATGAAAATCTCACCATCTGTATGCTCATGGACAATCTCATCAAGTACACTCAACGACAGACTTAGAATAACAAAATTTAAACGCTATTACTACCGCCTAGCTGTACATGCACTCAAATCTATTTTAAATAGCATTCAACCTGAGTTATCAAGCTGCTTACCTCAGGCCTAAACCAGTTTATTCCCTTTCAGTGTTTTCTTATCCCCATGAATCCTGCTGTAAACCAGGCACATGATATTTGAAACAACATTTGTTAAATTAAATGTGAGGTTACACACACTTACATCATTTAATTTGGCCAAGTGCTGATCCATAACCCAGTGAAGGTTCAGGAGCTGAGCAATGGCTTCACCTGGCAGCTCACCTAATGTGCTGGGCAATGTCCTTCTGGATATGTGTTACTTGTCAGTGTCAGAAAGCAAGGATATGTTTTTGTTGGAACTCTGTTATAGCAGACACTACATAGTTTAGATTAACTCCTTTCAGTAGTACAGCATCAATGTGTTATTGCCTTAACATAAAACATACAGATTATGTAAATCTGTAATAAATACTATTTTGAAGTGTATAGTAATCAAAAATCTTTCAGGGCAGAATGGAATGGAAACTGAGAAATATTGGAGAGTAAACATTCCAACGCTCATTCCTCTGCTTCTCCCTAGCAGAGCGGAGCACTTACTGTAGCTGGGCTTCTAATGCTCCAGCCCCAGGGTTTGCCCTGTGAGTCCTGCAGAGCATGGACTTCCTGGGAAAGCTAGGGCCAAAGAGATCCCTCTTTGGCAGAAAAGCATTTCTGCTGTCTCTGCAGACTCTATTGCACTGTTTGTGAAAGGGAATGGTTGTTCCTGGTCTGAGAGAGGGCCAGACCTTTTAGTACTTCCTCACAAGGCACACACTGTGTACATGCAGAGCCATTCAGGCTTGCAAGGCCAAGCAATCCGAGAGGCAAAAGGCAGTGGCGGAAGAGAGGCCGTACCACTTGCTTACTGCATGTTCTAGCATTCCGGACTCCAGTTCCTGTGCAGACCTGAGAGGGCAACGGAGCCCTTGGAGTCCATCAGTAATTGGCACCGCTCTTCTTTTCCCTCACCTCGGCGGCCTGGTCAGGGTTCCGGCAGTAAATTGTCTCTCACTGGGCAACCTGCTACGCTGCCGGCTATGGCCTGGCCTCTGGCGGGGAGGAGGGCGCCGGGAGGTCAGCCCAAAGAACCCGCAGGCCTCGTACGAAGAGCTCCTCGCCTCTGCCCCTGGCGGGGAGCGCACTGACGGGCTCCTGGCAGCCCGGGCGCCAAGGGCGAGGTCTGAAATCTACCACTGATAGCCAGCAGCCTGCCAGGTCCTCCGGGTGCCGCCAGCCCCGCTGCGCGGTCCCGCTGGAACTCTCTCTGGGTTACCACCTATGCCGGATGCGGTGCCGCCTGCTGCGGAGGGGCCGGGGAGCGTTGGGCTTGCCATGCGGCCAGCGAGAAGGAGGGATCGCGGCAGGCAGGCAGGCGGAGGGAAGGAAGGAAGGAGGCCGGGCTGATTAGCATGCAGCAGCGCTCGCAAGCCCGGCTCCATTGTTTTAACACCTCCCCTCTCCTCCGCGCCAATCTGTCACCGTTCAGCAGGCGAACGCTGCTGCCTCGAATGCTGCTCTTCTCAAATGAGACGGATAATTAGCTGCCCCGCACGAATGGCGCACTCTTCTCACCCCTGATTGCTATCACCTTCTTGCTCCTGGCAGTTTTGACACCTCGTAATCAGCCTGCTGCTTTTTCTCTTTTCTTTCCCTATTTCTGATTTTTTTCTCCCCCTTCCCTCTTTTTTTTTCTTTTCCTTTTTTTTTTTTTTTAATGCAATCCCAGTTACCATTTGGATTGAGACTCCTCTGTTGAGTTAACCTTGTATGATTGCGGGGGAAAGGGGAATGTACGGTAGGGAGGGGAAGAAATCGCCTCCTCTAAGTCTCATCTGCTGAGTGAACCATGGGTGGGGGTAGAAGCATCTCGGCTTGATCCTCCAGTGCTTTTGTTCGTAAGGGGGAACAGCCTCTCCTGAGCATCCTCTGAATTAATATTATCTCGGATGGGGAAGGATCGTGTTTCGAGCGAATCCGCTCAGTTAATAGAGAAAAGACTGTATTTCTATTATCTGGTTAAATACAGCCATACAGGGAAGAGATTTTAAAAGTAAGTTCGCAAGGCCAGGAAGCTCCCTCTTCCTCCTGGGTAGGCAGGGGAGGGAAGGTAACTTCCTCAGCCTCTTAGAGCGAATTCACTGTTTCATGGGAGTCGGAAGAGAGATCTGATTGGAGTGCGAGATGGCAGAGGGAACTTCTTTCCTTCTGATTCTAGAGAAATAAGAGATCTCAGTTAATGCTCTGGTGATTTCTGCGAGATTTTAAAAAACAGAGGACTCGTGGAATCTGTCATAGGAGCGTTTTCCTCTCCTCTAACAAGCAGTGACAGTCTAATTACTGGAGCTACGAGCAGCTGTCGAGTTAGCCGGAGAAATAGAGGAGCTACATGTGTTCTATCCGGCCGCCGGCACTGAGCCCTCGCAGCAGGCTGAGGCAGCCGTACCGCCGCAGTGTCCCTCATAGAGCTCCCGATAGGAAACGGGAGCAGTTTGTTTCCTTGCGAGCGCTCCCGCGAAGGCTGGCTGTGAGCGCGGGGTTTCAGGCGTCGCGCACCGTCAGCCCGGGGCGGGGTGACAATGAACTCGTACGGGAGCCCTGAAACTGCTCCAGCCCCGGGGCTGCCCCGGGGGGCGCTCCGCCGGCCCTGGCAGAGTTGTAATTCGATAGAACACCTTGGCACGAGTTTGCTGCTCTTCCTGTCCTCTCAAGTTCCTTCCACCATATTTATTATTTTTAATGACATTCTACTTCCCATTTGGATTCAACCTCCTCTGCTGAGTTGAGCTTGTGTGGAAGAGGGAGGGAAGGGGAGGAATACTGAGCCTCCTCTGGTGAGTGTAATAAAGCAGACGTCCCTGCTGGCAGCAGCAGCCTCCTCCAGGAAAGCTGCATAAGGGGGGCCCTTTCAGGGACCGCACTCGCTTCCCGCTTCGAGTCGCTCAGAACTGCTTAGCGGGAGATTTATTTATTTATTTATTTATTTATTTATTTATTGTTTTATTTTAATTTAAAAACTAAACTGGTGCCCCTCGCAGTGGTCTGATCGGTAAGCCTATCTGGATGCCCTCAGGCAGCAACAGTTTTACACACGCAGGATTAAACAGCTTCCTAAAATGCCGCACTAGGCAGGAGCCCTCACAGTGGGAGATGGATGGGTACTGCTGGTCGACGAGACTTTGGTCAGCCGTGTTCCCCCCACCTCCTGCCGCTGTCCCCGCTGTGCCCTGGCTGCGGGGGACCCCAGGCTGTCTCCAGCAACAAAGAACCTTGTCCCTACGCAGGGACTCGGGCTCGGCGCAGGGCTCGCGGCTCTGCCAGCTCAAGGGCTCCTGGGGAAAACGCATCCCCGCGTGGGGGCGGGGGGGAGAAACAGATGACTTTATTTTCTTCAAAGGTGATTCGCAGTTTGTTCATCTCTTAATAACGTGAGCTCCTGAGCTCGGATTTCACGGTTGAGAGAACGAGTCGGTACTGTGTCGGGCTGGCTGGAGATGTGCGAATCCCCTTCTCTCCTCCCAAGCCTGGAACTTGAACCTCTCCCGGGCACCACCCCCAGCCGTGCTCTCTGGGGAGGTGCTTCACACGCCGCACGGCGCGGCCGGGGCCGAACATCGCCCCTTCAGCGCTGCGCACCGGCGACGGTTTAGAGCTCCCAAGAGTAACAAACTCTTCCTCCAGGTCATGTAGCAGACATGCACTGTACACTGCTGTTTATTACAGTACACTCTGTTGACAGCCCGTCACAAACACATGTTTAAAATAGAGAAAATAATTGCAGAAAAATCCATTTCTAAAAATTACGCAGGTGTTAATTCTTCCATAAATTTGTCACCTGCAAACAAATCTTTAAAAAGAAGAAGTGTTGTGCTCTGCTGCTATGAAAATATTAATGCTAATTATCAATATCAGGGCTAAACTCTATATTCCGTTCAAATGCAAAAAGCAAGCACCCTTTATCATTAATTTAAAATACTTGGCAACACCCCTATTTTTAAATTTGATAACAGTAAATCTAGAAAATGTGCAAACTTTATCAGACTGCAATGTTTCAACTAAACACAAATTTTAATTGCATTGAGAAAGCCACTAAGCATATTCAGGTTAAAAATAAAGTCACTGAGATTTGGGTGATTAGGTTTTCTCCTTTCATTTCTAGTCTGTACCAGACTTGGGCTATCCATCATAGCAGATTAGAAGGGAAGGCAAATAATCTTTGGTATTATTAGTTTTCGGGAAAGTTTAACCTTTTCTATCCTTCATACTAATAGAATGTGTTCCCTGAAAGCATTTTTAGTAATTATTAATTCCATAAGGGTATACAAACAAGATTTTTTTTTTTTTTTATAACATATAACAGATATTAAAATCATTACTGTTCCATTTTGGCAAAAGGGTCATTTATGTGTTGCTTTTGGTTACTCTCTTTAGTAAAAAATTCATCTGGGAGAGTCAACCATTCACTTATGTTACTAGTGAACAAGCCTATCTTAATTCTGGCACACCTGGCATTCAGCTACTGTGATAATTTTACAAGAATCTGTATTAAGAGGTTCACTATTATAAATTAAATTTGGGAATTACATGATATAAATGAAAAATGAGGGCCTACTTCTCTTCCTGTTTACTTCGGGGAAAACATAATCACATCACTGGATATTGTCAAAAAAAATCCTAGCATTACACCAATTTTTGCCAGCCAGATTAAGGCATTAATCCTGCAAGTCTACATTCATAAATATAATCACAACTTCAGGCTTATTCAGGCAAAGATTAATTGGGGGAAAAAAAAGTGTTTGACATCACTCTCAAAGTTAATAGTGAAGCATAACAAGCAATAATGTAACTTACAGTACTGGGTGACTTAGTTTCATTTTGCCTTATCAAAAGACAACTAAAAGTGTGCTTATCTGACAAACAACTTCAGTCAGGAGTTCTTGTTACAAGAACTCTTAATTCTTAAACTCATATCTATTGAATAAAAAAATGTATAAATGTATGCAAAAACAGTGAACCATTGAATTCTCATATGTTAAGACTGTACTTTAAAGTGGGAATTGAGATGCCGAAGAAAATCTTCTTTAGATGTTAGAGATGGTGGGAAAACTTCTCGACAGAATTCACATATTCCACACTGATTCAGTTCAGAGTCTGCATATGCTTGTGCCAGCAAATCATTGTCTTGAGGCTGCCAAATGAGCTAAAAGAAACAGAAAATTATTATTGCTGAGGTTTACAATGTGGTTTACATTATGCTGTAGTTTATATTTATATTGAAAAAAAAAAATCTGCCTCTTTAAATTAGGATTCCTTTACACCTACCTGGCCAGAGACATTAACTACAGAGTTCTCATTTAAGAAAAGCAAGATAGGACTTCGTTTTTTTTAAAGTTCTATAAACACACTATCGTTGCAAATATTTAAAAATACCTTGGTATCTATTAACAATAAATACTGCTGTGAGCATAAGTCTGTAGTATCAGTCTGGTACATACTAAAGCTTTTCTTTAACTTTGCATTTCAGTATTTTACTGTAGAAGTCATAGTACACAATAGCCATTTAGCAGAAACGAGAAAATACATTTTTACCTTAGAATAAAATGTTTCTTGTACAGAGTTAATATGAAATATGATTCATATTTTATTTCCATTCTTATTGACATATAACTAGTTTTCAGTTTACTTCAAAAATGATTACATCACTGTCATGGCTTAAGGTACTTACTTGCTCTGGCTGCCTCTTAACTATAAACATGTCACAAATAATCTTGTTTGGGATTCCTTCTGCCATGACAGCATCAGACTCACTGGGACCATCTGAATATCTATCCATGCATTCATGCAATTCCGTAAACTATGCTGTATTTGGTTCAGCAGCTGCACCGCTCTTGGTCCCTGAGCTAGTTAGTTTAAATCCAGCAAGTCTGTTTATTCAACGCTGGAATTCAGGGCATTTAAGCCCAGAGTCTAAGCGTACACTATTTAGAATCGTACCAACTAGGAATCAAAAAGTCTTCTACCAGTTTTTTTTTTAAAGTAAAAAAAATTAAGTTTCATAACTTTAGTATTAGCAACACAAGATCAAACAGTTATGTTATATGGCCAGGACAATCAGGTTTTGAGTAAATTGAAAACCAAATGCATCCTGTTGTGACTACACAGTAGAAAGAATGGCAGCAACCTGGTATGAGCTCTAGCTGGAGATGGAACTTAAAAGTGAGCACGCCCTACAGGGGTTTTTTTGGCTCATTTTTTTCCCTCTTGCTTCACTCACACATGGAAAGGCAAGCAAGAATAATTTACAAAGTAGTTTCTTTAGAAGTTTTAAATTTCTTGCTTCTGATACTTACCCAAGATTTTTAATTTTCAGCTCTTCTTTAAATTTCATCATGCCAAATAGTTAAAATCTATTGTTTATTTCTCCCATGATAATCCACTGTACAACTAAGCTGGCTTTCACAGCGGTTAAACCTTCTTTTTAAACCACCCTGAACTTCTTGGGAGTCAATTTCCTGCCCATTCTGTATTTAAACAGTGTTTAGCTTATCACATAGAAATAGCAGATTTACTGTCTTTCATTATGGTCAGCAATCCATATAATTAAATTGACTAATTAGTAATTAAGTGCAATCACACCACTTTTTTCAGCTCAAAGAGTCTACTTATTGTATGCTGCTGGTGTAAATTGCATATTAAATCTATCTAGACACTGACACACTTAAACAAGTTAACACACTTAAACACACTACATAAATGTGTTTAGAATTACTTGCTTCTGATATGATGTAAAGCACCATTTGAAAAAAAGATAAAATAGTATTGTAAAAACTATTTGTCATCTTGGAAACATAACAAGGGGAGGTACTCATCCAGCAACCCACACATGCAGGCACTTAACTTCTTCTTCTTGAGTGCTAAGATTGTGCTTAATATCCTTGTCAGAACAGGGATCTATTTAAGCAGATGTTCCATTTCAAAAACATTAATATTCAGATTAATAGACTACTGTTTTGCTTTTAAAATCATGAACATACTTATAAGTATTTTTGGTGAAAACAACTCCCTCAAACTACAAATACCAATAAACATGTGCATCTATATGAAAGTCTCAGCTAAATGGAGTCTGTAAAATCCTAGGTTCACTAATATCCATGTGTATTTTAATCCGCTGCTCTTTTCAGTCACGTTTTTTTTTTTTAAAGTTACATTCTAAGAAAACTGTACTGAGTTTTTAGATTTAGTATCCATATAGAAGGAAAGAGCTAAATTTATTACACCAACTGAGAGCAGTTCCAAGAACTTACTGTTGCCAAATCTATTGCATTTATGGGGTTTTCCATTTTATAAGTTAACATATGTAGTAAATACTTGAAAGTTTTATCTACACTAGGAAAAAAAAAGAGGTATATAATTCTCTCCTTTTTGGCTCTTCCTTCATTTTTGCAAGGGATGATAGAAGCTGTAAGCAGCATAACCACCCCCTAGAAAGGTGGTAAAAATACTAAGAACAAGTTTATGCATAAATTTTGTTGAGGTTAACACAGTAAAAAGGGCATGTATACAAATAACTTAAAAAAAATTAGTATTTTAATCCACATATATATTATCTGAGATCAAATCTTTAGCACAGTTAACAGTCAGAAAAAACCTCTAGAGCTGAGTCCAATTAACTGGGAAAAATACAGTTAATATTGAAGGCAGCTGAATAAAGGTGATGGATATTAAAATATACTGGTATATACAGATGTACGTTAAATGGATTCTAAAGTAATACTGGCTTGTTTCAAATGAACTTCTGGATAAGAAATATCATTTTAATCAATGCAGTGCTATTGTAGATATGAATTTCAAATACTGAAACAGTTCACCATTAGCTTTCTTTTTCTCTGAGTGTTAGCATTAGTACATTTTTCTCCACAAAACAGATCATTCACATTTTAAATGCTAGCTCCAAATTAATTTCCTTATTTTGCAGAAATACCAGTGGTCAAAGGCTTACTGCTATTCAACCACTGTTCTGTACTTTTTAAGCTGCATACTCCCCTATCAATTTATAACCACATACTAGCTGTTTCACTTGCTGTAATGTACAATGCAGGGTGCCATCTATTGAAAAAGGAATACACAGACTAACTAGTAAAAGAATAGGCTGGAGAGGGAATACAGAAAAAGAGGACAGTAATAAGCAATGGAGTGAATGCTTCACGTTCCACAGGAATTCTACTAGCAATAAAATAAATGTGTTAATTTGTTTAACTCAGTCACAACTTCAACTGAGGACCCTCAATGAAAAATAAAATAAAACCTGTAATTAATAAGTTGGTATAGAATTGAGATCTCCTACATTACAAATAGATATTTAAAATAGCTTTTAAAAAAATCAAGCTTGTAGTTTAAAACAGCAATCTTTCAGTGCTTTAAAATTTTCACTCAAAAGTGGTTTCCAATAGAAAATTAAACTAGATTGGGTAAATTTTAGGAGAAGAAAACATCCAAGTTATCATGTCCTACAAACACTTTCCAAATGCTAGTTTTGCATGTCATGCAGTGACCAAATGAGAGGTAAAACTCTTCTGCTGCATGTACCTTGTCATTAGAAAAGAACACAAAACTTCATCCATGTAAATAGTAAAAATATGTGAATTCCACACTCAAGAGAATTCCTAATTATCACTGTTTGCTTATTCTTGAAAATCTGTCCTTTCACAAGGTACCAGAAAAGCCATAGAAACAAAAAACCCCACAAAATCAGTCTATAAAGCTCCATAATTTGCCAGCTTTCAGCTGAGACAGGATGTTACACAAAAGCAAAGCATTCAGAGGTGTGAGTGTCAGAACATGACAAAATGTTTTTCTGCATTACAGTAACTGGGCCTTGTTTTCAGAAGCTCCCATGGACTTCAGGCTATAACTGAAATTTAAGCCCAAATTACATACATAAACCTAAAATAAAGTATTTTAGCAAACTTTCCTTCATTTGAAAATATAATTATGCTTTTTTCCTACAATGACAAAATTTTCAGTTTCTTAGAGCAGAGGAATAGGGTGTTGTTGATACCTCTGAGACAAAAAGTAGCTATTTTTTTCATAGTGGAAGTATTTATCTGTTTAGCTTTTTAATTGGTCCATTTTTCATATTCTCTGCTGTACATGAAAAACAATTAAAACAAATGTGTGCCCTATTCAACTGAGATCGAGGGTAGAAAAAAAGCAATCTAGGGGGCAATTTAGGATTAATGACAGCTTTGAAATAGATATAGAAGCAATTAATATCTAGATGAACTGAAATTTGTACAAGCATCCAGTGCTTATGTCTGCTTATATTCCTAACATTTCACTGGAAAAGCATCTGGTACACACTCTCCAGTATTAGGAAGAACTGACAAGAGATATTGTCTTAAAAAAAACCTGATGAGGTATCTTATAGAATATATTAATCCCATCTCAAAGATCTTTGCAAAATGTGTGTCTGAATCATTACCATTTTTTGAAATGTAGAATATTTATAGAAAAGGTACCTGATGAGGACCTCTGACGGTTGTTCCAGCAGCTTCTAAAGAAAAAATTACTTCAGGTACACCCTGGTTTGTGTGCTTAGGTACAAATGTGAAACCACTGTCTGTTGTTTTTAAACATGGTTTGTCAAAGATATTTTCTATGGGCACCTTTGAATGATCTGAGGCGTTTGTTTTGTCAACAGTAGTTAAGCATTGTAAAGCTGAGGTCATGAGATCAATGCCATGAGCTTCAAATGAGTTAGGTTCCAATTTACTGAGGTTAACAGCACAGTCTCTGTGCTCCAGGTTAAAATGATGATCTTGAAGCATGTTTTCAGATATACCAGTACAAGGAACTGTTGGTTTTTCCTGAGTGCTCTGCAAGAAAGCAGAGTCATTGTCTGTAGGTGGAAACTTGACATTAAATTTAGAAAGTGATTCTACAGAGTTGTTGTCCTCATCTTGGCCCACTCCTCTTGGTGTGATAGATGTGATGCATGATGCACCTCTATTTATATCCTTTATAACCCGAGGCTTAAAAAGCTCTTCTGCTTGTTCATCAGTTTTATCAGTGCACTGTATCGGCATGGAAAACTGTATTTCTGTGAAGGAAGAATGAAGAAAACATTAAATAGTCCATTGAAGTATAGTTATTAAAAATGTGGTGTTTGGGTATTTTTTTTTTCTTCCTTCCCTGCTTTTTTAATTGTTATTTTTTGCTCTTTAAAATCAGATTGCGGTGTAGTTCTCTTTCACAAACATCAGTTCTGACACAAAAACTATCAGAACAGAAATGAAAGGAAATAATTCTGTTCTAGTAATTATATTTCTCTTTGATTTATGGCTATAAACATTTTCATTTTATTGAAAATTATGTTGTCCTATACTCTTAACACATACTTACATATTTACCGAAGTGTTCTGGCAGAAATAGAAGCTGGAACCCAAACCATTTCACACAGTGCCAAGAACATGCTAGGCACCATGAGCACGATTTTAGAAGGTATTCAGGTACCCAACTCCCACTGGTTTCCAAATTAGTTAAATATTTAAACTGAATTCAGAAATGGGACCATATTTTCCCTTTGCTTTGAGAATTCGCCCTTCATTTTTGGCACTATAGTAATAAAAATGGTAATGGTTACTCCTAATCAGGTGAGAGAATAACTTCGGTAAAAACTGATCATACAGCAGCCTTCTGACATCAGATAGTGCAGTAAAGTGGGACACAGAAGTACCAAATCAAACGTTAAATCTATATAGCTTTTGTCATGCATATCTTTACATACACTTGACTTAGGCACTTCTTTTGTCATCTGTATAGCTTATATCATGTATGGCTTTTCACACACTTGAGTTAGGCACTTCTTTAGGGAAATCAAAACCATTCTGAAGTAAGTCACCAAACACATTTCCTCCAAAATTCCCACCCCCAAATAATGAAGTTATTAGCAAACAATCAGAATATCACAATACAGTACAGACAGAGAAATTTGAAACAATAAGATACATGTCAGCACTTTATGTAACAAAACTTCAGTAACGGATAACCTAAATTAAAATCAAGTGCTGAAATCAGCATCTTTTGCTTCGACTGTGTGCATTTGCCAGGTGCTTACTGAAATCACTTAAGAGTCTGATCCTACTATTAAGAAAAGCTAGTAGAGAAACTACCCGTAGTAGCTTACATTATATGAGAGGTAAGCATTAGCAGAACCAGACATTCAGGACCTCTCATAGTTTCAACAAAAATCAAGCCTTCCCTTTGTTTTCAGGAAGTGTTGGATTAAGCTCTTGTCCCATATAACAAAACAGTATTTTAAAGTCGGCACAAGGAAGTTTAGAATATAAGTCCTCTGAGTCTCCTCAGTCCGGCAGTTTTTCTCTAACAGATATGGGGCTAGAGGCATTCATAGCAGACATCTTTTGAACTGACAGCTAAACTAAAAGCAAGCAAGTGCTGTCATTCACACAGTATGATGGGATATCACATGTAGTAAGTGCCTGCCTCTCACTCCAAGGGACAAAACAATTACAAGAGCCATTGATGTGATGACTGTCTTTTATAGCATGTGATTTGGAGCATTCGTCATAGAATGCCAAAACTGGCGGTGCGTTTTCTTGGTGAAATACTGAGCACCATGTGAACAGACTTGAAAAAGGCAGATGGTAAACAGTGGAAGTACTTCTATGTATGTGTAATTTGCAGTATTTTCAAATATAAAGCAAAGCTTTCAAACAGTTGAATCACAATAAGAGCTTAAGTATGATATTACCAGTTTCAGGTTCTGGCTTTATCTTAAGTTTACTCAGTTGGTCTGTTTGTTCTCTGGCTAGCATACATATTTGATGACACTCTTCTTTCATGTCCTGGAAAATAGCCTCCAGACTCTCTCTGGAAGATGAAAATTGTAAATTAGAGTCAAACAATTCAGCTTGTTGTGACCTTTAATCTAGTCACACCCACAAATCAGAGAAAAACAATAGTATAAGCTACTTTTCTTGGATATCTTGTTCCTCAACATATGTATACATATTTTTTTTCTCCTGAGTAAAAGCAAGCAGAAAAAGGAAAAGAAAATGTCAAAGAGTTGTTTAGTCACATCATACACATATATATATTTCATCATAGGAACTGACCCTGCAAGAACCACACCCAAAAATCCAGCCTTTCAGTTCTTTCAGATATTTTTTGGAAGAGTTTATCTTTCCCAAGGGTACTGTTTCCACCTCATTCTAGGGAAAATAAGATGCTGCCACTATGAACATCAATTGTTTTCTGTTGTTGCCAGTGCACTTCAGACTGCAGAAGAAGGGAACACACAAGCATTTGTTACAGCTCTTTCCTTCTCTGCCTACCTGGCATTTTGGGGAGGAGTTCGTGAACTCATTCCCTCTGGTTTCATACAATATCATATGACTTTTCTTTTTATCTTGAGGGATTTATTGTATTATATCTTTTCCAGAGTATCATATGGGAATCTGATATTTAGTTATCTGCACTGAGAATGGCAAAAATAGTTCATGCTGGTGTGAGTTTATCTGCCCAAAGGCACTGCTATTTAGTTACTGATGCATCCATAAAATTCCATAGTGAAATTTTGATAAACTTGCTGAGTAATTTATATTTTTAAGCACAATATAATGGATTTTATAAAATGAACTTCAAAGATGGAAAAGTGAAGTTGGATTTGTGTTCTCTTTTGCATCTTTACATCAAAAGATCTCAAAAGGGATTTTTCTTTAATCCAGTGAATTGTTTTCCTTTTTTACTGCTTATTCATATAGCAATCAGACTCTGTTCCTACTTTGTTGTGTTTCTCTTTTTGAAGACACAAATGTCTATTTGTATCTCATTTGAAACAAAGATCTACAGAAGGAGTTAAAATTCCTACTGTTAACACATTCTGATGATTTTTCAGATGTTTTGATAAACAAGAAAAAAATTTGAAGTTTCACAGCATATTAAAATATAGCTATGATTAGATGAAGCAGTTTTAATTTGCTAGACATTTGTGATACTATAATCTTACCAGTGTAAGATTATCAGTAATCTTACCAGTCACATACCTCTTTCCAAGAAAACATTTAAGTAAGGGAGCTATTTGAGAGCAGGCAGACAGAAGACAGGTAAAGGTTTTTCATTTTTTACATATAAACCAAAAAGACAAACAAGTCTTTCTCACATTAAAATCTCATTTCCTCTTTTTCTTATCATAAAAGAGTAGTGAGCCAGACTAAAGATCCATGTAGTTCACCTAGCCTATGTATGGGAGTGGTCAAAAGCAGATGCCTAGGCAAGAGAATAAGACAGCAAGAATTTATGATACTTTCCCTTAATACTCCCCTAACCTCACCTTAGTGGATCTTCTATTTGATCTCAGCAAAGCTGTTAAAAGTGGCATTACTGCCTATCCTATGAAAAATGCAAACCTAAGATTATGGTCAATATTTTTCCGAAATCACTGTCAGAAGAGGAAACCTACTGCTTCTGACCACTTGGTCATAGCAGGGGCTTGCTGGCTTCAGCTTACAGATCAGCTTGGTTTCAAACTCTCTCATTTAGGATGGATCAGGCCAAGAATTATCTCTTCACGCTGCCTATCAGATCTCTTCCTGGCAGCACAGCAGGCTCCTGTGCTGTGCTGCCATCAGTTAATCCATAATGGCTGTACATTCCTGTCCAGAAGAGTTAATGCAAGGCAGTTAATGCTCATCCAAACCCCAGCATTAACATCCACTGCTGTTTCCCAGAGTTTAACCTCCTGCTGAACCAAGTGGCTATCCTTCTCCCTCCCAGCTTATCCCTACATACTTGTAAAGCCCCAGCTATGATTCCACATGGTTGCTAACTCTGTTATCTTCCTGCATGAACTCTTTGACCTTTGATGCTCCCCCCTCCAGACTCCCTGCCCAACAGTTGTTAAGGTACTGTGTAGAAAAGAGGGAAATAGCTGGCCTTACTTAATTGCAGAAAAGACAAAAGCAAATTTGAAAAATGCTGCAGAAGTATTTACCTTTCAGGCCTAGGTGAAATACCAGAGATCCCTAGAGATAATTCAGGCTTATCTGGAACAACTTTCTTACTTTTCACCTTGAAGTAAAATATGAAAATATTGAGCACATTAGCATATTAATTTTGCGCTTCACCTTGATACGAATAGAAATGTCATGGGGTCCTTCACCTAGTCCTGTTGAAAGCTCTCAAAGCATTGTCAAAATGACAAAAGCAGTTTGTGTGAAATTCGTAGTTCTTTTTAGTTTAACTTATTAATTCAGTGTGGCATTTCTCTGCTCATACTCCCTTGAAAGGGAACTGGTTCTAAGAATACTGCTTGATTGTAATTCTTTTTCAGTCGTGTATTAAGATTCTGTCTTTTGTATAAGCTAGTTACACAGCTATTTTACCTCTTAAAAATCAATTTATTCATTGAAAATTTCAATGAACACATTGGAAGTTAATATGTCAGGAGTTCTAGCAGTTTTTTAAATAAGTTATTAACTTTGACTACCACCGTGTGGTTCACTCCAGTATTACAGTTTTACATCTGCCAGGCATTAAGGGAAGTTTTCATAATAACCAGTCATTAAACTGCAGTTCCACTAGAGCTACATTACCAGATGGCCTGGGTAGTTCATATGTGCTCCAAGTCAGACACGAACTTGAGCACGCCTGCCAAATCAGCTGATTTCAAAGATGTATAAGCTTAGAAATCTGTATAAGCTGATACACTGCCTATAACCACAGGTCCACAGCCTACAGGTATGTCTTACCTGTAAGGCTGAAGTGCAGCTGCAGCTCCTGTAGATGCATTTGAGCTGCCTTACATCTAGCAACACAGGATACAAGTGCTTGGCATAGTAAGTTAAGCAATGCTCAGGAAGTCTAACAGCAACAAGTTACGTGTTGCTGTGCTCCTATCCTTACCTGTGTTCACTTTAAATTAGGTAGCTAATATGTGTATACATGGTTAGATTCACATCAATGACTGCATTCTGGCTATCCCACAAGGACAGAATAGCACCCTGGATGCTATTCTGTAACAAAAATAGGGTGGCATAAAAATGAAAAAATCAACTCAGTCTTGGTGAAAACTTCCAACTGAAAATTATAAACCAGAAATGCTAATCTGGAGTTTTCACAGATACGAAAATTTTCAAGACATACCATAAAATAATTAACATACAAACTAACCAATACGTATTTCCTGGTGTTCCCTATGTGCTTTATATAATTTGACAATTTCCTAGTAATTATAGAATGCTGAAATTTAAAATAAATTTATTAGAATAATTAGTACGAATTCCAAACATTTCATGTTTGAAAGAAGTAATTACAAATGTTTGTCTTTTTCATTTTATCTCTACTTGGTTTCTTATCTTACCTCCCTTTTATACGTTGGCATCTGTATACCCTTTTGTGCTTCATTTAATTCTTGCAATTTGCTTTTCAGATTTCTTATTTTATCATCTTGATTGGAAATAATAGATAAAAGCTTCCTTTCCTTTTGATTGCTTTTGTCCTCAAGTTGCTTCAATTTCATGCTCTCACTGTCTAACTGTTCCTAAAAAATAATTTTAGAAACACCAGTACAATTAATAAAATTGAGGCTTGTAGAATATCAATATTCAGCAGTCTATAATAAGCTAAATGTAGGTTTGCATCGTAAGTAAGGGTCAGTCTTGTTTATTACATTACTAATTTTCACTTGATAGTAAAGACCGTCTACCATTACACAAAGATGTAACTCGTCATAGGTGATTACTCTAAACAACTATATCTTCTGAATTTCTGAAAGTCGTATTAGTGTTTATACAAAATAAAGACACTCTCGGTTCACTTACAGTATCAGTTACATTAACATTTTATGTATAATATTTTGCATATATGATACATAAAATAGTATTTAATTAATTTCAATATTATACCATTTTGAAGATGGTGATAACTCTGCAAATTGAGCAAACCCAAGAACACAATCACACAATCACAGAATCCTAGAATACCTCCAATTGGAAGGGACCCATATGGATCATTGAGTCCAACTCCCTGCTGCTCGCAGGACTACCTAAACCTAAACCACAGATCTCTTTCTGCAGGGCAGCTCTCCAGCCTCTCATCCTCCAATCTTTATGTATAACCAGGATTGTATTGCAAATATTTCAGTCCTATAAAGATTCGTAGAACAAAAAGCCCTGGCTGCTCTCACTTTAATGATCCATCTAGTAATTCAACTTTTAACTGTGTGGGATTTTTGTTGAAAAAAGAAAATAACAAACAATTTTTTTAATATGCTCAAAGATAGTAGTTGCAAAAATTTTTATTCAAGAAATGACCTACAGTTAAAAACTGCTGCTATGAAAACCTCATAGTTTTTAGTTTATGATATCTAGAGAATTGTATCAAGTGCCACAAAAAGTGTCCCCAAGCCCCATGATTGTCTCTGCAAGAGAAGTAAACCCAAAGGGTTAACTCTTAAAGAAGAATGTAAGTGAAATGCAGTTAAATATTCTGTAGACAGGTAGGGCACAATGAAGAGGAAAGAAGCAACTAAGTGCTTTTCAAAGACCTTTTATTTTATTTTCAAACGGAACCTACATAGGGTGAGGTTGTGCATTTGGAGATTAGGGAGGTAGGGGCTACCG
The DNA here is from genome assembly GCA_013397815.1 of Aleadryas rufinucha. NCBI lineage: Eukaryota > Metazoa > Chordata > Aves > Passeriformes > Aleadryas > Aleadryas rufinucha. The sequence goes on from VZTH01010877.1 coordinate 131,085, forward strand.
TACTAGACAGAGACAGCCATGCAGGGATAGGTCCAGAGCTGGTTTACCAAGACAGCAGCTGGCTAAGCATGGATGAGTGTACACGGCATGTTTCAATCCCAGCAAAACTCCTTAATCCTAACTCTTCTATGATTTGCATTTCTGGCAGGTTAAATTCAGTTTCCCATTTAAATATGGTAAGGGGATACAGCTTCTCCTGTATTTTCCTTCATCATTATTTGCTGGAAATCTAAACGCCTAGGAAAAAGCTTTCATCAAAGGTAACACTTGCCCTTGAAGAACAATTGTATCTTAAGGACAGTAAAATAAATCACTGAGCCTGTGATACAGCATAATTTATCTCTTTGAGACTATTACAGCTCCAATTCACATGCGGGCTTTCAAAAGCCTTCAGATAACTGGAAGCACTGCAGTAATGGCCAGTAGTTCTCCTTCATTTCTCCTACATCTGCTGGAAGTGAAGACAAGATTTAAGCAAGCAAGAAAAAAGCCACATGAGAAGAGCCATGCAACTGAAGACATTATCAGTACATACTGATGGAAATCATCATTCCTGTGCACCCTCAGGATACCAGGAAAAACACTGGAGAAACAATTACACCTTTTGGGATCTTTCAATAATACAACTCTTCATAGCTTGATGATTTTAAGAGTTTTGAGTGCTGTGCTTGGTGGTTTGCAATGATGTGGTAACCCTTATAAACTGGCTGAAGTTCACAAAGCTAATGCTTTATAAACTTCATAGAAGCTTTAGAAACTTTATAAATATGTCACACAGGTCACACCTGCTCAGTTAAGTACTTGGCAACACAATGGATCTTTTAAGCATGCTGGTATTAGCTGCCAGCAAAGTGGTTACATATGTATTATGAACAGATCAGTATCTTCTCTTTTGCAGAGGCTTTATGGGATCAGAGGATAACTGAAATTGGAAGGGACTTCCAGGGTTCTCTAGCTTCTAATCGAATCAGGGTCAGTTATGATATCTGCTCAGGTTACTCCGTTTGGTCTTGAATTTCCCAGGGACTGAGACTGTATAACCTCTCTGGGCAACCTTTTCCCATGCCTGGTTGTCCTCATGGTGAAATGTTTTCCCCTATGTTCAGTCTGAACCTCTTCTGTTTCATCTGCTCATTGTCTCTTATCTTCTTGCCATGTACCACCATTAAGAGCCTGGCTCCATCTGTGTGATAACTTGAATGTAGGTATTGGAATGCTATTAGCTTCCCCTGAAGCCACCTCTTCTCCAGGCTGGACAAGAGTAGTTTCTGCATCTTCTCATGGGATATGTACTCCAGCTCCCAGTTATCTCAGTGGGGCTTCTGCTGAACTCCCTGTAGTTTGTCAATGTTTCTCCTGTACTGGAGGTCCCTAAACCCGATGTGGTATTCTAGATGCAGTCCAGTGAAAGCTGAACAGAGGGAGATACTCACTTCCCTGAGTGTGCTAGCTGTGCTCCTACACAATAATAATACAACACAGGGAGCTGTTGCCCTTCTTTGCTGTCAGGACACACTGCTGGCTCATGCTCAGCTTGCTGTCTAACAAGATCCCAGCTCCCTTCCAGCAGAGCTGCTCCACAGCCAGTCAGTCTCCAGATTGTACTGTAGCAAAGGCAGGTCCTTTTATTTTTCCCTGAAGTGTGCGATAATGGCCTGTTTCAGTGGCTTCCTAAAACAAATGGTCAGGTAGTTTCAAAGAAAAACACAATTAAACTGATGAACTGTAAGTCATCTCAAGGAATATTAACTGTGACTTTTAACAGTCTCCCCACAAACTCTTCTCTATTATTGGGCAGAGATAGATTAAACAGATGAAGCAATAGGAGAAAAGGCTATCAATACCAGAATTTCTTATATCTTATATTAGGGCCTAATCCTACTGCATACATCAGTACCAGCAGCAAAGAACAGCTAAATGCACAATATTACCAGCCAGCAAAAAATCAAGTACAGCTTTCTTTGCATTAAAGATAGGAAACAAAGTGACACTAGAGAAGCTGGTATGGACTGGACCATGCAACTCTACAATGTAGACTGCTGCAGTAGCTGCTCTTAGGTAAGTAATTTTAGCCCCATAATTTAGAACATAAAGATGGCTACCATATGTCTGCCATTCCTCTGCTTACGTCCTGCACAAAATGAAGATCTAAAGATTTATTGCAGGATGAAGAGTTTTGTATAATATCTGCATCATTCATTCCTGACACACAGTCTCCTCCTCCTTTTCATGGCACAAGACACTCTGACAAAAAAATTCCACACCGTGTTTAATACTGAGATTCTTGAACCAGCAAAATGGGATCTTGAGCATGCTTTCTTGTCACAGGAGTTGACTTTAGCTTCATGTCTGATTGAGTTCACAAAGATTCTGATGTCTGACTGTACTAAAAAGTAGAAGCTTGACATTGTCTCATCTCTAAGGTTTTCGGTTTGCTGCACAGCTTTGGCTCTGAGACAGTAGCTGGATCCAAATTCTTCCTACTTAACAAAGTTTAGCCAGGGTCTCAAAACCAGGCAGCAATATAGGCCCCTTTTGTCGTCTTAAGCAGAGGGCTGAAAAATTCTTGTAATCTTGTATATAGTTTGGTACTGACCACCAAGCCAATCTGGTCCACTCACGTCTTTCAGTGAAGACAAATGTGAACAAAAAAAATCCCAAAGCATTTTACGACACACAGGCAACAGACCTTGACAACAGCATATAAAATACACATGTATGGCCACCTACTAGAAAACAAAGACAAGACAGCCCCTCCCTCATTTTAAACCTCTGAAATTTAAGCTCTAATCATGCACCAATTACAATCAATTCAGGATTTCTATTAAGTTTACTGCAGTACAGAACACAGTCCACTAAAAATCCCACTGGACTTAGCAAATTACAGTTTCCAAAGGTATCGATAAACCCAGGCACCTCCTGCCATGGGAGAGACACTGAGTTTAAGGACACTGTAGAGGACAATGGCTGTGGGAATTATTTATTTAGTTTAGAGCAGAACGTGGATAGAATATAATTAGAAAAATACAGGCTTTCAAATAGAATATTCAAACTTCCAAATTTCAGTACCTGAAAAAGCCAATACTTTATTGAATTATGTACAAGAAAACTGTACTGGGTCAGTGACAGGATGATGGATTTTCAGTCTAAGAGATGTCAAAATATGATGTCTGGGGGAAAAAAGGTACAAAAACCCAGGAGACATTCATGATATATCCGTTAATAAATTCCCAGATCTTCTGAGTAATAGTGTCTATGTATTTATTAACTCTCAACAGATGTCTCTTCCATGGAGTTGTCCAATTTTCCCTTGAAGCATGAATTCCACTGGCTTACTGTGGTTTTTTTTTTATTCAATAAAATGATAACTTGTGTAGAGACACTGCTGTATATCTTCACTCATAGCCATGAACTGCAGGGCCAAGACACAGCCAGAGCTAGTACAAGTGTGTGTGCCTCTGCTGTGCTATCTGGACATTTTTGTATCACTCTTGCCAGATTAGTGCAAGTTTACTAGACACAATACCAAACATTAGGGTCCTCTTTGCATTGGAAGGATGGTGCAAATATATCCATGTGCTTCTGCAGAAGGCAGCCTTTGTCCAGTCAAACTTATTTTCCTCAAGCTCCATGCTTTTTCCCAGTAACAGGAATATAGAATAGGCTGGGTCAACCCAACTTTGCATGGGTTTAAATCTCTACACATACCCTCTCAAAAGACCTTATTTGAATAGCAATTGGCCTAGGTTTAAATGCACCACTATGCAGACAGACTTATATAGTTCATTCTGCATGGAGGTATTTCAGAAATATTTCTGTTCATGGAATAGAAGCAGCAAAATCCAGATGAAATACCTGTTACTGAGAGGTAATGGCAGTAACTGGCTACACAAAACAAATATGCAGATAAAGAAAATAACCTACATTCCATTAGGAAAATAGCTCCTGAAATAATGATTCCAGCTTCTTATGCGCTGCCTATAATCTCCTGTATAGATCACATAATTTCAGTGTTTCCCCACGAGACGAGCAGATAACACAGCTTCCTTTCATTCCTAACTCATTATATGACTAAGTTGCTTAAAACTATTGTTCTTTAGTAAGCATTCAGAAACAAGAGTATGAAATACTAGACTTGGTCAGATCTTCATGTGCAACCGTAAGATATAATTTTTATCCAGCTCAAGATAGCAAACTGCAAAAATATGCAAAGATGTTCCATCAAAGAATTAACCCTTCAGCTGTGTTTTAATCCAAGTAAGTGCAAAGATTAGGAAAGAAATTACATTTTATGATTACAGATTCTAGTGTAGAAAAATTATATAAAGACTTTATTTTAAATAGAAAAGGAGTGTATATAAATATTTGCTGACAGTATGTTTAAAATGTTTGCAAAGGCTTCGTCTCATACAAGATTCCTTCAGGATAATTAAGCAAGCACCAGTAATCCAATGAAATTAGTTTTCAATTACATTTCTGATAAAAAATATGCTGTGAATTTAGCATAATTAATTTGTTTGAAGCTTAGGAAATAAATTCTGATATTGATTATTTTTAATTCTAATGCCTGATTTCTCACTAGGGTCTTTTTACGACCCTTACAGAGTCTCTGCTATGGAGCTATGGAGATTCACATCCAAAAATAAGAGACTTTATATTACAAGACAGTTCTCAAAAACCACAGTGAGATGATTTACAATAAGAACAATGCAACTTTGTGCATCTCTGTTACTGTCTTTTCTCAATATGTAAAATCCATTCAAGGCATTTCCCAGCTATTCTGCGCTATTACTTTACTCTTATTCCTGTTACACTCAATAGGCTGTAGTGAAAATCTTAATGTTACTTCAGCAAGGAGGGGCAGAGAGACATCATCTTAACAGTGGCTATTTAAAACACCCAAATCAGCGTCTCTGGAGTAATGGATCATTCATTTCCCACTCCACCGCTTTTTGAGTGCAGATTCTCCATTTCTTGCAAAAATACAGAGACCGTGTGCAATGTGAAATGCTCTTGTAAGAAAGAAAAGCCCTTTTTTGGATTTTGGCAAGTTAAGAAATAAATAAGCAACTAAGTTCCTGCTTTATGATGAAAACTGTTCTAGGGAGCTTGATGGCCAAACAGAGATTTCACTGGGAAGGACCAAAGATAATGCTTAGTTCACCTAAACAGGCTGCAGTGGCACAACACTCACGCACTTCATGTGCAGTTCAAAGGCACCAGTAAAAATCTCACTTATCTTTCAGGCTCTCACAGTATAATCACAGCACAAAAGTAAACTTAGGTGACATACCTTTAGGAGTTTTTCTCTTTGCTTTGCTATGTTCAGTTTTTCAGAGAGCTGGCTGATAGGTAAGTTGGATGTTTCAATGTCTTCATGCATCAGAATGTAAGGATGCACACTGCCTTGAATTAAAAAAAAAGCAACTGACTATCACTGCATTTTTCAGTCAGCTTCTAAGTACAAGAAAAATTAAAAGAAGCTAGACTTATATTAACTTCTTTATGTTTTTTGAGCAAGCCCTCATATTAAACAAGCAAGAGAAGCCAAATTCTGTGCTTAGAGACAATGCAAGACTAAATTGGCAATAAAGAAATGTACATGTACTCTTAAAAATAAAAGTCAGCCACTTTGCTAGTATTTATGAAAACCAGGAGTGTTAGGCTAGTGTGAATAAATATTTAATGAGCATGGCAGATTAACACATGGTTACTTTGACTCTTTTCTCTTATTTGTGTAATACAGTCAAACAGTGAAAAATTATCCATCAATGACTATTTCATTTGAAAGAGAATTACCTGCTTCTAAAGTTCTGGTTATACAATAAGATTAGCATCACAGGACTCATCTAATATAAAAGACATATAATCATAGCACTCACATCTAGAACAACCTGAGATAAACTTATTAACAATAAGTGTAAAATTAATTATGTAACTTTTTTTTAAATTCTAGTGAATGATTTGAACCCATATTTTCATAACTTTTACTGGCTTCAGTGTAAGCAGGTTCTACCTCTATAGAAAATCTCACCATTTCTTGAAGAGGATAAAGAGAGACCCCAGAAGTGTTGGATTTTATAAATAGATCTTGAAACGGCACATTTGTGTTAACTCTCACATTCACAGGAAAGTATGATACTCATTTGAAATATGTATATTGTAAAAATTGAAGCAACAAAGTCAGAACTATTCATCAGTGCAACACAGCATAAAAAGCAATAATGTGCAAACTGGAGTACATACCTCTATTAGCATTCAGAGCAGCCAACTGTGATTTCAGTTTTGCAATAATGCTGTTTTGAAGCTCTATCTTTTCCTGCTGTTCACGTATTTGCTGCATGTAGTTTTCTGTCTGCAAATATAATTTAATTAGCATTAATCTTATTCTGTTTTGACTAGGGGTCTCCTATTTGGCATATAAAAAGCAGCTCTGATTTTTAAAGATAACTGTAGTTGTGGTCCTCTGTGTAAAAACCTTTGGCAAGTCCATCTTTTTGGGACTGTACTGATTAGAAAAGTTATTACAGGAAATAAACCCTGAGTTTTAATAACTCTTTCATAGCTGTGGCAGTTGTACAGCGTAACTTTTAAGTTAGGATTCTTCATTTACAGATGTCGAATACATCAGGCTTTAAACTGAAATTTTAGTATTCTTCATAATACTTGTCAGTTAGTTTATCTATAGAAAGAAGTAATTTTCCCCCCATATTTTCTAACAAATTATATAAAAATAGACTTTTAAAAAGACAGATTTTAAATGGAAAACAATAACATTGTTTATTCCATACAACAGGTACTTGTTTATTCCATACAACAGATACTCTGTAAATCATTTTGACACTCTATGAACAGTTTTTTACGTTTCTTTGAACGTAGTGGACTTCTTTTTCTAACCTACATAATGGGGCTGAGGAGGAAGGTAAGCAAAAAGCCCCATCCTTTGTCTCCAATACTACAACTCATGCTATAAACAGGCCACACAGACTCCTTTAATAACATTGCTTGTATTTCACCAAACTGTATAAATTTTGCTAGACAGTCCATTAATTGAATGAATGGCCAGGTGGCAGGAAGATGCTAAAATTCAAAACTATTATTTCATTAGCACATGCCTAATGCTGCAGTTACAGTGGTGCTAAAAACAAGCAAGAAAACTTGTGAAATCCCAACAAGAAGACTTCCAGGAATGCACTGAATTTTTCTGAAATTAGGAATATGTCTATTACTGAACAGGTCACCTGTCACCATCTGGGACAAGACTCAGCATTCTTTTCAGGTCTATTCATAGTTTATCCATAGTGCTATCTAATTCTCAAATCACAGCCACATTTAAATTCCATACCCTCCTACTGTCCGCTGTGTTTGCCTGTAAAGCAGGCAGGAAAAAATCAACAAGGAAAATGGATTTTAAAAGACCAGGTAGTAGTTGCACTATGAGAGGGGGTTTTGTTGGGTTTTTTAAAAAAAAAAA